>CM045760.1:111736191-112277934 GCA_025200525.1 Camellia lanceoleosa | reverse complement strand
GGGTTAGTGGGTTATCACTTTGATTATAGGTGAATAATTGCACTCTGGTGAGATTCCTTGTCATTCAAATGGTTACATTATTGTACGTGCAACGTAAATAAAAACATACTTATAGACATAGCCAAGTGAAATAAATAAATAAAACTGGAATGAAGTAAATAAAATGGTGATTAGAGCAATAATATAGGCATTTTGAAGTAGAGAGAGAGAGAGAGAGAGTTGTACAGCCAATGCCAAGGATATGCTGCGGAATGGAGAATCCCATGGAAATTTCTTTTGCATCTAATAAGATTGTTCACAAAATATAGAGCCAACTTGCTCAAGATACAAAAATGGCACCCATAACTTTAGAGACTTTTACTCTTTATAAGCAAAGTGCCATGAAAATGCATCCATCCACACACAAAGAATTCACTCTAAAAAATGAAAAAAAAACAAAACAAAACAAAAACAAACTAAAACCCATTATAGAAACATATTTGTTGACATGATTTATTATTCTATGCACTAATGCCAATAAAGGGAGGGAAGGATAGACAAATTAAATGTGCATCCACAATGATTGAAAAAATCAACACTAGCAAGAGTTATTTGGAAATTCAGATCACACAACCACATAGGTAGGAAGCAATCAAAGATACACATTGAGGCTCCAAGTATTTTGCAGTAAGAGTAGGAATGGTGATTGATCTGCAGGTTGAAGGAAGATGTATCCGCTTCTATTATTTAATTTTTGTTATAGTGCGTAATACTTAAAAACTTGAATGAACAAAGAGGATATATATAATCATTGCGCTCAAGAAATCAAGGTGTTCTGTTCACCCTATAGTATTAGAGAAAATGCTTCAAATACCGAAAGCACAAAATGTAATGTCATGAGTTAAGTTAATATACCTTTCCCCTAATTTGCTTTTCAATCAAAATGTAATTTGTTGAGAATCTTACGCTTTCAGTAATTATAGATTGCATTAAAAGCCCAAAAACACTTTGGCAACTACACGGTGATATCTAGAAATCAACTTAATTTACCATTAGCCAGAAGACAAAAGGAATTGATCAACAATTTTTATCCTGGGAAGATTAATTAAAATCTCACTGCAAAATCAGAGAGTTATGTCACACCTACATTTAATGAGAAAACAAATAAAGTGATCATTGAGAAGCAAAAAAAAATAAGACATAATTTGCATTTATATTTCTGCATGAAGCATCAAACTTCGTACTTTAAAGTACAAAACCTTCAATGCACCAATAAAATGCGCTAAAGTCAAAACACCAAAAATTTCCAGAAAGCTTCAATCAAGGCTTTGGATATAATCAAAAGGCATGACGTTTCTCCCATAATAACTCACCACTATCAACAATAACAACTTTTCCCAATACATTTTGGAGACTTGAGGATCCTCCAGAATCAAAGTACAAAATCAAATTAGGACTCTATTGTCAAGAATCATCAATTCCGTGGGTCACTCTAGGAATAAAAAACACACCATATAATTACGGACTCCTGGAACACTAATCAAACTATCAAATTCCCAATTTAGCTCAGCGTTCATTTTACAGGATTCAACACATAAAACATTAAGCAAATGAATCAAGCAGAGGAAGAAACTTGGGAACCGACAATTTTGTAGAATGAACTATTGTTGTAACTAAGCCAGGTGATTGGTCTAGACTCCACGAATCCATTTCATTTATAGACTAGTGTCAACAAAACAACAAACCTCATGTTAGTACCCAACATGTTCAATCAAAAGATCAAACATTAACCAAAGATGTCCAAACATTGTGAAAAAAACAAACCCACCTCCCGTAAAACACCTAAGAAACACCTAGAAGGAGAGAAGAAATGAGGAACCGTGATAAGATGCACAAGACGCATCCTCGATAAAATGCCGTAAATCTGCCGCCCGCTCACGGAGAGAGAATATAAGAAGAGATTAGGGATTTTGGTTCAAGAGATTGGGGATTTTGGTTGAAGAGATTCTTGGGTTTTTAGTATTAGGCCCGGGAATGGGAAAAAAAACAAGGTACGGGCCAGAACCGGGGTGGTTGAATGGAATTTTTTTTATTTTTTTAATTTTGATTTCCATCACAAATGAATATTTTAAATTTTATTTTTGTTAAAATAAATTTTTTTATAGTTAATGAAATTTTTGTTTTTTATTTTTCATTTTCTTTTAGTTATTAAGGTTGGAAATTTATTTGTTTCATTTTATTTTAATGAATAAATTTTTTTTTTTTTTTCATTTTTGAATAAAAATATTTTTCATTAAAATAAAGTTAATTTTTGTCATCAATGAAAAATAATTTTCTATGACCCTTTTTTTTTTGTTACTAAAAATCAAGAATTAATTTTTGTGGTAGATGATAGGGAGCGGCGGATCAGTGGTGGATAAGAGGTGATAGTGGTGGTGGTGGTGTTAGTGGTAGTGATAAGCGAATGAGATTAGTGGTGAAGTTGTGGTAGTGGTAGAGGAGATAGAGTAGCGGTGTGGTGGATGAGGAGGTAATGGGTAATAGTAATGGTGGTAGTGGAGTGCGGCGGTGATGGTGGTAGTAATGATAGCCCGTGAGAGGCGAAAGTAACCTTGATGGTAGTAGTTGTGGTATTAGTGAAATGTCATTTTGAGGTGATGGTAAAAGGAATTAGTACAGAGGAGATGGGTGGTGAGAGAGAAATAAGTGAGAGGCAGGATAGAGAAGAGAGGAGGCAGAAAACAGCAGTGAAAGCTGAGCAGAAAGACAAAGTGGTCACCAAAAGTGCATTTCATTTTCTTGTAGTATCTCGATAAATCAAAAAAGATAAACTTAGTAAATAGAGAAGAGATGGAGAGGGGAGTAAGCATGGCTAACCGCCTAATGAGGAAGAGACAAATAGAGACAAATAAAATGCAGGATAGAGAGAAAAATAGAGAGAAGAGGTGATGGTGAAAGAGAGTGAGAGCAGAGAGAAAGAGAGAAAGAGAGAGGCAGAATGAGAGAAAAAGCGAGAGATAGACAAAAGAGAGAAATAGAACAAAAAGAGATGAAGCGAGATAAAGACATAGAGAGAAGAAAAAAAATGAGAGAGAGAGATATATAGAAATGAGCGAGAGAGACATAGAAAAAGAGATGAAAGAGATAGAGAGAAGAGAGATAAGCGAGAGAGATCTGAGAGAAGAGAGATGAGTTACAGAGAGAGAGAGAAGACAGATGAGAGAGAGATAGAGAGAGAGATGAGCGAGAGAGAAAGAGAGAGATGGCGGTGAGACAAAGAAAAGAGTGATGGAGTTAGAGAGAAAGAGAAGAGAGAGAGAAAAAGAGAGAAAAAGATAGAAAGTGAGAGACATAAAAAAAGACAGAGAAAGAAGAGAGATGAACGAGAGAAATAGAGAGAGAAATGAGATGAGAGAGATAGAGAGAAGCGAGATGAACGAAAGAGACAGAGAGAGAAAAAAAAGAGATGAGATAAGAGATAGATGAGTGAGAGATACCACGAGAGAGAAAGAGAGCAGGATAGACGCACAGAGAAGATTGACGAAAGAGAGAAGAGTGAAAGAAGAGAAAGAGAGGAAGATGAAAAATTGGTGAAAAGAGACAGAGGGAAGAGATTAGGATTTTGGTTTTGGGCGGTGGTTTGAGATTGGGGATTTTTGTTTGGGTTGGGGGCTCTGAATAGGAATGGAAAAAAAAAAAAAAAAAGGTGGGAAACATAGTGGGAATGAAAAAAAAAAAATTTTTGATCACAAATGAATTTTAAACAACAAAACGTGATTTAACCTTTTTTTTTTTTTTTGTGACGGGGGTTGCCGTCGCAAAAAAAAAATTTATTTTTTGTTAAAATAATTTTTTTTTTTTTTTTTTGTAGTTAATGATTTTTTTTTAACTAATAATTTGTTTTTGTAGTTAAAAATTAATAATAATAATTTTTTGTTATAGATTGAAATTTATTTGTTTTATTTTTATTTTAATGAAAAAATTATTATTATTATTATTATTATTTTATCAAAAAGTCACATTTTTTTTTTTGCGCAAGTCATGCTCTAAAAGGCACATTTTTCACAACTGCAAGTTGTACCGTCTCAAAAAGTCACATTTTTTTTGCGACGGCAAGTCTTGGGGTTAAAAATCCCCTTTTGCTTAATATATAGTATAGATATAGATATAGATAGATATATGTAGATATAGATATAGATAATATAATATAGATAGATAGATGTGTTGAAATTTTCAAGGAATTTTGTTTATGCTGGTCTTTAATGCATTAAAATTTAATTATGAAAGGGTTTTGACCAAATATCCCCAAAGGCATGGGGATTGGGAGAAATTAACAAATGATGAGTTTTTTTTTGTTTAAATCAAAAAATTAAAAAATTAGGATTAGGATATTGGAGTTCTTACAAGGCTTGTAGGTTAAAAATCTCATTTTCCTTAGATAATTGTGTTTACAATTATCTATATATGTGAATTCCGATTTTTAATTTTTTTTTTTAAATGTCTTCTTTTTTTTTCCTTTTTTATATTATATTAAAGTTTAATATTTTGATATTTTGTATGAGGAGATTTTAAATACTGATAGGGGATTTTGACCAAATCAATAAATGCAAGCATGTGAAAAGACATGTGGATTGAAAAAAGTTAATAAATGCTGATCAAGGGATTTTGACCAAATTAATAAATGTTGATTTTTTTTTAAATAAAAAAATTTAGAAAATTCAGATTGGGATATTGAAGCTCCCACAGACCTTGGGGTTAAAAACGCTATTTTGATTAATATATAGTATATATATAGATTAAATAAGAATTTATATTTGTTTTAGATATTTTTTTAATATACTAATTATTTTTTTAAAAATTTTTATAAAAATAATTTAACAATCCCATCACTAGCCATAGTATATGCGAGAAGTTGAAAAGGGTGTAGGAGTAGGTATGAGAAAAGTCAAAAAGTGAGTTGGGAGAAGTCAATAAATGCTGAGTTTAATGTTTTTTTTAAATCAAAAATTTTTAAAATTAAGATTGGGATATTAGAGCTCCCATAAGGTTTGTAAATTAAAAACCTCATTTTCCATATATAATATAATATATAGATAGATAGATAGATAGATAGATAGATATAAATATGGCACATAACGTTTATATGACACAAGGACCAAAGTATCGGGACAACTGCTGCAAATTGCCCACATCTAAATTAAAGGGATTTAAAAAGTTAAAAAAAAAGGAAAAAAATTATAATATTAAAAAATGTTCACTAAAAAAATATAGATTAAAATCAAAATTAATTATTGAAAACTCCATACTAAACAAGCTAATGTTTTTTTATTAATTTTGAAAATTTAAAAATTATTATTAATTTTTCCTCTGTTTTTTCTCTACAAAAAAAAAAGCTACATTAATTATCTTTTTTTTTTTTTTTTTCTTTGTGGAAAGGAGTTTTGTCCTGCGATTTTACTCATATGTGTGTCCTAGATGGAAATGGTAGAATTGCTTCAGATAATGAGTAAAAGTGCTTATGCAAGAGTCACCTTCACTATGAGAAAGAATAGTCGGTTTTGCATAAGGTGCCTTCTTGTATAATAGCTTTCAATATTGACATGCATGAAGGGCTTAAGTGTGAGAGATTTGAGAGGGGCTTTAATGCGAAAATAAAAGAAATGGTTTCTGAGTGTCTTCTGCTTCGACTTCAATACTTGTGAGAGAGGAGTAGGCTCAAGTGCGAGAGAGAAATGAGGGTTTGTAGGAAGTGTCTTCTTGGGTCCTGGCTTGAGTGTTCGTGCACATGAAAGTGGGTGATAAGGGTCAGAGTGTTTCTCTTTGGGTTACGGTTTCAGTGCTCCGAAACACAAAACCATAGCATTTTAATAAAGAGAAAAATTAGTTATAAAATATTTTTGTCTCCTTAAATACAAGAACGAGAATTTATTATTGGTGTGAAATATTTTGTCTTCCACAACATAACCTTATGAGGCGAAAAATATATTTCGCGCAAGAATCAATCGTAATTTATTAGTGACGAAATATTTTCATCTCCCACAACTTATTCTTCAAAGATAAAAATATATTTGTCGCCCATTTAATAGAAAGATGAAACGGCATCGTTTGCATGATGGAGTGTTTATTGGTGATGAAATATTTTTGTCTTCCATAACTTATCATTCCCAGACAAAAATATATTTGTCGCCTAATAAATGGAAATATGCAACGACATTGTTTAATAGGTAGAGAATTTATTGGTGACAAATTACGTTCGTCGCAAAAAATATATATATTTTGTGACAAAAATGTTCGTCTCCAATGGGCTAAAATAATTCGTGCCAATGCAAATGAAATTGGCGCCTGAATTTTGCAGATGAAATTTTTTTTTGTCTCCTATACGTTTGAGAAAAATTAAAACAAACGACAAAATTAATATTTTGTCATCTTTGGGTTAAATTTTAAGACAAAAAAAATTTCGTCACCAAATTTTGTCACAATAATAGCTTAGATTTCTTGTATTTTGTTTCCTTATTTAATTATTATTATTATTATTATTTTCTTTTTGTGGAGAGGGGTTTATTGTGAGAAAGAATAGTAGCTTTGCACAAAATGTCTTCTTGGATAATAATGTTTGCATACACAAATGGCTTAAATGTGAGATAGAATAGAGGAACTTCAAAGGCAAAATAGAAGAGATGGTTTATAGAGATTGTTTTCTCAAGTCACAAATTTCAATACTTGTAAGAGAGGAGACTCAAGTGTGCGAGAGAAATGAGGATTTGTAGAGGGTGTCTTTTTCGGTCACGACTTTTAGTATTTGTGTGTATGTGAAAGTAAGTGATTAAGAAAGAGTGTCTCTTAGTTTCGACGGCATTTTAATAAAGAGAAATAATTAGTGACAAAATATTTTCGCTTCAAACTTATATGTTCGCCTAATCAACCAAAAATACAAAAACAACGCTTGTGGGGATGGAAAATTTATTGGTGATGAAATATTTTCCTCCTTCAACTTAATGTTATGAGACGAAAATATATTCGCCGTGACAATCAATCAAAATGTAACACGACACGTGAAAAATTTATTAGTGATTTAAATATTTTCGCCTCCCCAAAAACATATCCTTCCGAGACAAAAATATATTTGTCGCCTAATTAACAGAAAGATAAAACCATCATGAAGGGTTTATTGGTGACGAAATATTTTCGTCTCCCATAACTTATCCTTCCCAGACAAAAAATATATTTGTCACCAAATAAATAAGAAATGAAACGACATCGTCTAATAAGTTTGGGATTTATTTGTGACTTAATTCTTTTGTCGCAAAAAACTTTAGATTTTGTGAAAAAAATGTTTGTCTCCAATGAGCTAAAATAATTGGCGCCTCTTTTTTGCTGACGAATTTATTTTTTCGTCTCCTATAGTTTTGAGAACAATTAAAAGAAACGACAAAAGTAATATTTGGTCAAATTTGGGTTATGTTCTAAAACGAAAATAAATTTTATCACCAAAATTTAAAAATTAATTATTGAAAACTCCATACTAAACAAGGTAATGTTTTCTATTAATTTTGAAAATTACAAATTTTTTATTATTTGTTTCTTTGTATTTTTTCTCACAAAAAAAATAGTTACATCAATTATCTTTTTCTTTTTCTTTTTTTGTGGAGAGAGGTTTTGTGTAACAACCCTCACTTTGAATCAGTCTTGCTTGCATGTATTTTGTATGACCTTGAATTGTCAAGTTTGTAATCTTGATACTTGCCTTGTTTTGCTTTGTTTTATTGTAAGTTGCTGGAATTCGTGTTTTGTTTGGAGCGTAGCCGAGGTCAGCTCAGCATAGTTTGCCTTTGAGCCTTTGCGTTTGGAGCAGTTTTGGAACCTGAGCCGACCTCCATCTTCACCCGGCATGTTTGCCGAGATGTTACCTTTGGGCGAAGTGTGTATCGCCGAGGTCGTGATGTTTTGTGCTTGTAATCTTTGTCCTTAAGCAGTATGGCCTAGGCCGAGATGTGGTACACCTGTGCCAAGGTGTGGCATACCTTAGTCAAGTGTCGCCTCCCTAACCTTTGTCTTTGTTGACCTGCTGTCAAGTCTTGTCTTTGGCCGAGGTCATTTCTAGCTCAAGTGCTTAGCCGCCAAGCGTGTTGTTGTGTACGCTTTGTCGAGACTTGTCTTGTCTAGCGTCACCTTTCTAATCGCACCAATCCGTGATGCCACGCGGTCCGAGCCGAAGGCTATGACAAATGTGCCTATAATACATCATTGTGTAACTTTTGATTATGATTTGGTCTCAAATCTTTGTCTTGTTTAGAGAGAAGCTCTAGAACTTGGAGTTAGAATTTTAGTGTGAGAGTTGAGCTCCGAGCTTGATCGTGGAAGATCGAACTGCTGGATTTCAGCTTTTGAGGTTAGATTCTTGTTCTACATCGATTGTTCTTATTGATCATCTAGATGCATTGCATGATTGGATCTGTTTTGCATGTCATGCATTGATTTGAACTTGGTTTTGAAAGAGAAAAATGTTGTTCTTGTGTTCTTAAAGGAGAACCTTGTTTTGATCCGAAAGTTTGGAACAAGAATCATGTTTTGTGTTTGTTCTTGCATAATTTTCTAATGAGTACCCTAGTCCACGTTTTTGAACTCTTAGCTTGAAAACCCCAGATTTCAGATATGTGAGTTGGATTTCAAAGATGCATGATCTTGTTCTTCGTTCCCTTTGAAAGGAAACTCGTGTTTTCCTAACTTTGCCTTGTTTTGGCTTTTCGAGTCCACACCTCTACGGGGAGGTGTAGGACCCTGCTAGACCTGGATGGTACCCAAAGGCACTTCCCCGTGATGGGAAATAATGTTTTGATTCCTTGCATGTATGTGAAGCTCGTTTTGAGAGTATGGTTTGCTATGTGATTGTAGGACTTTGATCTTTGCTTGAGCCTACACCTGAAGACCGAGGTGAGTGGTGCTTTTAATAAAGCTATGTTATAAAGCTTTTGATAAACCTTGCTTGTTTCGCTTTGGTAAAAGTAATTGCTAAGCATGAATGATTAGCCTATTTTGATGTTTTGTATATGGGCTTGTTTTGATGGTATTCTTGAAAGTCCTCAGGCCGGAGGACTCTAAACTTTAGCAAAGACTAGAGGAAAGGTAAGTATGAACTTGCCTTGATGATGTCCTTGTAATGAGTTGAGCTTTGTTTCGTTTCTTTGGAAAGTCCCTTGCCGGAGGACTCTAAACTTTCGCAAAGACATCTTGTTAAAAGGATACGGTCCTTTCTTTGGAAAGTCCCTTGTGCCGGAGGACTCTAAACTTTCGCAGACATCTTGTTAAAAGGATACGGTCCTATCTTGCTAAGATAAATGTTAAAGCGGCTACGCCTAAGTAACACAAGTCCCTTGTGCTAGAGGACTTTAAACTTTTGTAGCACCACTTGGTGAAAAAGGGCTACTGCCTAAGTCACAAACTTCGTGAAAAAGGGCTACGCCTAAGTCATATAAGCTTGATATGTTTTGTCTTGAAGATTACCTCGCTACTACTTGTGCTATCTCGCAAATGTTTTGACTTGTAAGACTTGTTGGATGAATACGGTCATCACTTGATTCGATACAACTTGATTTGTCTTGTTTTGGAAGGAACCTCGCTACTACTTGTTTAATCTTTTGTATTGCTTTGTCCGGTAGGATTTGGACAGATGAATACGGTTCATCTCTTTGTTCGCATGCCTTTGATATTCTTCGCTAAGGTGAACCTCGCTATTGTTTGAATGGTTTTGATATGCTTTGTTTTGGCAGACTGCTATTATTCATGCAAACCTTTATTTCTAGTACCATTCATCGAGTTTCCAAGCTCACCCCTCTCTATATATATGTAGGTGATGAGCGTGACGGCATGACGCCTAGAAGTATTTGTACAAATTTTGTTTTGGGATTTTTGTTATGCCGACTTTGACTTGCTTACATCGGCCGCTTTTGTGATTACCTCTAAGATATGTGTTACTGCGCATTCTTGAAAATCATGCTTCTTTGCTCAGAATCACAGATTTGTATATGTCGGCCGAGAAGCCTTTGATCAGATGTAACTTGTATTTGTTTTGTTATCCGCCGAGGTGCGCTCATATGTATGCATTTACATTTGATCTATGCACGCCTCTCAAGGACCATTTGTATTTAGTTTATTCGCTCGCATATGTGAGCCCCTATGATTACTCGATGTGTGTGAAATTTTGTGTCGCCTTTGGTAATTACGGACATCGCATCTCGCACCCAAATTTACTAGGGCAAAGTTGGGGTCGTGACAGAGTGGTATCAGAGCACAAGTTCCTCATAGTACGCTGATTCACACACTCGAGTCCTAAAGAGCATAGGATTCCATTTAGAAAGATGCTAGGTTGCATCATATTGCTTGCTATTTGAACAAGGTGTGCATTGTCTTGACTTGCTTAATTGTTACTTGCTCATGGAGTTATTTGTTTACTTGCTTTAAAGTCACACTTTGTATACTCATAGTATCATGAGGAGAGGTAGACCTCCACTTGCCCGAGATCACCAAGACAGATTGACAGTAATGGAAAGATTAATGGAAGGATTGACCCGTGAGTTAAGGCAAATAAGACAAAGAAGACGCTTAGTACTACATCGACCAGCCGAAAGGCATTTAATGGTCGAAATGTAGTCCCTCCTCCACCTCCCCCAAAGGCTAAAGTCGCCCACAAAATTTTATATGGAGATGGCACAATAGCTTTGATCAGGAGTTCAAGAAGATGAGACCACCAAGGTTTTCTCGGAGGTATTGAGCCAATGAAGGCCGAGGCATGGGTTTTGGAAATGGAGAAACTGTTTGAGATTTTCCCAAAGACCGATGTTCGAAGGTGACTTTAGTCAGATTCACCCCGACGACGTTTATGCTCGGAGATGGTGGATGATGACCAGAGAAACTAACCCGGTTTAACTCCGGGCAAGGTTTTTGGAACTATTTTACAAGAAGCATTTTCCTCATTGCTCGGAATCGCAAGGCTACCGAATTTCAGACTTTGACGCAAGGTAGTTAACAAAGGGCGAATATGATCGCGCTTTTATCGAATTGGTAAGGTTTGTACCTCACATGATCAATGATGAATACATGAAGGCTAGGAAGTTTGAAAGTGGGCTTCATGGACCGATTCAAGACCCAAGTTAGCTCGCTTCGATATGCCGACCTATGCCGGCGTCGAACAAAGCCGCTGGTCAAAACCAACTTGAACAGTACCGTAACCCTGGAGAGAATCACGAAGAGATGTAACTATGACAATCACCGAACACAGCTTGAACACCAATAAGAAGATGAACAAGGGCGTCTGGTTATCCGGCAGAAGGCAATACTAAGCCGACATGTTCAGATTAGGGAAGCAACATTTTGGGGTTTGTCGTGGACATCCGGTGCTTGCTATGAATGTGGAGAAGTGGGTCATTTTGTGAGAGATTGTCCTAAGACAAAGGTCAAACCAAAGAAGAAAGGTGAGAATACCACAGGTACGGTTCAAAAGAATAATGCTGGGAAAGGACAGATGAGGCAGGGCAGAGTGTTTGCACTAGTGCCAGGGGATACTCAGAATGCTGAGGCAGTGGTGTCAGGTATACTTCTAATTTGCTCCTCAAATGCTTATGTGTTAGTTGATTCGCTCTACGACTCGCTTGTTTCTACTAAGTTTGCCGAGAAGATTAATAGGAAATTAGAATCTCTTGATTATGTGCTATCTGGTTCATCTGGCTGGGAGATCCATGATTGTTGCATCCATTTATAGAGCATGTGTTGTTGTCATTGAGCATGTTGAATCGCTAGTTGATTTAATGCCCTTGAATATAGATCAATTCGATGTTATATTGGGAATGGATTGGTTAGTAGCAAACCACGACTCATTGATTGTGTTTCAAGAGTGTCACATTGAAACCCCCAAACCTAGCCGGGTTATTTTTCAGTAAAGGAGTAATTCCCCACCTTATTTAATCTCATCCATGAAGGCCGTAAGTTGATCCAAAAAAGGTCAGAAGGGTTATTTGTGTAGTATATTGAAAGATCAGATGGAAATGTTAGTTTAGCCGACATCCCGCTTGTTCATGAGTTCGCCGACGCCTTTCCTAATGATTTACTCCGCCATTTGGTCGATAGAGAAATAGAGTTTATCGTTGATGTTATATCTAGAACACACCATCTCCAAAACACCATATAGAATGGCCCCAAATTAACTTAGAGAATTGAAACTACAATTGCAAGAGTTGTTGGACAAGGGATTTATTAGGCCGAGCACATCACCATGGGGAGCACCTGTTATTTGTTAAGAAGAAGGATGGCACACTTCGCTTTTGTATTGATTATAGAGAACTCAATAAGGTCACCATTAAGAATAAGTACCCATTACCTAGGATTGATGATTTACTTGATGGCCATAAGGAGCACGAAGTCTTTTTCCAAGATTGACCTTAGGTCGGGCTACCATCGCCTTAAGGTTAAGGCAGAGGATGTTGAGAAGATCGCTTTCTGACTAGATATGGCCACTACGAATTTTTAGTGATGCCTTTGATTGACCAATGCCCCGCCAGATTTATGGATTTAATGAACAGAGTCTTCAAGCCCCACTTAGATGAGTTTGTGGTCGCTTTCATCGATGATATATTGATTTATTCCAAGAGTGAAGTTGAACATGAAAACCATCCGAGAATTTCTTTTGCGATATTGAGAGACCGAAATCAGATGCTAAATTTAACAAGTGTGAGTTTTGGCTTTCTACTATTTCATTTCGGGTCATGTAATAAATGAAGAAGGTATTTCACTGATCCGAGCAAAATAGAAGTGTGGTAAATTGGCCGAGGCCACCAATGTGTCCGAGGTTCAAGTTTTCGGTTTGGTGTTACTACAGAAGTTCAGAAAAGAATTCTCCAGATTGCAACTCCATTGACACAATTGACTAGGAAGGAGCACCGTATGAATGGATCAAGATCGGAGTCACTTTTCAGAGCTAAAGACGAGGTTGGTTACAAAGACCAAGATCGTACTTCCATCGTAATGAGGAGTTTCATGTTTACAGTGATGCGTCGCATAAGGGTTTGGGTTGTGTATTAATGCAAGGAGGTAAGGTTATAGCATATGCATCTCGGCCAATTGAAGCCACATGAGAAGAACTATCCTACCCATGACTTGGAGCTAGCACCGTGGTATTTGCTTTGAAGATTTGGCCATTACTTGTATGGAGCTTCTTGTCGTTTTTACAGATCATCGAGCTTGAAGTATCTATTCACTCGTATGAATTGAACTTGAGACAAAGAAGATGGCTCGAGTTGTTGAAGGACTACGATATGCGATTCAATATCACCTGTGGAAAGCCAACAACAGGCCGACGCCTGAAAGCGTAAAATCGCTTGGAAATTTGGCATGCCTAACATTGATTTCGCGTAACCAACCATTGTTGAAGAAGTAAAGGCAAGACAAATGGAGGATGAATTCTTCGTAAAAGTAGCCGATGAGATTGTTACCAAGCCGAGATCCGTACACCTTTGAAAACCAAGTGCTTAAGTTTGAAGGAAATTGTGTGGCCGATGTTCCGAGTCAAAAGGAAGATTTTGCCGAAGCCCATAATTCCAAGTTTGCTGCTCATCCAGAAATACCAAGATGTACCATGATGTAAAACAGATGTTTTGGTGGCCAAACATGAAGAGAGAGATAGCCGAATTTGTGTCCCAAAGGTTTGCATTGCCGAAGTAAAAGCGTAACATCGAGACCAGCAGACTTCTACAACCTTTGCCGATCCTCGAGTGGAAGTGGGAACACATCTCTATGGATTTTGTGGATCGACCGCCGAGAACACGTAAAGGTATGGATTCGACGGTTGTGGTAGATAGACTAACCAAGTCAAGACACTTTTTGCTGTTAAGACTACTTTCAACGCCGATCAACTTGCCCTACTTTATGTGAATGAGATTGTTAGACTTCATGGAGTGCCGATGTCAATAGTGTGACAGAGATCCTAAATTTGTTTCAGATTTTGGCGTAGTCTACAGAGAGCCTTTGGAGCCGAATCGAGATTTAGCATGCCTTTTCATCCCTGCATGTATGGGCAAACAGAAAGAACGATTCGTGACACTTGAAGATATGCTTAGACTCAGGTATTGGATTTCCAAGGAAATTGGGGAATGCATTTGCTATTAGTGGAATTCGCTACAACAACAGCTATCACGAGTATTGGTATGGCACCGTATGAAGCTCTATATGGAAGAAAATGCATCGCCGATATGTTGGACCAAGTCGAGATAAGGCTCGCTTGGTCCCGAACTCATTCAAGTAACAACAGAGAAGATTAAACTTATTCACAGAGGATTAAATCGCCAGAGCCGACAAAAGAGTTATGCCGACCAGAGAAGAAATGAGCTAGAATTCAAGTTGGGGATCACGATTCCTAAAGGTTTCACCAATGAAAGGAGTTTCTAGATTTGTTAAGAGAGGTAAGTTAGTACTCTGTTATATTGGCCCATTTGAAGTCCTTGACAAGGTTAACTCGCTGCCTACTTGCTTTGCTTTGCCACCGTAATTGAGCCAAGTCCATAACGTGTTTCATGTTTCGATGTTAAGGAAGTATATTCGGATCCACCGCATGTGATTAAGCATTCGAATCGGGTTAATGAGAATTTGGGCTATGAAGAGAAGCCGACGCCTATTGTGATGCATAAGTTACAATTGAGAAACAAGTCGATACCAATGGTAAAGGTGGAATGGAAAGAGCACTATGGCAAGGACGCCACATGGGAAATGGAAGAGGAAATGAGAATTCGACATCCGAGTTATTCTTGGACTAAGGTATAGTAAGTTTGGGGTCCAAACTTCCTTAAGGGGGTAGGATGTAACAACCCTCACTTTGAATCGCCTTTGCTTGCATGTATTTTGTATGACCTTGAATTGTCAAGTTTGTAATCTTGATACTTGCCTTGTTTTGCTTTTGTTTTATTGTAAGTTGTCGAATTGTTTTTTGTTTGGAGCGTAGCCGAGGTCACCAAAGATAGTTTGCCTTTGAGCCTTTATGCTTTTGAGCGCTTTGGAACCTTAGCCGACCTCCATCTTCACCCCATGTTTGCCGAGATGTTACCTTTTGGGTCAAGTGTGTATCGCCGAGGTCGTGATGTTTTGTGCTTGTAATCTTTGTCCTAAGGTGTATGGCCTAGGCCGAGATGTGGTACACACCTGTGCCAAGGTGTGGCACAGCCTTAGTCAAGTGTCGCCCTCCCTAACCTTTGTCTTTGTTGACCTGCTGTCAAGTCTTGTCTTTGGCCGAGGTCATTTCTAGCTCAAGGCTTAGCCGCCAAGCGTGTTGTGTACGCTTTGTCGAGACTTGTCTTGTCTAGCATACCTTTCTAATCGCACCAATCCGGTGATGCCACGTGTCCGAGCCGAAGGCTATGACAAATGTGCCTATAATACATCATTGTGTAACTTTTGATTATGATTTGGTCTCAAATCTTTGTCTTGTTTAGAGAGAGAAGCTCTAGAACTTGGAGTTAGAATTTTAGTGTGTGAGTTGAGCTCCGAGCTTGATCGTGGAAGATCGAACTGCTGATTTCAGCTTTTGAGGTTAGATTCTTGTTCTACATCGATTGTTCTTATTGATCATCTAGATGCATTGCATGATTGGATCTGCTTTTGCATGTCATGCATTGATTTGAACTTGGTTTTGAAAGAGAAAAATGTTGTTCTTGTGTTCTTAAAGGAGAACCTTGTTTTGATCCAAAGTTTGGAACAAGAATCATGTTTTGTGTTTGTTCTTGCATAATTTTCTAATGAGTACCCTAGTCCACGTTTTTGAACTCTTAGCTTGAAAACCCCAGATTTCAGATATGTGAGTTGGATTTCAAAGATGCATGATCTTGTTCTTCGTGCCTTTGAAAGGAAACTCGTGTTTTCCTAACTTTGCCTTGTTTTGCTTTCGAGTCCACACCTCGGCGGGAGGTGTAGGACCTCCTAGACCTCGATGGTACCCAGCACTGCACTCGTGATGGGAAATAATGTTTTGATTCCTTGCATGTATGTGAAGCTCGTTTTGAGAGTATGGTTTGCTATGTGATTGTAGGACTTTGATCTTTGCTTGAGCCTACACCTGAAGACCGAGGTGAGTGGTGCTTTTAATAAAGCTATGTTATAAAGCTTTTGATAAACCTTGCTTGTTTCGCTTTGGTAAAAGTAATTGCTAAGCATGAATGATTAGCCTATTTTGACGTTTTGTATATGGGCTTGTTTTGATGGTATTCTTGAAAGTCCCCTGTGCTGGAGGACTCTAAACTTTAGCAGCACTAGAGGAAAGGTAAGTATGAACTTCGTCTTGATGATGTCCTTGTAATGAGTTGAGCTTTGTTTCGGTTTCTTTGGAAAGTCCCTTGTCCGGAGGACTCTAAACTTTCGCAAAGACATCTTGTTAAAAGGATACGGTCCTTTCTTTGGAAAGTCCCTTGTCCGAGGACTCTAAACTTTCGCAGACATCTTGTTAAAAGGATACGGTCCTATCTTGCTAAGATAAATGTTAAAGCTGCTACGCCTAAGTAACACAAGTCCCTTGTGCTAGAGGACTTTAAACTTTTGTAGCACCACTTGGTGAAAAAGGGCTACGCCTAAGTCACAAACTTCGTGAAAAAGGGCTACGGGCCTAAGTCATATAAGCTTGATATGTTTTGTCTTGAAGATTACCTCGCTACTACTTGTGCTATCTCGCAAATGTTTTGACTTGTAAGACTTGTTGGATGAATACGGTTCATCACTTGATTCGATACAACTTGATTTGTCTTGTTTTGGAAGGAACCTCGCTACTACTTGTTTAATCTTTGTATTGCTTTGTCCGGTAGGATTTGGACAGATGAATACGGTTCATCTCTTGTTCGCATGCAATTTTGATATTCTTCGCCAAGGTGAACCTCGCTATTGTTTGAATGGTTTTGATATGCTTTGTTTTGGCATCTGCTATTATTCATGCAAACCTTTATTTCTAGTACCATTCATCGAGTTTCCAAGCTCACCCTCTATATATATGTAGGTGATGAGCGTGACGGGACGCCTAGAAGTATTTGTACAATCTTGTTTTGGGATTTTTGTTATGCCGACTTGACTTGCTTACATCGGCTGTTTTGTGATTACCTCGGCATATGTGTTACTCGGCAGATTCTTGAAAATCATGCTTCTTTGCTCAGAATCGCAGATTTGTATATGTCACCGAGAAGCCTTTTGATCAGATGTAACTTGTATTTGTTTTGTTATCCGCCGAGGTGCGCTCATTATGTATGCATTTACATTTGATCTATGCACAGCTCTCAAGGACCATTTGTATTTAGTTTATTCGCTTCCGCATATGCGAGCCCCTATGATTACTCTGATGTGTGTGAAATTTTGTAAGCCGGCCTTTGGTAATTACGGATTACTGGCCATCTCGGCACCCAGCCTACTAGGGGCAGGTTGGGGTCGTGACATTTTGACCTTCGATTTTTCTGAAATGAGTGTTCTAGACAGAAAGGATAGAGTTGGTTCCGACAATGAGAAAAAAGTGCTTGCGTGCAAGAGGGGCCCTCACTGTGAGAAAGAATAGTGGGTTTGTATAGGGTACCTTCTTGGATAATAGCTTCAATGCTAGCATGCACGAAGGGCTTAAGTGTGAGACAGAAGAGAGGGGCTTTAGCGCGAAATAGAAAAAATGGTTTACAGAGTGTCTTCTTGAGTCACGACTTCAATACTTGTGAGAGAGGAGTAGACTCAAGTGCGAGAGAGAAATGAGGGTTTGTAGAAAGTGTTTTCTTGGGTCACGACTTCAAGGTCTGTGTACATGAAAATGAGTGATAAGCGTCAAAGTGTATCTCTTAGGGTCACAGTTTCATGGCATTTTAATAAACAGAAATGATTAGTGATAAAATATTTTTGTATCCTTCAATACCAGAACAAAGAATTTATTATTGGTGATGAAATAGTTTTGTCTTCCATGACTTAACCTTATGAGACGAAAAATATATTCGTCACGCAATCAATTAGAATTTATTAGTGACGAAATATTTTCGTCTCCCACAACTTATTCTTCTAAAACAAAAATATATTTGTCGCCTATTTAATAGAAAGATGAAATGACATTGTCTGCATGATGGAGTGTTTATTGGTGACGAAATATTTTCGTCTTCCATAACTTATCCTTCCCAGACAAAAATATATTTGTCGCCTAATAAATGGAAATATGCAACGACATCGTTTAATAGGTATGGAATTTATTGGCGATGAATTACGTTCGTCACCAAAAAAAAATTATATTTTGTGACAAAAATGTTCGTCTCCAATGAGCTAAAATAATTTGCGCCAATGCAAATGAAATTGGCGCCTCATTTTTGCACACGAAATTTTGTTTTCGTCTCCTATACTTTTGAGAAAAATTAAAACAAACGACAAAATTAATATTTCGTCATCTTTCGGTTAAATTTTAAGACAAAAAAAATTTTGTTACTAAATTTTGTCACAATAGCCTAGATTTCTTGTATTTTTTTTTTATTGATTTTAAGCATTTGGTGACGAAATTTGGTTTTCCTCTCTAAAAATAATAAATTTGGAGGCGGAATTATTTCCTCTCTAAAATTTTTTACAATGGTGACGACAAATTTCGTCTCCAAAATGGCGCCAAATCTTCCACCAAATTTTTCAAGGGTGGGAAATTGTTTTGTGACGAAAAATAAAATTTAGAGACGAATAAAATTTTCGCCACCTATTGTTTTATTTGATTTTAAGCATTTGGTGACGAAATTTGGTTTTCGTCTCTAAAAATAATACAATTGGAGGCAAAATCTTATTTTCATCACTAAAACATGCATATTTGGAGACGAAATATTTTTTCGTCACCATAGACCTTTTTTGTTGTAGTTATTAGGAGCTACATTGAAGTCTCCCAAAGGTTTTATCAATAATTTTTCCGCTACGACGAGTGGTAATTGACTCAACATGTTCAAACTAAGTATTATAGAAGGGGAAGAATCACTAACACCATATTGATCTTGTGGGTTTGGTAAAGGTTGAGCAAGAAATCAACATTTTTCTTGAATGCTCAATGAAGAGGTCAATTTTAGTGAGAGTGGTCTTAATATCATTAATGGCTTGAAATGTTTGAACATTTATAGTCATCTGTCCTTGCATGAATTGTTGTAATCTACCCTCGAGGGTCTTCCAAGGTGGAGGAGCATGAGGGACAAAATTAGAAGGCCCTTAAGAAGGTGTGAGTGTTTTAACATTATTATTATTCCTCCAATTAAAATTTAGGTGATTCCTCCATCCTAGATTATAAGTTTCAAAATAAGGGGATGAATTAGGTTTCTTAAAAGTGTTCATGACATTTGTTTGATCATGTAACACCTCTTTGAAAGTAGGAATTGTTGGACATTGATGTGTCGGGTGTCCCATGGTCTCGCAATTCCACAAACATCTTCTATTTCTGCTACAAATGTGACTTCATTAACTTTTCTTAGTTCCATGGCCGGCTCACCTGAGCCTAGACATAGGCTGGCCAACGGTCAGGCCTCATGGGCTCCCGTTAATTTTCAGGTCAGGCCGTGCCGGCCCACGTGGGAAAAATCCCAACCCAGGCTTAGGTCCAAGCCCACTCAAAATCGAACCCTAGGCCGGGCCACGGGCCTAGGCTGAGTTTAGCTATTTTTTATTTTTTAAAAAAAAATTTCTACCAAAATAGCTTGAAAATGACATTCGGCCTCAGGCTGGCCAACCTTCAGACCGGACCAGGCTTACGGTCCGAGTCGAGCGTCAAAACATACGGCTCAAGCCTAGAGTCTCCAGTTAGGCTCAGGGTCGAGCCTAACCGGGTCTAGACGGGTCGGGTTGTACCGATCCATGGGCTGATGGGCCAAATTTACAATTCTACCTCTAACCTCCTAGTCAAAGTAGCTACTTTTGCACTCAAATTATCTTCTTCCCTAAGTTCGTAGTGATGAAGGCTTTGTCATGTTTGAATTTTCTAAAGGCTCAATAGTATCCCAAGATTGGGCATTCTCAGCTAATAGGTTAAAATATGTAAAAGCTTCATCCGGTACTTTATTAAAAAATTCACCATTACACATTATCTCTACGAATTGGCACATTTGAGGAGTCAAGCTTTCATAGAAAAATCAATAACTCACCAAGATTTATAGAAGTCAAGCTTTTATAGAAAAAATTCATAACTCACCAAGATTTATAGACATTATGTGGGCAAGAGTTTAACAAATCCTTAAAATGTTCCCAACATTGACAAAATTTTCTTTTTGAGAAAAATTCATAATTTGTCTTTTTAAAGAGTTTGTTTTGTGAATTGGAAAAAAATTTCTTCAAAAACTTAGGAGTTGTTTGGGGTGTCCTAAATAAGTGTACTTTTTTGTCTTTTTGGACTAAAAAATTGAGATTGAAAATATGGATGTTTGGGTTAACTTTTTGACTTTTTATGAAAAAATGTGTAATAAAAAATTGTAAAAATTAATTTGTAGGGAAAAATTCGAATTGAGAGTTGTGCAGCCGTAATTGTTGACTTTTGGTGAATAGTGTTAATTTTTAACTTTTTGAGTAATTTTTTAACTTTTTGACTTTTTTACAAGTTTCCAAACTTGGCCTTAGTTTACATCTCTTACCATGCGCCAATTGAACTAAGCCATGTCTTCACTTTTTCATTAAGAGAAAAACGAAATAATTTCAACCTAATTACTTCCTCAATACATGTTTGGTCAACGAAGTGCACACATACTTTTCAAATTTATGCGAATAGCGATTTTCAGAATCAAGACTATGAAATTTAGGAAGTAATGTAATCATACCTGGTTTAAAATTAAAAGTATTTGCATTAGGAGGAATGATAATACAAGATGGTTCACTACTACTTGTAGATTGCAAATAATCGCATAAGCACCGGACAGGTTGAGTTACTTGAACTAGATTATTACCATTATTATTTGCCATGATGTCAGGTGTGTATAAGTGAAAAAAAAAAAAAAAAAAAATCAAATTCATATTCAAAGCGATTGCCAAATAATGTATCAAAATCAGAATTAGTACTTACTAGGTGACTATATTCATCACGATACCAATGCAAATAATAATAATAATAAAATTCTAATTTAATAATTAAAAAAAATAGTTGAATAAAAAAATTAAAACAATAATTTTTAATTTTTTAATCAAAAAATAAAATCTTTTAGAGAACTCAAAAAAAAAAAAAAAAAGTGCCAACAAAAAAAAAATTATATTAATTTATTGTTATATATATATATTAATTAATGAGAAGTGCTAAAAACTTGCTAAAACTTTGAATGTGTATATTCAAGTGTAGATTATCATGAAATAATAAAATCTCGGTGAGCCTGAGTATATTCGAGTAAAGAACCAAGTAATTGAGAATAATATAAAATAAAATAGAATTGATTGAAAAATATTTGAATGATTTGAGAAAGTAATTGATTAAATATAATTCGAAATACTAATAATATAAAAGTACGAAGGCATTAAGGATTCACCATCAATATTTTATTTGTAAAATATTTCTTATTCAATTTGTATAAATCAATTAAAAATCACACAAAAAGTGTTTTCAATCAGAAGATAAAAGCAGGTTATTTTATAAAAATAATGTCTCAAAAGATGATTATTTTGATTAATTGATTACACCATAAAAATTTAGTTATTTGATTCAGAGAGAATTCTAAGCTTCTATCGTGGTTGAAGTCTACGATACAAAATAAAAATTTTACCCAAAAACATTTAAATAAATCAATCAATATAATTTGAAACCATGATTATTGAATCATAAAATACTCACAAATAATCCATTGAATTGTGTTTTTATTGTTGAAAAATGGTTTACACAATCTTTCTAAGGTATTTAGGATTACTATATGTGATCTTTTGACTTTCTCCTCCTAATTTACTTTCAAATATTCAATTTTATTCAAATGCTTGCATTTATAAAAGGAATTTTTTAGGGCATCAAGTGAAATTTTTATGAAGTTTCAAGATTTTTTATTAAGTGCTTGCATTGTTGTTGAATTATTATTACTTAAAAATTGAAAGTTTGTCGTTGTTTATTTTCTTTATTGAGAATGGTGAGAAAGAATATCTAAAAAGCCTTTCTTTGTCACTGAGACATACATGTGCTTACCCCTGTAGTGATTTGGATCAATCCCACCAAACACGATTTCACGCCCTTCTTCTTCATCTGCATTTCGGTTAAGCCAAAAAGAAAATACCTCGTCCTTAACTAGACCTTGTTCGACCATGTTGTACTTGTAAAATATGCAAGAGCCCCATATCAAAGGAGGAAGTAAAAACTTCTCATAATTACTGTGTGAGTGATTTTCTGATCACACTGTCCACCTTAGTGATTCAACTGTAGAACACAGGCAGAATAGATGGCACAAATAATAACACAAAGAATTTAACGTGGTTCAGTAAAATTGTCTACGTCCACGGGAGGCCGAGATAATTCACTATATTGAATAAGCAGTAAGAATTACAATTAACTCTCTGTAATTCTCCATCTCACTTTGGTCTCTAAGCTTGTGATTGTAAGTGTTACAATTAGCTTTTAGTCCTCTTTGTTCTCCTTTTTGTCTCTCCTTTCTTCTTCTCAACCTCTCCATATATACACTAGAAAAGTTGGCGTTATGGCCATCAACTTTTGAGCTGGCTTACCAGCCCATTGTTGCGCTTTTAGCAGCTTTCCAGACAAAAGCTTTTCATTAATTCACATGGCTTCTCGTGGCCTCATGGCCAACTCACATGGCCTCATGGCCAGCTAATTGGTGAGGTGTTGGCCTCAAGGCTTTCTTCACATGGCTGGACATCCATCTGACCAATAATATTACCATATTATATAGGCAGGTATGGCCGATCTAACAGTTACCTCGGCTCAACTCTTCTGCGGGTAGCTCGGCCTTTGCATGTTAAGTTGAGGTAGGAGAAAGGAGAGGCAGTTATCCGCTTATCCCGGATTAAGATATCTTCGGAGATAATCTCGGCAAATCTTAGATTACCTCAGCAAAACTTACCGCGACACGTGGCACCTCGGCTGACACGTCGGCATCACCTTGCCACGTGTTGATACTCAGAAATATAACCCCACAATTACCATGATCACAATCAAACAAACAGCACTGCTAACTAATCACTGGAGTTCTATTCCGTGCTTGTATGTGATTTCCACATGTGTACGAGCACATGGGGACACATATACATATAGAGGAGAAATTATTCAATATTTTTGTATTCTTTAATCAATTATTATTCAATATGCCCTTATGTTTCCCAATTACCTAACACAATATCCCACCTACCTACTTTCTCCACCAATGATAATATTATGAAATACTATATGTTTATATTTCAAAATTACTGAATAATTAGCCCCATACAGAGAGGCAAACTATGCATTTTGAATTGAAAAGTTTTAACCAAGACAAATTATACCAGACTGGGAC
Organism: Camellia lanceoleosa; assembly: GCA_025200525.1. Classification (NCBI taxonomy): domain Eukaryota; kingdom Viridiplantae; phylum Streptophyta; class Magnoliopsida; order Ericales; family Theaceae; genus Camellia; species Camellia lanceoleosa. Next base: position 112,254,499 of record CM045760.1, on the reverse strand, counting down.
AGCATCTCCAACTGAGATCTCACGAAATCCAAGTCCAAGAATGCGATCAAACTTGGCAACCAAAAGTGTAATACCGGGCTCCCTGGTTGCCTCAATAAATTCCTGACAAGGAACAGTTCCAAACAAAACTACTACATTAGCCAGAAGTGGAGGTTGCTGAAATTTCCTGATCCTTGACAACTAAGTCACCGACTTTGACATTGTCTACACTAAAGAATCCAGATATAGCCCCCCGTGCCATAGTGAATTTCAGCAGGTTTCCCTGCATGGCAGATGGATGTAGAAATTTCTTAAAAGCCATTACCAACAGATGATCATTCACAAAAAGGTCATTCTACTAAACCCATGCAGGTATGGAATGTCAAGAGCCTCCTGAACAACTAAATGCAAGACATGCTATTGGGTCATGTCTAGGTTACATAACTAATCCTCTCTTTTTGTGTAAAAGGGAAGCCACCTTTGCTATTTTAATGAGGTCACTCTCCAGTTCCATCAATATCTAGGAACCCCTAATTGATTATGCGACATCAATTCCATGTGTTTAAACATCTATATTCCCAAAATCTTGTATTTTTGCTACTCTCCCATACAACAAGAAGTTACATCAAACCAAGCTATACAAACATGGTAGAAAGATGCAGAAAAATAAATCTGCTCTGAAAACCATAGCACTCCTAGCAATCATAGGCTCAGTGAAGCAAAAATCTATAGCCCACCATTAACAATAACTAGAAATTGAGCTCTTCTAAGATGGGCAAAACAAAAAAGGCTTTGTGGGCTTCTCTAGACACATACTTAGGGTAAAATGGTAGTTATCACAAAGAAACATTTAGGTAAAGTAACTCATTATAATAATAGAAAGAGCAATATTTTCCAGAGATGATAAAGGTGCACAGATATTTTGAGCCTGAAAAAATCATACCACTACAAGCTGCCAGAAGCCTATACTCAGGAAATGACTATCCATTAAGTTCGTTTGTTTTCAACGCTAGGATGAAAGGGATTCATAAGGGATTAATAATGAGAGGATTAAATAAAATTTCATTTATTTTGATAATAATTATTAATGTAAGAATTATTAAATTCTTTTATATAAAATAATAAAATAAATAAAAAATATAAAAATTAAATATTAATATTTTAAAAAAAATTCTCAATATGTAAAAAATTAAAAAAATAAAAAAATTTTCTAATCTGCCCACTATTTTTCTAATATCATTTCCACTTCTTCCATCTCAATCTTCCTTTCAATCTCCATCCCCTCCTCCATCCTAATCCCTTTTCAATTCTACAAACAAATATAATATTAAATAACCCCACTTCTAATCTAATCTCCTCTCATATATTACATCCAAAACAAACGGGGCTAATCTCTAATTTATTTCGGAGAAGAAGCGTGGAGTAGCCCACGAGCTACTTACTCCATTGATGTGAGTTCATTGGGAAGAGGATACACGTGGGTGGTATCTTGCCCACGGTTTTGATTTTAAAACCAGCACGTGGTTTTGGATTATTGTTTTGCCGTGAGATGGGCCAGCCAATATACATGGGCCCAGATCTTTATTTATTGTTGCTGAAGCATGTTCGTTGGGCGGCTAATAGTGTGTTGGGTTTTTTTTTTATTACCAGCAATGGGTTTTGTATAGTGGTTTGTTTGGAGATGGAGCCCGCCATTACATATAATGGGCATTTTTTGTGGGCCCGTGATATTATTTTTTTGTTGATTTACAGTGGGTTTTTGGGATTCAACTCAGTGGGCTCGTTCGGGGCCTTGTGCCGAAATTGGCTAGTAAAGGTTTTGATGCATATTTTCGTGGGTTTCTTCAGACCCACGCGATTTTGATTAGTGCAAGTGTGGACTGTCCGTGGGCCACCATATTAGTATAGATCTGGGCTTTATTTTGGTCACTTTTTGTGTGATTTTTTATTAGTGACCCATTTTTTATTGGGTTCATTTTGGAAATTTTTTTTTATTTAGTCTCTTTGTAGCAGATCATTTATAGTTGATTATTTTATAATGATTGATCGTGTGATCCTCATGTGACTTGATATGAGGGTGGTTTTGAGCCATCTCCATCAAGAGTGATTGAAGAGTCATTGCTATGAAAAATAGTGGTTCGATAATCAGCCGAGTTAGAGACTGGAAGATGAGCGGGAGGATAGCTATCGGTTTTCTGATCGCTTCTTGTCTTCATGTGACCCGTCTTAAATGATCGTATTGCCATGACTGACATGGAGTGAACGGCACACTGTCGTGGGGTTTGAGGCTTGTGATCTACCAAGGAATGGACTGGAGGATGTGATGATTGATCTTATGATTTTGTTGGCTGTGTATTGGTTTGTTGCTGAGGGGTTATTGTTTTTCACTTCAACTCCCTAGACTGTGGCTTATGGTTACTGATCGTGCTAGCTTCATGTGACTTTGTTGGGATTTCTCGTGGAGTAGATTTTATCCTCCGTCATGGCTTTGGTTAAGTGGCTTGGATGTCACGCCTGTGAGGAGTGACATGCTTATTGGATTCCATGTTTTATCTGCAATAAAGACTGGAGGCATGTGGGGTTGGTTATCATCTTTGATTTGGCTTAAGGATTGTTGCTTTGTAAGTGTGTATGTTGTGTTTATAAGCTTTGTGATGTTTTTTTTGTGTGTATCTTTGTCCATATATCCACCTCAAGTTCCCATCTATGATCTCTGATGGCAGGGGTTACTTGAGGACAAAAAGGATATAAGGGCAAAGTTGGGTTATTGTGTCTTCAGTTGTTCTTGTTTATCCCCCCTTTCTTAGGGGGGTGCAGTGGTATTGTGTTAGTTATGTTTGTTTTTTATTTATTTGTTGTTCGGCGTGCCTGGGGTATACCCCTTGTAAACTTATAAAATTTCATTGTCTTTATTTTATGACTTACTTATCCAAAAAAAAAAAAAAAGGGGCACTAAAGGCAGACACTTGATAGGCTCCCTCCCTCCCTCGATAACTAATAGGCTTAACAGACTTCAATTGCATATATACCCAAGGTATAGTTGAAGGTCTTACAAAATAATATTTGGGTGGATAAATAGGGATTAGGAGCATGAAGATATTCCATTTAACTGTTGTATTAATTCCATGCATCTATGAGATTACGAGAAACAAATAGATTGAGTGAACAAGAAGAAATGGACACCTTAGCATATACATCCATACAGCTTATGATAAATGGGGACAAAATACAAACCATTCTCGTTGTAGGTACTTGATAGGCTTGACTTGTACTTGGCATGGAAATAGCATGGAACCTGAAATCATGATATCATTGTCCAGTGATTAATGGCTCAGAAATGCTTCGTCGCATTTACTTTTCACATTACATGGACAAGTAGTGACCTACCAAAAAATAACACTTCAATGATAGCACCCACAAATTAGAGCTGCCAGTGTCAAAGATCACAGTGAACTTTTGTGGGGGTGTACCAATTCCAATCTCACCAAAGTACTGAGCATCCATGTAATTCTTTAGCACTACAATGTCTCTTTCCTCAGTTTCTCCTAAATTACCACGAAGATTATATATTTCTTAATTGACGCTTTCAGTGCCACTCCTTCCTTGGACTCGAGCCCTGTAGCAAGCCGATTGTTTTGATCAAATTTCATCTTCTTTAGTCCAATTCTAACCAAGCCATTAATTGTTAGATGCAAAAAAGACCAGAGGAAAAAGCAGGGATGGTAGGAACAAAGATACCACAACAGTTCTCAATTTGGTTCCCTTACGCTCTATTTGGTGGGGGGATTTGAGAAGGAATTTGGAAATGAAAAGGGAAAAGGGAGGTGAAATGTGAATAAAATATATCTACATTTTACATAGTTTCACATACTTTTTCTCTTTCCTTTTCTAAATCGTTCTTTAAATCCCCCAACCAAATCCAACATTAATGATCGATAAAGCCATATCTCAATTTTAGTTCATGAAAAGGCAATAAAACAATTGATCCAATCTCATACACTTAAAATATGAAGCATAAAAAGAAAAAAACTTTATAATATGAATACTTCACAAATAACACAAAACCGATGGTTCTGCATAAGAAACTGGGATATAGAAAATCAATATAATCAAAATACAGTTAGATAAAATACAAAGAAACCAAACTTTCATACCCAATAAGCAATGAACTTTCTTCTACAGTATTTCAAAAAAACCTACTAATAATAGCTTGCTTTTGGTAATAAAATCTTATGGGTAAATTACATTGACTACCTGTGAGGTTTAGCTATATTACATTCACTACCTCCATGGTATGGGATATCACACTAACCTCCTCTATTTCAAAACTTTTGTTAACAGATTACCCCCTCAATTAATCCCCGCAATATGTTGTTTGTCATTTTGGTTCTCAATATTTTAAATTATGTCAATTAGTCGTCAATGTATAAAAATTGTTACAATTTGGTCCCTCAATTAACTTCATTAGTAAAATTCATAAATATAAAACTCACTTAAAAATTCACTAGTCTTCAAAATATGTGATATGTGTCATTGATATGGAATCTCGCTAAAAAAATACACTTATAGTCCCAAAATATATAATCCGTGTCATTTTTGTCTCTAAAATTACACATTTATCCCTAGTTTCAACGATGTCAACGGATAGAGTTAGATTGGAACCAAATTTAAACACTTTTTGTACATTGAGAACTAAATTGAACAAATTTAGATATTGAGGACCAAAATGACACAAATCTCATACTTTGATTCAAGCACTCAAAAATGTAATTAATTTTAAAAAGTTCGTAAGAATTTTAGTTTGTATAGCATTACTCTTTATGAAATTTGCTGACACACTAAATCCAGTAGAAATGTAAAGAGAGGCAGTTACACAAGCTTTCAAATATGGGAGGGCAGTGTAATTTTCCATACCACAAGTATAATATAGCCAAACCATAAGGATAGTTGATGTAATTTACTCATATCTATCTTATTAATGCTGTCACAGCCCTAAAAGAAATTATGATTTTCCCAAGCCAAATTTGAAGGAAGATAGTAAACAGATGGGAAAAAAAGAAGAAAACATTAAAAAATTCCACTAATAAAGCATTTTTCTCACAAATGATAAAAATCCAACCTCAAATATGTGTTAAGTTCGTTCAATGCAAATTTTATTTATTTATTTATTTTTTAAAGATTAAATTCAATGCATGTTAAAAATGAGAACCTTTAAAAATATCCCAATATAAAGAGCAACACAAAACCTAGATTGACAGTTAATCAAATTCCCCCCAATAAAAAATAAATAAATAAATAAAAGCCATGCTGATCCCCCATAACCACAAACTAAACCCAGAGCACCAATTCCCCCCCCCCCCCCTCTCCCAAAAAAATAAAAATAAAAATAAATAAATAAAAAAATAAAAATAAGGGTATATTACAAATACACTTCTGAAATTTGTTTATAATATAAATTGCCCTTGTGGGTCTAAATTTTACATCTACCTTGAAATTTGTAATTTCAAACTGATGACCATTTTATTAATAAATTATCAAATCAATTAACAATTTTGAATGATGTTAGAAATTTATTTGAATTATTAATTTAGGTAAATATTATTATTGTACAAAAAGCAGTTAGAAATTTGAAATTATGACAAAGAAGTATTTATAATTTTAAATCACAAGGGCAATCCATTTGGAGCATATTTGTAATTTACCTAAATAACAATAATAATAATAATAATAATAATAATAATAATAATAATAATAATAATAATAAATTACAAATCCATTGAGATTTACTTATTTACCCCTTGTAATTTTAAAAATTACAAATATCCTTATTAGAATTTTTTATGTAAGAGGATTAAGAAAATAAAATATAAATTAACCAGCATTATTAATTTAATATATTTATGATATCATTTGTTAATTAAATTGATAATTTATTAATAAAAATAATTATTTGTTATGCACTATAAACTTGAAGTTAAAGGGATCACATGTAATTTTTAAAAATACAAAAGGCACTCCGTTATTTGGAATGATCTAAATAAGTGCAATATCACTTCTTTATTCAGGGATGAAACAAAATTTCATCACCGAAAGGACCAAAAACAGATAAAAAAAATTCACATATGATATATAAACTATATATACATGAGAAAAAAAAATCAAATACTATAGGATGAAGAATTTTTTGGTACAAAATAAAAACAGAAGATAAGACGGTAGAACAATGCTATATATATATTTTTATACTTTTTCACAGAAAATGGAGGCCAGGCCTCCGTAATATTCTCCTAATTATGTCCTTGTCTCTGCTTTCTTGTATATTTTTTTAGAAAGAGTCAAAAAAGTGCACTAAAATAAGCAACCCCAACCAATCAAAAGGGTGTATTTGTAAATATTGAAAACTAAACACGAACAAAAAAAAAAGAAGCATATTTTGTAAACAAGCTTATAAATTCCATATACAGTAAAGTAATGCATGAATCAACAAAAAAAATGGTGCGATTAATGAAAGCATAAACAACATACTCGTCCAGCAATTTTCCAAATGACTCACCATTGCTACAATGAATTGACATAACAAAATGGAGGAAAATTGAAGAGAGAGACAGAGAGAGATATAGACGTAAAGATTATTTTAATTTTAATGTTATCGAGTTTTAAACAGATATAGCTTTTTTGAGCGAGAATCTTTTTAAAATTTAAAAAATATTTACTAAAAATAAACTTATATAAAAAATAAATAACTTAATTTTCATAAAATTAAATTAAAAAAATTGAAACTAAACACGGTGAATAGAATTCAAACTGGATGACATTTGCACCTTGAACTATTATTTACACCATTTATCTGCATAATAGAAGCAAAAGTTTAATGCTAAGGAAAACTCATATTTTTAGGATTTGCTCGTAAATTTAGTCAAGAATCAATCTAAATTAATACACTTTGATAAGAAAATGTTGGTGACAAAATGATATGGAGGATATCAAACACAATGCTTATGATTGATTCGAAGAAATTTTTTGTGTTATCAAAGAGTTGTTAAAAATTAAAATAAATAAATAAATAAAACATATTGAGGAACTCAAAAGCTTGAGAGTTATTGAGGTTCTCTGTTGCAGTCTAATTTTATTGAGGAACTCAAAAGCTTGAACCTTGATTGCCAATCGGTTACCCTCTAAGTCCATGCATACAAGCAAGACACAGTACCTATCCTCTATTATTTGGCACATCTCTGACCTTCCATATAAAGTAGTTAGCAAATAATATAAATTAGCTAATACATTTATACATCTAACTTGAATACATTGTAGAGTAGAGTCTCACTTGTGTTAATCCCTACCCAATCTGCTTTGGCTGTGTTCAATGCACTTTAATGAATAAACTAACTCCAAAAATTTATAAATAAAAATAAAAACAACTATTAGCTAAAATGTGTATCATTTCTCCCAATGCAGGCAAGCTTTAAAACAGAAATATGATCCCTTAGGACCTATTGTTCACATAAAATGCAATGATACACAGAAATTCAACAAGGAAAAAAAGAACACAATAAAAAATGTTATTTTCCCATACCAGCACATAGTACCTGTAGAATCTCATGTCGGCAAAATATTAGCTAAAATGTTATGATAAACTGTTTGAAAAGTTATTTTCTTATCCAATCGTCCAGAACTCTGCTTTTGGCTCACTAGAAAGTCAAGATTTCAAGTTTATGGCCTCCGATGTATAAAAAGAAAGATGGGATTGTTCACTAGTACGTTGCTCACTAGAAACTGAAGATTTTGTAGATTCCGATGAAGAAAAAGAAAGATGGGTTGATGAAAGATTTTTTAATGATACATTTTCTACTTGTTCAGAACAAAAAGTTAATGATGATGCGGAATCTTTAATTTCACAGCTCTTCAAGTTTAAAACAATAAATATAAGGGGATTAGCAGTAGGAGGGGATGGAGGAAGAGGAGCGACGCAAGGAGGGGAGGGAAAGGCTAAACAATACGAGGATATATCGTATGCCTAACTTCTTTGCCTTGTAATAAGCTTTTCATTTAGATTTATTCCTTGTGAATTTCAATTGAAACATACATTTTCTATTCTATATCGTTAATTATTCGTAGAATTGATTGATTATTTGCTCAGAACTGAGGTCTCCATTTGTTCAAATTCATAAATAGTTTATAAATGGATCGCATCTTACAAATTTATTTAAAATTAAGTTTGTTGGACACAAGTGCTTGTTAGATTAATAAAAATAAATAAAAATAAAGAAGGAAAAGTCATATTTTGCGGCAAACAATTAAAAATTAGACCAGGTAAAAGATTAAAAAAAAAAAAAAAAAAAAAAAAAGGGGCACTATCCTCGCATATTACCCAGCTATCAAAGGAAGAATTGTGAATTCATGGTTTTGTTTTGTTTTTTTGTTTTTTGTTTTTTGTTTTTTTGTTTTTTTTTTAATGCCGTGAAATCATGAGAGAGGTGAGGTTGTTTGGCAAAGAATTTTCCAAGGGACAAAAGCCAAAAAGACTAATAATGAAAATGCTACTCTTCCAAAATGTTCATATAGAATTATTGACGAATAAGTGTCAATGACATTTTTTTATATTAATAATCATTTGATGATTTTTATTTATTTATTTATTTGGTTTTATGTGATTAAATCACATCTTTTGCCACATATATAAATTTTTCATATGGAAGATGGTATTATTCTCGTGATACTCCTAATTAATGACATAACAACATTTTTGTGAGTATTAATCATGATGAGTTTAATTTGTGTTTACAATTTTTCATTGGTGAAGAATATTACGTAACTATTAAATCAGCACTACAAACACTACAAGAAATGTCACTTTTGGCTACCAAAATATTGGTCGGCAAAAGTCACTTATTTAGTCGCCGAAACGATTTAGCGAACAAAATTTTATAGACACTTGTGAATATTTTTACAACTATTAGCTAAAATGTGTATCATTTCTCCCAATGCAGGCAAGCTTTAAAACAGAAATATGATCCCTTAGGACCTATTGTTCACATAAAATGCAATGATACACAGAAATTCAACAAGGAAAAAAAGAACACAATAAAAAATGTTATTTTCCCATACCAGCACATAGTACCTGTAGAATCTCATGTCGCCGAAACGATTTAGCGACCAAAATTTTATAGACATAATTCATATTCTGTAGACACTTGTGAATAGTTTTTTTGAGTAAATTATACATATAATTTTTATAATTTGTCTCTTGTATTAATTTGGTCTCTATAATTTTAATAGTATCAATTTTTTATTTTAACTTTTCACATTGTGTCAATTTAGTCTAAGTGATAATATTAGTTACACAATTAAATTGAAATCAAGGGTAAATTATTTATTCAAAAGATAAGGGGTTATTTCAAATTAGATGCTAACCTTTTAATTACCTTAAGTAGAGAGTATTTTGTAAGAATGCAATTTGGACGGTGCCTAACCTGACATTTTTCAGTGGCCAACATATTTTTAGGACTTGGGTAGATTTTAAAATTTCAAATTAAATTTGAATTAGGCTTCGGCAGATTTGAAACTCAAATTTTATGTATAAATATAAAATATATATATAAATTATTAGCCGTTGAATAATATTAAAATTATCTTAACTATTATTTTTTTCGGGGGCACCATGTGACCACTTTCACAGTTCGTAAACAAGTTCTCTTTTCCTCCATACTTAACTTGCTGCATTTTGATGGATCAAGCACCACTATTGTGGTTTTTAAAAAAATAGAATTACCACAACTTTATAGTAGCTCTAAAGCATGAATTATCCCATGACAATTTACAATTAAATAAGAATAAAGAAAGATAATGAAAATACGGAAGTGGGGAAAATAATTTTCCTATTAAATATATTCATAAAAATTGAGAAAGTTTGGGAAAACCAAACTAAAACAATACCTTATTTCCAAACAAAGATATCAGAGAAAATAAGAGAACGCATCGAAAGTTGAAATCTGAAAAATGAAGTTCAAATAATAGTTATATCAAAACAAGAAAAACAAAACACAATTAAAAAACAAAAGGGCATTGATTGGGGGCTCGAATGGGGGAGCCCCGAATCCCCCGAATTCCCACTTTAGGTAAAAAAAAAAAAAAGAAACAGAAAAAAAAAAAGAAATAGTTTTCCAAAAAAAGAAAATTAGGAGGATTAGGGGAGGAAAATTAGGGGGATTTTTCATTTTCCAAAACAAAAACAAAATAGGGAAGGAGAAGAAGAAGACCCAATAACAAAGAACTAAAAATCTTTTATCCAGATCGATATTGATGTGTAAAAATCCAAATAACAAAACAAAAATTGAAATAAAATTAGGATCATAATAACAAAACATACGGGCAATTAAAAGCAACGTAAAAATTAAAAATAAAAGAAAATAAAATAAAAAAGTGGAACGAAATGCAAATCACTATGAAGTAGTAGTTTGTATTTTGTTTTCAATTCTATATATCAATGTCAATGTACATGTATAAAAACCCAAACAATACCACAAATTAGAATCATAATGAAGAAAAATATATGTAATCATGTACTAAATAAAAAAGCAAAATAATTCATCACATCAGAAAATAAGAAAATGAAAGAATAGAAGAAATACACCCAAATAGAATTAAATCTTAAAAGAGAGAAATTCTAAACAATCAATTAAAGAATTAAATCATACTTCCATTAAAATTTGGCCAAACTATTTGCAAGTAAACCATTACTCCAATCATGATTACGCTTCATTGTGAGTTGATTCAATACCCACCAATCTGGCTTCAAAGTTGTCATTCCCAGTGGTTACCAAGGCTGTAGTTGATTCAATTCCAAAAGTAAATCAGATTATATAAAACAAAATATATGAAAAATCTAAAAGAGCGCTTTTATTTTTAATCACCTTAGGTTGACAAAGAGAAGGACTTGATGCAACTAAGTTATATTCTACATATCCAAAATTAAGAATATTTGAATATTTAAAAAAAAAATCATAGAATTCAAAAAATTGTAAAAGTGATTTTAATTAGTAAAATTTTTTAAATTTATCACTAATTTGGATTTTTATTTTTATTTTTTACAAATATACACTGAACTGTTAATTCCCCCCAAAAATATCCATTTTATGAAAGAAAATAAAAACAAGAAAGAAATAGACATACACACATACTACTAAACCCAAGACACTTTCTCTTTCAACCAAAAAGGGAGGAAAAAATAAAAAAATTAAAACTAGCAAAGGCTACACATCAAATGCCACATAATCTTCTTCACAAATGTCAAGTTTACATAAATAAAAAAAACCATCAAAACAAAAATGAAAGCAATTTAGGGTTTTAGATAGAAGATACGATGAAGGACAAAGGGAAAGAAGGGATCAAAAGAGAAAACAAAATCAAACCAAACTTCCATTTAACATTTGTTAATTTACTCCTTGGGAGGAAAAATAAAAAATAAAAACTAAACAAACAAAAGCAAGAAACAAAAACAAAGAAAAACAAAAAGAACAAAAATAGGAAAAAACAATAAAAAATACCACAAAAATAAACGGAAAAAACCAACAAAAATGAAGGACAAGACCATTTTTCCTTCAAAAGCAGAAAGTGTTTGGTTGGGGATTTCAAAATGGATAAGTTAAGTGAAATGTAAATAAAATATATCTATATTTCACATAATTTCACATATATATTTTCCCTTTGAAAAGAGATAAGTTATGTGAAATATGAATAAAATATGTCTATATTTCATATAATTTCACATACCTTTTTCCTTTTCATTTTTAAATCTCCTCCCAAATCTCTAAACCAAACACAGCATAAAGAAAAATTAAAAATAAGGAACAAAATGAAAAAAAGTAAACACCATTTTTCCTTGAACAAAACAAAATAATATAAAGAAGATGAAGAAATCCTAATTTTATTAGGTCCCACAAAGATTTTGCACAAATTTTTTTTTTTAAATTTCCCTTGCATCTTCTTTGTCACTTGCATACAGTAAAAAATACCACAAAGTCAACGAATACGACAAAGTCGATCCTCCATCAATAGCAACCTACCAATGCAGAGAAGAAGGGAAAACGGAAAAAGAGAAGAAACAGATTTGAAGGGACAATGTTGTTGGGTCAGACCAAGCTGGTGGGGGTGAGAGAGAAAAGGCCAAAGGATGCCGGCAGTGTGGGTCGCGGTGGAATGTTCGCGTTGGTGAGAGTCGCCGAAGGGTGTTGGAAAGAAAAGAGATAGAACAAGAAGAGAGAATAACTATAAGAAGAAGAAGAGAGATGAGAGATGAGAGATGAGAGAGAGAGAAATTAGGGTTTTAGAGAAGGTGTCCACAAGGCCAGGTTTCTCTCCAGTTCGAGATCGAATTGGAACGTACTATTAGATCCATAGGGATTCATGAATCTTATTTTGATAATTTGAACGGTTTAATATGTAGAATTTGTCGAGTACTTTATCTCTGTAAAAAATCACATTGATCAGATATTTATAATTACTTGATCGGATCATATTTCTGTCAATGGTAAACATAATTTTCAAAATAAATTATTGACAACAATCTAATATGATCAAGTAACTATCAATATCCGATCAACGTGATTTTTTACAGAGTTAAAGTATTCGATGAGTTCTACATATTAAACGGTTCAAATTGTCGAAACAGAACTTGTGATTAGGGGTGCTCAGCAGATATTCCAATCCGCCCAAACCCGACCAAACCGAACCAATCCGGCACATTTTGGATGGATGTGTGATGATAAGAGAACCGTAGCAGATTGATTTTTTTCCATTCTGCCTAATTTTGAACAAATAGCGGATTTGAGATTTTTTTGATCGCAACCAAACCGCTAAACCGCTAGTACCCCTAGTAATTTGTAAAACTTTATGTTTTCAATTTACTTAGATATTCTGTTTGCGTTTTTAATTAAAAAAAAAGTTTAGATATTCTGTTGTGTTTTTAATTAGAAAATCCTTTTATCAAATAGTAAGTATTGATATTTGATATTTTTGTACGGAAAATATAATGCTTAATTTTGTCATTTTTTTTTATAAAAAAATCAAATTAAATAGTTTTTGAATATAAAAAAAGGAAAATAATGCATGATTTTCTTATATGTATTTTTTATTGATATTTGACAATTTACTTAATAATATTTTAGTTATGTTGAGTTGGATTGTTATCCAAAAAAGAATGTTGATAAGTTATCATATTATGTTCAAAATTTGTAAAAGTTTAAACCGCCAAACCGATTCGCATCCATCTATCAATCCGCCAAACTGCTTAATCCGCATCTACCAATTCGGCGGACGGATGCGGATTGATATTTTCCAATCCGCTAATCCGACGGACGGATGACAGATTAGAAGTTCCCTGGCAGTAATCGAACCGTGAGCACCCCTACTCGTGATGAACCCTACAAACCCAACAGTATCGTCTAATCCATACTGGAGATAAGCTTACCCTGTCTAGAAATATACAATGAATGCAGCCTTGCAAGTAGGAGTGTTTAGCGGATATTTTGATCCGTCCGAACCGATCGAACTGAACCTAACCGGTCTGCTGCATTTTGGACAGATGTGTAATGATAAGCGGACAGTTGCAGATTTATTTTTTCCAATCCGCCTAGTTTTAGATGGATAGCAGATTTGAGATTCCTATGGCTGCAACCGAACCGCCAAATCGTGAGCAACCCTAGTAATTTATAAGACTCTGTGTGTTTTCAATTTGTTTAGATATTCTGTTTGTATTTTTAATTGAAAAAAAAGTTTAGATATTCTGTTGTGTTTTCAATTTATTTTCAATTTAGAAATCCTTTTATCAAATGACAAGTGTTGATGTTTGATATTTTTGTGTGGAAAATATAAAACTCAATTTTGTCATTTAAAAAAAAAAAAATCAAATTAAATAGTTTTTGAATAAAAAAACAGTAATGAAATAGTTTGGATAATATTTATTGTTGATATTTGACAATTTACTTGATAATCTTTTGACTATGTTGAGTTGGATTGTTATCCCAAAAAAAATGTTGACAAGTTGTTGTATTATGTTTAAAATTTGTAAAAGTTTAAACCGCTAAACCGATTCGTATCCATTCACCAATCCACCCAATCTGCATCTACCAATCCGACAGACGGATGCGGATTGATTTTTTTCAATCCACCAATCGGACGGACGGATAGCAATTGGAGGTTCCCCAGTTGCAACCAAACTGCGAACACCCCTACTTGTAGGTTACAAAAGTCTTCACATGGATCTATCTTGTTGCATTGGGCACCTCAATTAGCCCCTATCAAACAAAGGGTAAATGAGTAATTTCAAAGAGGATGAAAAACACTATTCAATACATCACCACCTTATATATTAGTATATATAGATGGATATATAGACAAATTACAGAGCAAAGAAAAAAAAAGTGCATAAAGAGAGGCAAAGTCATAAATAAGAATATAGGATTAATAATAGGTATTGTTGTCATTTGACAAGCATGTGATCATTTGGGTTAGGATAATTCTATGAGTAATTTTATTTACACATCACATAACCTTTCAGTACACACCATCTGCTTAACACACACAACATAGATTTTTTATTGTTTCATTTCTTCTCACTTTACACTATTAATTTTCTAAAAATCCTAAATTACTCCCATCTTTTTCAACTCTTTAACCCTCTATCCAAAACCCAAACCTTAACCCTAATCCTAACAATCACCGTCGGTCGCATTCCATCTCATGCGGCCACCTATCAGGGTATCCCCTCTCACCGACACCTATCTAGGCATCCCCTCCCGCCTCCGTCTTCCCAACGCCCCTAGGTTCTCTTTCTCTCTCTCTCTCTCTCTCTCTCTCGTACACGCGCGCGCGTGGGCACACACCTACGCCCACGTGAGCGGTAGAGGAGAACGACGAGGTTGGATCACAATAGAGAGTTGGATCGTGATGGCAGGAGTGGAGAGCAGGGTGTTTGGGATGGAAGGGATAGAAGACGAGGCTATTCGTGATGGTGAGGAATCGGCCGTAGAGGAAATGAGAGGGATTTGTGGTAGGGAAAGGGTTGCCGGCAAGTAAGTGATTGTAAGAGTGGTGATAGTGGAGATGAAAGGCGGTGGGATGAGATAAGGAGGCTACGGGGCTACAATAGTGGCTAGCAAGAATGGTTGTGGTGGTAGGTGCAGGTGACAGTGGATAGAGGTAGAAAGTAGGCGACGAAAGCTGGTGGTAGGTAGTGGTGCCGAAAGATGTGTATTGAGAGTTAGGGTTTAGACATATCCAAAATGGTAATTTGATAAAGGGATATAAGTGTAATAAAAAATTTATGGAAATATTGCGTACCTCAAGGTTTGATGGTGTAAAAATAGAATTCCCCTAATTCTATTTGCATCACATATACATCTCATTATACTCTTTTTTTAATTGCACCTCCTTTCAAAATTTAAAATTCAAAATTTTTGTTTTAGGATGGCTCTATCTGCGCTCTAAAAAATTGGTTAGACACCTGAACTTAATGAAATTTTTTATTACTATTATGTTTTTATTCAAAATGATCAAAAAAATACTTGACATTGAAAAAAAAAAAATACAAATTATAGTGTTTTTTTTTTCTTTTTATCAGCAAAGAAAGAACTTTATTGATGAAACAGAAGGGATTACATCAATAAAGAAGGGGAAAGAGGAGCCAAAAGTTGGAGAGAAACCAACCACAAGCAACATAGAACATCAGTGGAAATAAACACAAGCAACAATACAGCTCTGAAATAATCAGCAGAACACTTGCCGAAATTAGCAGAACACCTGATGGCCACAACTCTGCAGCTCATACTAGTGGAGCTCACAGCTCTGCAGCTCATAGATGGCCAATGGAATTTGAACTCAGAATCTGCAGGATTCACCACTGTTGGAGCATTCATAGATGGGTCTCACAAAACTGAGATGTCCTACTAGCCAAACCAACCAACCAAACATGGCAGCCAAACCATACTGCATAACCACTACTATGAAACTCAATTGTAGCACACTGCATAAATCGAATTATAGCACCCAGACTATATGACACTGCATAACCACTAACAGAGCAGAGACAGTTCGAGGCAGCAACAGACCAGACAGCAGCAGCAGATTGCAACAGCTCAAAATCCTAATATTCAGGTGAAGCTCTTGATATTCCTCCAGTTATAGACAAAACCCGAGACTGAAAAGGGGAAGTCTTTGATAGAGGCCTTGAGCCAATAAGCTAACCTGACTTTGATTAAATCCCACAGTTCCACTGAATTAGGTTGAGCATTAGAGAATACACACTAATTTCTATGCTTCCAAAGAGACCAAAGAACAACAAAAGGAATGGACCTCCAAACTTTGGAGATTAAGCCCTAAACTTCCTATTCATCCACCAGTTAAGTAACTCTGCTACAGAGTATGGGATGCACCAATGGATTCCCTAGTCAGATAACACAGCAGACCAAATGGACCAAGAGAAAGGACAATGAAGCAAAGCATGACTGGCAGATTCAATAGTAGAATTGCAGAAAGTGCATGAGATTGATGCATTGGAACCAAGGATGCCACGACTGTGAAGAAAATTTGCGGTTTTAACTCTATTTCTCCAGGCAAGCCAACCAAAGAAATGGACTTTGGGAGGTAATAAATTGCACCAAATAAATTTGGTAATAGGAAGATCAAGCCCCAGGAGAGAGGTGCTATAGGAATAAAGAGAAGATGCAGAGAAGGGACCAGCAGTAGAAGAGGACCAAACCAAACTGTCTATACACCCAGTGCTTGATGAGGTAGTAGAGGCCAACAATCTAAGCAGTCTAGATTCATCCGACAATTCCCAGGCATACAAGGCTCTTCTGAAGTTGACATTCCAATCAGTTTCGCTAGTTTTCCTTGCAAAGTATTGCTGAAGAGAACCTTCCTTATCAACAGAAAGGTTGAAGAGGGAGGGAAACTCATTCTTGAGGCAAGTGGCTCCACACCTCCTATCATACCAAAATCTGGTTCTACAGCCATCCCCTACCTTGATTTGGTAGATTGGTAAAAACAAGTTAAAGATATTGGCACTGTGATTCCCGATGAAAAGAATGTCCCTCCACATTCTAGAGAGTTTGTACGAAGATACCGCCGGAGGATGCCAACAATTAACCTCTATCTTGTATTTGCTTCAAATGATTCTCCTCCACAATGCATTTGTTTGAGTGCCAAATTTCCACCACCATTTGAGAATCAAACAAGCGTTAACATCCCGGAGTCTCCTGATGCCGAGGCCCTCTTGGGCAACACTTTTTGTTACATCTAGCCATTTCACCAAATGAATTTTCCTTTTAAACCCATTTCCACCCCACAAAAAAGCTGCTTCTAACTTCTCCACTTCACGGGCTACACCATCAGGCATCTTAAAGAGAGAGAGGTAGTACACGGGTAGAGAAGAAAGGATAGATTTGATGAGGGTTAGTCTACCAGCAAAGGACAATATTTTCCTCATCCAACCTGAAAGTCTGGCTCTGATACAGTCTAGCACAGGTTTCCAAGTAGATTTACTCCCTGGGTTGGAACCTAATGGCAACCCCAGAAATTTCAAAGGCAATCTAAGCACCTTGCAATTCAAGCAACTTGCAAAATTTTGCAGTGACTCTTTAAACACACCCACTCCACATACCACACTTTTGAGGTAATTAATTCTGAGTCCGGATAGAACTTCAAAGCATCGAAGCACTCTTTTGATGACAACCACTTGATCCATATTTGCTGCACAGAATATAATAGAGTCATCCGCAAACTGGAGATGTGATACAAGGACCTCATTAGCCCCAACCAAGACACCTTTAAGGAGACCAAGATTAATAGCTCTAGTGAGGAGGATGTTGAGCCCTTCAACCACTATGTTGAAGAGGAAGGGTGATAATGGATCGCTTTGCCTAAGGCCTCTTTGTGGAGAGAACTCATTAGTTGGAGATCCATTCACGAGGACGGAAATACGGGCTGAAGACACACAAGTTTTTATCCAAGAGATCCACTTAGAACCAAAACCAAAGCTAGCCGTCATAGAAAACAAGAATTCCCAGTTGACTGAATCAAAGGCTTTCTCAAAGTCCAGCTTGATTATTAACCCTTACTTCTTGGCCTTCTTCCATCCATCCACAACCTCATTAGCAATAAACACCCCATCTAGGATATTCCTGCCACCTATGAAAGCTGTCTGGGTCTCACCTATGATTGAAGGCATCACAGGCTTTAGCCTCTGAACTAAGACTTGTGCCAAATTATAGTGTTTTGGACACTCTTTTTCATAAACAGTCTTAATTTTTCCTTTTTTCTTCTCTTGTCACTTCGTTCACTTTACATATTTCATACTTAACCATACTTTCTTTAAATCTATCATTCTTGCACTATATTTCATATTAAAGTCAACAATGGATAATAAAGAAGACGTTTCCAAACTATTTTTTTTTATAGAGAATGTAGGTTTTCTGTTCATTTTCATCGTTTTAGGTCAATAGGTTTTCGAAATTTGTTCAGAAATTCAGTACTGAAAAAATTACATTTATTAGGAAACTTATTTCTAATTTTTAAGCTTCCGAATTATTTGACATTGTTCAGTATTTAATATCCGAACAAATTGTCTATGTTTGGCTTTGTGTTTTTGAACATTTAATTTTTTAACTTCTTCATATTCTAGTTTCAAACAAAAAGAATTATGTGGTATTATATCTCCAAGCAAATTATATACATTCGGAAACTTATTTCCAAATAAATTCAATTGTCTTTGGTATTGAGTATTTGAAAAACAAAAAAACAAAAATATTCAATTATGTGTTGTCATACCTTTAAACTTTTTAATTTCTCTAATGATTTCTTTGACCAACAACCAAGTGGGTGACGGCAGGTGGAAAACGATTCGACTGATGACAACGACGGTGTGGCCTCTACCGTGAGATCGTTCATCTTGCCATTCTTCTTTGCCGAGAGAGCTTGAGTTTAGGTGGTTTGGGAGCCTATTTGGTTTGTGGGGGTGTAGATCCTTCTAGGGTTTTTGCTGATATAATAGATATTATTATTTGAGATGTTCAAAATAATAGAATAAATTTTAAATTTTAAATTAGAGTGTCCAATCAATTTTTCTGAGTGCAAATAGATCCACCAGTTCTTTTATCTCTCTACACACTATTATTTCATCTATACCCTTATTTCTAACCTCCACTCTTCTCCTTACACCCAAAACCTTTCTAATCCTAATTTCTCCACCTCCAATTGATACAGCCACTGTCACACGCTTGCAAAAACTAAGATATAAAAAAAATCATTATAAGAATTCAAAAAGATATTATATGATCTTATTACTTTATAGTTTAGCAAAATTTAGTTTATAGAAAAAAGAAAATTGAACTAATTACAGTAAATTATTGCTTAAACATTATTTTTTTAATTACTAATAAAGCTTGCATAATCAAACTAATTTAACATAATTATATTGGATTAAAACTATGCCATTTTTTCATCAAGAATTCGTTAGTCCTATATATGAAAAACCATGATATTGACATCATATTTACAATGAAATATATATTTTTTCTTGTTTATGCTTATGTCTACACATTTTTTTGCATTAATCCCTATTGCCTTAACATTAGGGAAAAAGAGATCAATGTCATTATTCCAAATTTATAGGCATATTGTAATTTTTGCCTGAACCTTAAGGATGGTTAGTGTATTTTTGAACTTTTTATTTTTTTTTTCCTGAACATCATAGGATTTTTTTTCAAATTTAGTATAAAAAAACCCTAAATCCTAAATGGCGACTTTATTCGTTTATGCCCACAAACGGCTTGCATCCAGAATGAAAGAAATGATCTAAGGCAGGAGGGCAGGCCCGGCCGGCTAGGGCCAGGTCAAAACAAAAATTCTATGATATCCCAATATTTTCCAGCAGCACAGCAAGAATTCTATGATATCCACAAAGCTTTTATTGATTTCCAGAATTTTCAGACGCGCACGCGCACACACACAAAAAAAAAAAAAAAAAATCAAGAAAGTGCCCCGAGATGTAGATTCCTCCATAATATTGTTCATTTGGTAAAGAATAATCAACTAACTGCTAACACAATACAATCATTACAGTCACAAACATATTTATAAATTAAAAAATAAATAAAAAGCACAGATCAGTTGGAAAAGGAAGACACTCATCTTCACAACAACAGTTGTGATGTGACAACCACAACATCAAAACCATGTTCCCAAAATGTTTTCTGATAATAAAATCTGAAACTAACCGCATTTCCTTGTATCACACTGTTGTCCCAAATTAACATTTGAAATTAACCACAACACCAAAACCAAGAATACCATACACAACTCAAAAGCGTGAGAAAATAAACTCTTTTCATCGTGACAAATAAATGTATAACAATGGTAATGATTCTGTGTTGTAAACTGCGCTCTAATTTACATTGCATCATTCTGTGAAAAATTACAATAGGAACAATACAAACTGAAGTATTACAATTTCTATCCTTCGGATAGCAAACAATCAAAGTGTGGCTAGAGTAAAAGGGAGATATATTATGATGCAGCCTAAATAATATGATATACTTGACACAGAGAAAAAAAAAAGATAAAATAAAATAACTATAAAAAAAATATAAAAAAAAAGCCTAGAAGAATATGACAACTCAGTTTTTACAAAAAAAAAAGAAGAAGATTAGATGCACACAACAAAATCACCTAGTCATCTCCTGAGGGGATCGAAAATTGGGTTCGTTTCAATTTCTGCACCTCCAAACTCCCTAAACCTCTCAGCTTCTCTTGCAATCTGAATATCATCAGCTCCATAGTATTGAACAAAAATTTTTACAGCAAAACGAGGAATCAATGCTCCGAATGGTACACTAAAGACAACTATGTTCATCCTTTGCCCTTAGTAGGGTGGCGCTATGCATTTGTGTGAGTGATTTTCTGATCACACTACCCGCTTAGTAATCAATTGGAGAGCACCGACAGAATAGATGGCTTTTAGCTAACCTGCAACAGAAAGAGAAGACTCCGGTGGTGGTTCGCCACCCAGGGGTACTCCGACGATCAAGTCAGTACTCAATATCTCTCAAAGATAATCAATAGTGCTAAACTCACTAGCTTGAGCATAAAAAGCATACCTTAGACCCATGGGGGTGCCTCTCTTTTATAGCCAACACAAACCTAGTCCCAATAGAAACCTAACTTTTATGGACTCAGGATTACTGCTAATCTTGAACTCCTAGTAAGATTAGGATAAACTCCCTAAGAGTTTTGTCTTAATACAAATTGAAATCTTCTCCCAATCTAGGACTCTTGTCCCATATCCGCTTATCTTGGATTCCGGTATCCTCACAGATAACCTCAGCATCATGACCAGGACACGTGGCACCTCGGCTGACACGTCGGCATCACCTTGGCCACGTGTTGGTGCTCAAAAAATATATGCCCACAGCATTCATCAGGGTATTCAATTGAATAATATTCAGTTTTTTTTTTTTTTTTTTTTTTTTTTTTTGGTGTTTTGGCTTACCTATATATGTGATATATGTAAAGAGTGGAAAATTAGTCATGAATCCCAACACATCCTATAATCACCTTACAATTTACAGCAAAAAAAAAAAATGGTGAAAAATAGGGGACCATGTAACACTCAAATATTGACTTTTAACAATGACATAATCCTAGGTGGTGTCACTAACCAATAAAAATATGATTGAATATGTCATCCCTTATACCCAATATTTACTCTACACTGTAATATTCTCTCCCTCTTTTTTGTTTTCTGTGGATTGTCTAATCTTATTTTTGAACAAGACATTGTACCTTAGAACTATGTATGGTGTAGATATTAATTAGGTGTGATGTTTGTTTGATCACCGATAATTTTTCTCGTTATTATGCATCATAAAATTTTTGTAAAATTGGAATTAGTTTTATGTTCCCAGAAAAGATTTCTTTGCTTACATTTAACACCCATGTTTTGGAGTGTCTCTGTAAAGAATACAATAGAAAGAATTTCTGGAACCGCTATTGGACCTTAGTGGTAGCAAACCACTGCTTGTACTGGTTAGGGATCACAACCCCACCTTTGTTTTGTAGATGCTTTAAAATTTGTACATAATAAACTCTTTTTAAAAAAAAATCTTGGTACTTTGACCAATTTACTTTCTAGAAAAATTTATTTTGAGCTAAGCTTCAAAGAACCCACACAGGTGGCCCTGTGGCTAAGGGTTTGAACATAGGAAGTAAAAAGTCTCATATTTGACTCTCATGGGGCGCATAACGCTCAACTTAATTGATATGGTTTGTGGGTGATTGTATGTGTGCGGATGTATTTTCTGAGTACCAACACGTGGCCAAGGTGACGCCGACGTGTCAGCCAAGGTGCCACGTGTCTTGGTTGTGATGTCGAGGTGATCTCGGATAGGCCGAGGTTATCTCCGAAGATATCGGAATCCGGGATAAGCGGATAAGGGACAAGAGTCCTAGAATGAGGAAGGGCTTCAGCCTAGATAAGGATAAAGCTCTTAGGGAGTTTATCTTTATCTATTGGAGAGTCCAAGATATGCACTAAGCTAAAGTCCATTGAAGCGAGGCTTCTATGGGGACTAAGATTGAGTTAAACTATAAAAGAGAGGCACCCCCATGGGTCTAAGCTACGCAATTTATATTCTGAACAGTGAGTTAAGCACTTGATTTATCTTTGAGAGATAACTGACTTGATCGTCGGAGTGCCCCCGAGTGGACGAACCACCTCCGGAATCTCTTCTTTCTGTTGCAGGTCAATCAGGCGCCATCTATTCTGCCAGTGCTCTCCAGCTGAATACTGAGTTGGTAGTGTGGTCAGAAATTCACTCACACAATTTGGCGCCGTCTGTGGGAAGGAAGAAGAATAGATGGCCAACGACGGACATAAAAAGAAGATTGGGGATAACACTCCTACTGGAAGTGGGAGACCTATTGACCTTGATGTCGAAGAAGACAATTGTAACGAAGAAACTCGTGACCAAAATCACGGAGTGAAAGACGTCGGCTAGGAAGGCGACGTACCAAAGAAGACAGACCAAAGCTAGTACTATAACGAAGATAACCTCCAAGTATGGAAAGAAAGATGCCTGTGGAGGGACGATGAGGTAAAGACCATGGCGAACAAATTGGCGGGAACGAGCCATTGCTCTGTAAAGTGTTCCCTTCATCCTTCGGGGAGATTGCATCGGATTGGTTTTACAAATTGCCGAAAGGAAGTGTGAAGACCTAGGAAGGCCTGGCCGAGATGTTCGTGGCCAGGTTCGTAACAAACAAATTACAGCCCTTGAGGGTAGATGCCCTGATGGCTCTAAAGATTGGCGAAGATGAAAGCCTGAGGGCCTACGCCAAGAGGTATTACGAGGTATTCAACCGAATACCAGAATGCAACCAAGAAGTGGCCGTCGTATCATTCAAAAACGACCTGAAAGATGGCTGCTTACTCTGAAAATCACTGGCAAAGACATTGCCAAAAAGCATGGAGGAGCTCATGGCCAGAATTGAGGAATATGCCAGAGCCGAGGAGGACATGCCAGGAACCATGGCGATAAAGCAAGAGAAAGGAAACGGCTCGCCAAAGCGAGGCCGAGGTAACAACGGATCCAATAAGCAGGAGATAGGACTAAGGGCTGCACAGGCAGTCACAACTGTGTTTCGAATCCCTATTCACAAAGTTCTGGATAAAATCCAAACCCAACCCTATTTCAGAGCGCCAACAAGGGTACCAGGAGAGTTTATGGGAAGAAGCCTTGGTAAGCATTGTGCTTACCATAACGAAGATGGGCATATGACTCAGGGTTGCAGAGCCCTGAAGGCACACCTAGAAGACCTGGTAAGGCAGGGCCATTTGAGGGACCTTGTAGATGAGGCCAGGACAAGGGAAGAGCAAGCAAGACTTCCTTAGGCACTAGCAGCTCCACCTCCCCCAGCACAGCAACCGTAGGCAGGCGGACCTCGGGTAATTAATGTAATTCACTCGAAGGTCAACGAAAACGAAATTAGGGGGGAGACCCAGAAGGTAAAGCACTTGTAGCATGTGTACCAGGTCCAGCAGAAAAGACCTTGGGTTGAGAAGTGCCAGGGACCAATGGTGTCCTTTACTGAAGCCGACCTGGAGATGGTCCAACATTCGCACAACGATGCCTTGGTAGTATCCCTCCAGGTTGGGGAGTGCCAAGTGGAGCGCATCCTCATTGACCAAGGCAGCTCTTATGTATGTCAGATGTTACAAGGAGCTTGGACTTCACCCAGACGATATGGAGCAATCTAATGGCCCAATGGTCGGGTTCAATGGAACGCTGACATGGCTACTAGAAGCAGTAAGCTTGGATGTGCAGGTTGGCACCAAGAAGATAAAGACAGAGTTCATCATAATCGACACATCCTCCCTTTACCATGCTATCCTGGAAAGGCCATGGTTACATGCAATGGAGGCTGTTCCCTCGACATTGCATAAACTATTCGGGTTCCCAACAGAGCGTGGGATAGAAGAGATTAGAGGAGATTAGCTGCAGGCAAAGAACTGCTCCATGGCAGCAATGAAATCCACTTGTAGCATACGAGAACCAGAGAGGGCAAAGATCAAAGATGAGGACGTGGAAGTCCTAGAGGACGTCAGCAAGGAGCCAGCCGAGAAGAGTGAAAAAGCACTGAAGAAAATCCTCGTCTAGGAGGGAGATGAAGAACGCTTCTTCCTTCTCGGCTCGGGCTTAGCCGAAGAAGAGGAAAAAGAGCTGGAGGCTTTCTTGAGAGCAAACATTGAGGTGTTTGACTGGACGCCTTACGAAATGCCTGGCATTGACCCTGAGGTCACTTGCCATAAACTGAACGTTGACAGGTCGGCCAAACCTGTAATCCAACGAGTAAGAAGACCGACATTAATGCACGTCAAAGCAGTGGAAGAGGAAGTAGACAGACTTCTGGAGGCCAGGGCCATTCGAGAGGTTAATTACCCGACATGGCTATCGAACACAGTAGTGGTGAAGAAAAAGAATGGTAAATGGAGGGTCTGCGTGGACTTTACCAGCCTAAACAAGGCCTGTCCCAAAGACAATTTTCCTCTACCCAAGATTGACCAACTGGTGAATGCCACTTCAGGGCATGGAAGGATGAGTTTCCTGGATGCCTACAGGGGGTACCATCAGATAGTCATGTACCCCCCAAATGAGGAGAAGACTGTGTTTATCACCCCAAAAGGGCTGTATTGTTATAGAGTGATGCCTTTTGGGTTGAAAAATGCATGAGCAACTTACCAAAGATTGGTAGCCAAGATCTACAGACACCTGATTGGCCGAACAGTGGAAGTTTACATTGACGACATGGTTGTAAAGACCAAGGAACCTGAAGGTTATCTAGCCAACCTAAAAGCAGTCTTCGATATCCTTAAAACATATCGGCTCCGACTCAATGCATCAAAGTGTGCATTTGGAGTTGGATCTGGAAAGTTCTTGGAATACTTGGTGACCAAAAGGGGCATTGAGGCCAACCCAGATCAGATCAAGGCCATCCTAGAGTTGAAGAGCTCGACGCCGCAAACAGTGCAAATCTTGACCGAAGAGCCGCAGCCCTGAGTAGGTTCATAAGCAGAAGCTCAGACAAATGCAAACCCTTCTTCAACTTAGTGAAGAAGGCCATAGACTTCTTATGGACGGAAGAATGCGAAGTCGCCCTAGCCGACTTGAAGAAGTATCTGACCACAGCTCCAGTTCTCTCAAATCCAGAACCTGGAGAGGAGCTGTATTTATACTTAGCAGTTTTAGAACATGCGGTAAGCACAGTGGTAATCCGAGAAGAAAAATGGGAACAAAGGGCTGTTTACTATGTAAGCAAAACCCTGGTTGATGTAGAAACCAGGTATTTACCCCTAGAAAAGTTGGCGCTGGCATTAGTAATGGCTTCAAAGAAGCTGAACCATTACTTTCAAGCTCAAAAAATTGTGGTGCTAACTGAACATCCTTTGAAGTCCCTGTTGCGGCAGGGAGATCTGACAGGCAGAATAGCCAGATGGGCAGCGGCCTTGGGCCAGTGTGACCTAGAATATAGACCCAGAGCAGCAATCAAAGGCCAAGTCTTGGCCGACTTCGTGGCCGAGTTCACTCCAGGAGCCATCGCACATCAGGCTCCGTTGAGCCGAGGTGAGCGATGTCCAAGAGAGCAAAGAGGAGCCCAACCAAAGGCAACAGAGCAAAGGAAGGAAGAAAAACTTAGGCCCTACATCATTTACATCGGCAACTCCTTTCGACTGTTTGTTGATGGGAGTTCAAACTAACAATGAGCGGGGGCAGGAGTAGTACTGGTATCTCCAGATGGGCAGATACTAGAACAATCGATTCATTTGGGGTTCAAGGCCTCAAACAATGAAGCAGAGTATGAAGCACTCATTGTAGGACTGAAACTAGCATCAGCAGTAAAAGTAGATAAGGTAATAGTCTTTTGTGACTCCTAGCTTATAGTCAACCAGACAACGGGCGAGTTTGCAGCCCGAGATGAAAGGATGTCGGCCTACGCAAAGGAGGTCAATAGATTGGTGGCCTTATTTCAGAACTGCTGACTACATCAGGTTAGCCGAGATGATAACAGTCACGTTGATGCACTGGCCAACCTAGCGAGTGCGATACAACCTGGAAAAGCAAGGACGATAATGGTTGACTACTTGTCGGGCCCATGCATCGAACCACTGACCACAGAGCGTGAAGCAATGTGTGTGGACATGGGACCAAACTGGATGGATGCAGTAGTAGCATTCCTGACAGGAGAAAAACTGCCAGATGACCACAAAGAGGCACACAAGATCAGATTGAAGTCGGCAAGATTCAGTCTGATAGCAGAGGGACATCTCTACAGAAGATCCTTCACTGGACCCCTTTTGAGGTGTGTACATCCTTCACAAGTCGAAGATTTTTTGTATGAAATACATGAATGAATATGTAGAAGCCATGCTGGGGGTAGATCACTTGCTTATAGGGCCATCACCTAGGGGTATTGGTGGCCCTACATGCAGAAAGACGCAGAAGCCTATGTCAAGAAGTGTGAAAAGTGCCAAAGGTTTGCACCTTTGATACACCAACCTGCAGCAGACCTAAACCCAGTATCCAGTCCTTGGCCATTTGCCCAGTGGGGAATGGATCTTGTCGGACAACTGCCCCAAGCAACTGGGCAAAGGAAGTATCTACTGATAGCAACAAATTACTTTACCAAGTGGATAGAAGCTGAACCCCTAACCAAGATTCGAGATGTGGATGTAGAGAGCTTCATATGGAAGAACATCATCACCAGGTTTTGAATCCCAAGAGCAATAGTAGTAGACAATGAAACACAATTTGACAATAAGTTAATCAAGAGCTTCTGTGCAAAGTTCAAAATCAAGATTTACTTTTCAACCCCAAGCTTTCCCCAAAGCAATGGACAAGCAGAAGCATCCAACAAAGTTATCTTGTATGGGATAAAGAAGAGGTTGCAAGCAGCAAAGGAAAAGTGGGTGGATGAACTGCCAAATATACTCTAGGCATATCAGACTACGCTGAGAAGATCAACTGGGGAATCCCCGTTTGCCATGGCTTATGGCACAGAAGCAGTCATTCCTCTAAAAGTCGGCATCCCAGGGATCAGAACTCAGGGAGTAGAGAATGGGACTAATGATGTATTATTAGCCCGAGATTTGGATCTGCTAGAAGAAAGAAGTGAGAGAGCTGCAATTCAACTGGCAGCTTACCAGCAGCAGCTTGCCATGGCCTATAATAAGAAGGTCAACCCAAGGGAGTTTCAAATCGGTGACCTTATCTTGAGAAAGGTCGTTGGCAATAAGAAGGATCCCAAAGAGGGCAAGCTTGGCCCAAATTAGGAGGGACCCTATAGAATCATCTCAGTGTTAGGCAATGGGGCATACCGACTTGAAGATAACGAAGGCAAAGAGTTGCCAAGACCCTGGAATACTTGCAATCTAAAATTTTTTTATCATTAGATTTTCTTGTTTTTTGTTATTTGCCGAAGTAATAAATAAAGTTTTAGCTTGATTTTTCTACACTTATGATTAAGATACTTGACGAGGTTTTTGAATACATGCATAATGAGAACCTAAGTGCAACTTAAGTTCACATTAGGGGGCAAAGAGTTGGAAAATGGTACCTGGAAAGATAGAATATACAAGCTAAAATTAGTTTAACACTAGTTAAAATTTGAGAAAAATTTACAAATTGAAGTTAAACTAAGGTTATGTCTAACACTTGTTGAAATTTGAGAAAAATTTACAAGTTGAAGTTAGACCAAGATCATGTTTAACACTTATTGAAATTTGTGAAAAATTTACGAGTTGAAGTTAAACTAAGGTTATGTCTAACACTTGTTGAAATTTGAGAAAAATTTACAAGTTGAGTTAGACCGAGATCATATTTAACACTTGTTGAAATTTGAGAAAAATTTACAGGTTGAAGTTAAACTAAGGTTATGTCTAACACTTGTTGAAATTTGAGAAAAATTTACAAGTTGAAGTTAGATCGAGATCATATTTAACACTTGTTGAAATTTGAAAAAAATTTATAGGTTGAAGTTAAACTAAGGTTATGTCTAACACTTGTTGAAATTTGAGAAAAATTTACAAGTTGAAGTTAGACCGAAATCATGTTTAACACTTGTTGAAATTTGTGAAAAATTTACAAGTTGAAGTTAAACTAAGGTTATGTCTAACACTTGTTGAAATTTGAGAAAAATTTACAAGTTGAAGTTAGACCGAGATCATGTTTAACACTTGTTGAAATTTGTGAAAAATTTACAAGTTAAGGCCAAGGTTGTGTTAAACTGAGTACTTATGTACTTGCCGATGTAAACCGTTGGTGGGTAAGCCGAGGTTATTTAACCCCGAGAAAATTACATAGTTAAAATGTGCATTGAAGATATGCAAAATATTCCAAGTATGGAATCATATAAGAGCAGTAAAGAGAAGACAAAGATACAAGCATTCAGGAAAGGAAGTTATATTAACATTCAAAAGATGACATGTCGGCCAAAGCTTACAATTGTTCCAAAAAGAAGAAAAACAAAAGTACAAAATGCAAAGGAAAAGGACATCAAGATTAAGACTCTTCGGCAACACCAGATGGTTGGGTTTGAAGTTCAGAAGACTGCTGGGAGGACATCTCGACAGTCTTCTCAGCCGCGAGCTCGGCATCTATTTCTTGAAGAGTTTGATCGAGGCTCTTGTCGGTGAGAGGCACATCCGATGATGCCTTCTCAGGAGTAGCATCCTTGGGAACCGCCTCACCCTCCTCATCTTGAGTCAAGTCCAGGACTTGCTCATTCGGAGTAGGGGACTTGGCCCCAGCAGCTTCCTTTGACTTCGTCACCAAGGCTTCCTCCTCAGACTCAGAATCGTCGTCGGATTGGCTTGGAGTTGGGGGGAATGGCAAGGCAAGGACGTCGGTGTTCCTGAGGGGGGAGTCCTCAGGGACTTCGAGCTTTTTAAGCAAACTCATCCAACCAAGGGTGAAACCCTTGTTGCATGCCTGCTTCACCTATTTTTCGTAGTCCGCCGTGATATCGGCCACCCTCATTGTATCCCTTTTCATCGGTGGCCTTGAGCTCAGCGTCTTTGGTGGCCAAGGCATCTTGGAGTTCCTTTTGGGCCTCGGTTGTCTTATCTTCAGCCTTTTTCTTCTGGGCCTCAAGGACCTTGTTTATGGCCTCAGCGACATCCGTTTTTTCCTCGGCATCGTCTTTTGCTTTGACAACAGCCTCGACTTGGTCTGCCAAAGTCTTCATTTTTGATTGCAAGTTCCTATTGGCCTTCTGCAGACTAGTAACCTCCCTCGTCTTGTCGGCCAATGCCTTCCTTGTCTTAAAAGATTGCATTGAGAATGAGTGGGCGTATTGGATTGCTTGAAGAAAAATGGACAGACCAGAAGTTATTAGAAAAATTTTCTAAGAATAAAAAAGATAGAAAGATACCAAGTATGAAGGCTTACTTGAACAGAACGCTGGAGCATCAGTGCAAAGTTCTCATACTCGCTCATCTCGGCATTTCAGTCGAGATCTCCAAGAAGGAGCAAAGCCGTGCTAAGGGCAACGCCAACGTTGACGTCATCGGCACTATCATTGACTTTGACCGGCCTGTCCTCCAAAATAATAGGTGGAGCCCAGGGGGCATCGGATTTCACGGAGCTCGAAGCTGTTGCAGATTCGGACCTCGGCCTCTTTGACCGAGTGGATTCGGATGGTTGGGCCTCGGTAGGCCTCTTCTCGGCAGCTGAAGGTGTTTTCTCGCTCGAAGCCAATTTGGGAATCCAAGAAGGTGTCCTCGATCAACCTCGAGTCTGTTGTTTTGGTGGAGCCTTCTTCAGCCTTTTTTGTTTTGGCTTTGGAGGCTGAGTTGATGCTGGTTGGGCGTCTATGGTGGAGGGAATGTTGGCCAAAATATCTTTAGCAACTGCTTTTTGGCAGCCCATCTCGGCAACAAAAACAGTTTGTTGCTGGCGTTGGCGTTGGGATGGTGGGATCAGATATGGAGCCGAGGTTGACGGCTGCTCTGCTAGATCAGAAGTCGATCCTTGATCTGGCCAAGATGTAGAGGCAGCTTGAGGAGTTGTGGCAGAATGGGGAGATTAGCTTCTCTTCCTCTTTGGGATGTCGGAGAGTACTGATTTATAGGTTAGAATGAAATTAAGTACCAAAGGGGCTCTCCGCTTGTGGACTAGCAAATCCAATAGTTTCTTCAAGTCTTTGCTGGGGAAGAAAGACTGGCAGAAGCCCCTTGGTGGCTGAGGAAGAGCTGCAAGAAAAACAGACATTAAAAACAAACGAAGTATTGAAGACTTAAAAAACAAGTAAGTATAAACATTGGGCTCTTACCATTACCCTCTACAAAAACTGTTCAAGGAAGAGGGTAGAGGTGGAGGTCCTCATCTGGAGCGAACTCCCAATTCCCCGAGGTAATGAAGTAGTCATCCCCAGCTCCCTTGTTGAAGTTTGGGAGGTCGGCAACGATTTTGTACTCTGTGGACCTCGATTTAAGGTAATAAATATAGTCTGTATCTTTTTTGAGGCCACACATGGTTTAGCAGTATTGGATATCAACTAAGGTAACCCTAGCATTCTCTTGTTTGGCTAAAGCTATTATATCGTTTATGTCTCGGTAGGAATTGATGGCAAGCTGCATTGGGTTCAACTTATAGTAATGGATTATCTCACAAAAAAGGATATTGAGTGGGAGCCAAAGTCCGCACTCGATAAAAGTTACAACAGGGAAGGGCATAGAATCAGTTGTAGGCATGATAGAGTCATCCTCCCCAGCCAACCTCAGATGAACGTCAACCGGGATGTCAAACTCTCGCCTAAAGTGCTCTAACTTGGTCGGGGTGTCTACCCTATGCTTCTACATACCCATGATATCGGCTTAACTGGAGGAGTTGGATTTCAGAAGGGAGTGTTTTGGAGGGTTTTAAGGACCTCGGCTAAAGCCTAAAAATACACAGAATCTGTGGGGAATCATTTCAGTTTTTCCTAAAAATTTTGGGTTCTACAAACAAACCCCAAACCTAGATTTATGGAAACGAAGATTGAAGGCACGAATCTGGAAAAGTCACAGAAAACAAAAAAGTAAGAATGTGTTTCAGAATCAAGAACAATGATGAACTATCAGGAACACTACGATGAAGTGTGCGTAAGGGTGTGAGGCCAAGAACAGTGGCAACAGTGAACGAATTTGTGAGCAATATGTGTATTCAGGACATGAATTGGGCAAAAGCAAAATCGTAATGTGCTCAAATACGTGATTTATGAATCAAGAACTTGAGTAGAACAGTAATCACAACAGATAATAAGGAAAAGTTTTCTCAGAAATTGGAACCGGGAGGAACAGTGGCTTACCAGATAAAGTGATGCCGGTGTGAGGATCGCCGAAGTCAGACAACGGTTGCAAAAGCGACAAAGTGGTGAAAATCATGCCGGAGGGGATGAATACAGCAAGTTGCAGAGCTAGGAAAGCTTGAACTATGGCAAATCTTTGAAAAAAAAGCTAGAGAGAGAAAAAGCTTCAGAAACGATGGTGAAGAGTGAAAAGACGGGGGGAGGAAAGAAGTTTTGTTAAAACTCGAAATGGCGGCAAAAAGGCAATTAATGTGTCTAAAACGACGTATGCGTCAGACGGCACACGCGAGAGAAATTCAACTTACAGGCGCGTGTCGAGTACGTTCCAGTAAGGGGAATA
The DNA here is from genome assembly GCA_025200525.1 of Camellia lanceoleosa. NCBI lineage: Eukaryota > Viridiplantae > Streptophyta > Magnoliopsida > Ericales > Theaceae > Camellia > Camellia lanceoleosa. The sequence goes on along the minus strand of CM045760.1, from coordinate 112,222,287 downwards.
CACATGGCTAAAAACAGTTAAGTTATTATGCATGACAGCTCATACGCGTAAGGGAGCTCTTGAAATTCTTATTCTTTAGAAGACATGTCGGCCTGTATGATGATCTCGGTTGAGTAATTTGATCAAACCTAGTTAGTGGTTTTGAGACGTTAATGGAAGCAGACTATAGGACTTGGCCACACTGAGCCAACGAGTTCTTACTTCGGCAATGAATGAAGGAGCAAGCTTAGCCGACGTTCTAGAAGGAAGTATTGATATAGGTTCCATCACCTCAGAATGCCGAGGTAATAGAACCTAGGGGGCAGTTGTGGGGATGTATTTTCTGAGTACCAACACGTGGCCAAGGTAACGCCGACGTGTCAGTCGAGGTTCCACGTGTCCTAGTCGTGACACCGAGGTGATCTCGGATAGGCCGAGGTTATCTCCGAAGATATCAGAATCCAGGATAAGCGGATAAAGGACAAGAGTTCTAGAATGAGGAAGGGCTTCAGCCTGGATAAGGATAAAGCTCTTAGGGAGTTTATCTTTATCTATTGGAGAGTCCAAGATAAGCACTAAGCTAAAGTCCATTGAAGCGAGGCTTCTATGAGGACTAAGATTGAGTTAAACTATAAAAAAGAGGCACCCCCATGGGTCTAAGGTACGTAATTTATATTCTGAACAGTGAGTTAAGTACTTGATTTATCTTTGAGAGATAACTGACTTGATCGTCGGAGTGCCCCTAGGTGGACGAACCACCGCCGGAATCTCTTCTTTCTGTTGCAGGTCAATCAGGCACCATCTATTTTGCCAGTGCTCTCTAGCTGAATACTGAGTTGGCAGTCAGAAATTCACTCACACAGTATGTATCTGGAGTTTATTTATAAGGCCAAACTGAAAGTGAGATCCATGGATATTAAATTGACTCTCTTCAGAAAAAGCTTTATGAGTTTTTCCAAGTGCTTCTCAACTGGGGTCACAACCCCACACAAAAGTGTAAGTCTTTTGTGTTCAGTTTTTGGTTTCTTTTTTATTTTTCAGCTTATATCATGCTTCTTACATTTTTCTTTTATCAAACTGAAATAAAAAATTAGTTTGAGAGGAGCTTCCAAACAGAAAGGCCATAGTGAATGCTGGCAATGCAAACTAACACAAAATTACTCTATGATGCAATTGTCGTGAGCAACTAAGGCACACAAACAAGAAGGGTGAGCTCAAATGCAAAGTCCATCATGCTATGAGATTCAATGATGTAGCTGTGATAACCCTGTCCCGAATTATGTTAATTGGTCCTTATTATGCATATGGTTACGTGTTTGATACGATTTTGTGTACCATTTATGTGAAAATATGTGGTTTTGAATTTCTATCTGTTTACCGTAGGAATATCTGTTTGACTATCTGCTTTGGAAATTAAATTGAAGGCCTCATTGGCCACAGAACCCGAAATTGATTGCGCCATTGTGATTGGCATAATTTTTAGAGCCTACGGTGAAATTTAATTGGAAATTGATTTAGATCAAATTAATCAGATGAAATTAATGAATTAAGTGCCCAATTGTTTTATAATAAGATAATGGTTGAGTGGGGGCCTTTATACACTCAATCTCTCTCTCCCTAGCCTCATTTTGGCTGATCATAAACTGAAGAGAGAAAGGAAAGGGTCGGCCTTAGAGAGAGAGAGGGAGAGAATTGTGTAGTTTTGGCTCAAGGCTTGGGAATCTTGAAGATTAAGTCCAAGAATTGACTAGAGTTTGGAAGATTAAGCTCCTTGGTGAGTAATTCATGTATTTTAGTTATCATCTTGTGAATTCAAGTTTGAAAGAGGGTCAAGAACATGGATTAGTTTGATCATAAGGAAATTGAGTTGAATTTGTTGTAATGAAGACCCATATGTGCATGCATGTGTGTAATTGCCTTGAATATTGCATGTTTGAGCTCAAAGGGTATGATCCTTATAAATTTGTAGTTGAAGCTCATGTTTTGATTACCTTTTCATCATCTAAGTTGAGAGTAAGGGTTGTATAGCACATGCATGTACAATTCATGAGAATATGAGCTTGAATGCATGAATTTGTTATGTTAGAATGAGTTTGATGGGAGATTGGGGCATGCATGTGATTTATTTGTGAAATTGAGCTTCATTGGGTTGTAATTTGGGGTTTATACCATGTTAGTATAATTATATTTGAGATTTGAGCCATTGCATGCAAGAAATGTTAGCTTAAAGGTCGAATTTGAGCTCGAGAACACAATTTGGGAAACCAAGAATTTTGATGTCTGCTCGAGCGGGAAAAACGTGCTCCCAGTACTTTTTGCAGACTTGGTGTTCGCTCGAGCGGGGGAGCTACGTAGAGAGGCCTTCCGCTCGAGTGCCCTATTTCACGCTCGAGCGTATTTTTCATGCAACCAGTACTTTTGCAGGCCTTAAGGGCCCGCTCGAGCGGTGGAGTCCACGCTCGAGCGGGGAACTTGTTTTCTGAAATTTTCTTTTCACATTCAGTGTTTCATTTTCCATTCTCTTTCACTTGCAAGCACTCTTAGGCATGCGTTAAGCATTCTAAATGAGTTAAAGAGATAAGAATAAGGCCTAAAGAGGAATATGTGAAATAAGGAACGGATTGAATTGTTAATGACCCTTTTGTATTCGTGAAATATGTAGGGTCTAGCTCTAGGGCGAACCAACCAACCGATCACTATGAGTAATATCTTATCAAGATATCTAAAATATACTGTTGTCCAATTGCTCACTTCTATGTAAGTTTTATAAGTTCGTCAATTCAATTGGTGGACAACGTTTTGACATAAATGAATGGACCGAAGGTCGTTTTGGCATAAATGAATGGACCGAAGGTCGTTTCGACATAAATGAATGGACCGCAGGTGGTTTTGACATAAATGAATGGACCAAAGGTCGTTTTGGCAAAAATGAATGGACCGAAGGTCATTTTGACATAAATGAATGGACCAGAGGTCGTTTTGACATAAATGAATGGACCGCAGGTCATTTTGACATAAATGAATGGACTGCAAGTCGTTTTGACAAGAATGAGCGGGCCGAAGGCCGTTTTGACACAAATGAATGGGCCAAAGGCCGTTTTGACATAAATGAATGGCCAGGGGCCGTTCTGTCATGAATGAAAGTCTGAATGGGCCAAAGGCCAGTTTGTCATTTAAATGGGCCAAAAGCCAGTTTGTCACTTGAGTGGGCCAAAGGCCAGTTTGACACGAATGATATTTTGACATAAATAATAGTTTGACACGAATGATAGTTTGATATAAGTAATAGTTTGACACGAATAACAGTTTGATCTGAATAATAGAATGAATGGGCCAGAGGCCGTTTTGACATGAACGAAAGTCTGAATGGGCCAAGGGTCAGTTTGTTATGGAAAGATAAATGGGCCAAAGGCCAGTATGTTTGGAACCACAGTCACTTGACCTCAATTATGTATATATATGTTAAATAGAAATATGAATTGGGCCCAAGGCCGTTTGGAGCATGTTGTTCTACATATCATTTGTATAACTTCTGTATTTGATATTATTCACTGGGCTATCACTCACGTTCATTCATGTGTTTGTAGGTGAGCCAAGAGAAGTCCAAACCCAGCCCCAGTGAAGTCTGTTAGGAACAACAAAGGTTTTGGAGAGTCAGCCCTTGTGTCTCACGTACGAGACCCATCTTTGTCATTTTGTTATGTATTATATTTTCTCATGTGGGCGAGGACCTTGTGTATATCTGTATATAGTTGAGATGGGTTGACCTAGACTCGAATGATCCTGTTGTGCAGAACTTTTTGGTACTATGTTTTTGTTGTGAGTTATTAACGTACATATGTATGGTTTGTTTTGATGTGCATATAAGCACGACTCTATGGACAAAGTTTTAAATTTTGCTTCCGTTTGGCCCTTTACTCTGATGAGTTATGTCTATTTTGGTTTGAGGCCGTAGGTAATCTCAAGATTACTGGCCGGTTATGTCCTTAACCCATAGGGGTGGGTTATGGTCATGACAGTAGCATTCATTTTCCATGGGCAACAGAAGCATACAAGCAAGGAAGGCAAGTACATGTGCACGAATATAAATAGATATATTCAATATGTAAACAAAAAATTTGCAAAGAGATCTTACCAGTAACCAGGTAATCCGGGTATAGCATCAATAACGAGGACACAAATAAAGGTTGCAACCATAGATCCCCAAACGACTATATGAGTAATCCAAGTCCACCGAATCACATCCATGGCCAGGTGTATATTAACCAGAATCACCACTGCAAGTGTCCAAAGATCTCCTAAGCTCGAACCATCAATGGTGCTGTGCCAGTACACAAAGAGGGGGAGAAAGAAGGCAACTACACTTTGCCACAAAGTGTCCGCCATTGTTATCCAAAACAGTTTTGCATTATAGCTTTCCCCTCTCTGTCCAGCCCCATAAAGCTGGGGACACCTTAGAAGAGTCATTCTACTTAGATCCTTGTCTAGGATTCCAACAAAGATTGTAGGAAATGAAGAATAAATTACTGAATATAAGACGCTGCTCCACTCAGTAATTGCAGTTGTCAAAGTGAAACCAGTGAAAAACGTATACCTACACCATACAATTAGTTATACAATATCAGCTACATAGTTAAAGAGTGTTTTTGTATACAACCAGTGTTCGTACTAAACATGCATAATTTCCAGCCTCGTTCAATTAACTAAACAGTTATTTAACATTCATCACTTTTAAATACTGGTTGTCAGCCAAATTTCATGGCTCAAGGTAAAAGTATGTCAAAGTCCAACCCTTTTTTTTTCCCACCCAGAAACCCCTTTATCAAATGTGGTTGCAACTATTATTTTTGCAACTAGCTTTAATATATTTTTGGCCAAGTTTAAACAAGGAAAATTAGGGAACAATCAGAAGAGGACCAAAAATAGAAAGAGAAATGCAGAATTTCACTACAATAAATAGTTTTAATTTATATATGTACTTTTTTAAAAAAAAAGAAAAACCCAAAAAATATATTTATAGTATTACTTTCCTTTCATACTCCCGACATGTTACAATTGAAGACTTAGTTAAATGCGACTTCGATGTTGACTTGAAGTGTGCTTCGGTGGTGTATAGTATTCAACAGAGGATTGAGCACAAAAGTCATACACAACACCAGTTGATCTCTCTTCAAAAGCCAGCTATGTTCTTTTGTGATGCTTGCAGTACAAAACATGAAGGCACCTCCTATCTTTGTACCACCTGTGGGATCTGGGTCAACCAAAATTGTGCTGAATCATTGCCTAGCACCATTCAACTCAATAATAACCCCCACCCTCACCCTCACCCTCACCCTCTCACCCTCATCTATTCTATTCCATTTGAAACTTGGCCGATCTGCGCAATCTGTAACAAGCGAGTGTACAAAAGAAATTGGGTTTATTATTGTTCCCACTCTGAATCCGAATATTTTGTCCATGTAAATTGTGCAACATCAGAGACTAAACGTTATATGTTGACCCTTTTTTCTTGCAACTCATTTTCTTTCATAATCCTCTTAATTGGTTTTTTTTCTTTTCTAAAAAAAAAAAAAATTATTTTGTTTCATCCTTGACTATGTGGTTTCAGAGAATGCAAACCAAAGTTTAATCTTGTTGATTTGGGGATAACAGCATCAAATAACAAACTATCCAGGTTGACTTTCTTTTTCCCTTGGAACTCTTCTTTTAATTGTCTCATCAGTTCTTTCCTTATTATTTGATTACATTCAATTGTTTTGGGTAAATTACACTCACCTCGCATAAGGTTTCTAATAATTACAAGGGCCTCTCATATGGTTTCAATAATTACATAAACCATTCTTCTTTTTGAAACTATTATCAAGATTTCCCACTATTAATCTTCTATTAATTTATTTAACAGAATATGATGATGTCATGCTGATGTCACGTATTATGAGTAAACAATTTTAACATTGCCCTTATATATTCAAATCGTAAATTTCACTCACCTCCCTGATGTTTTACAAAAAATTAATAAAGACCCATACATCATTTTAATAATGTTAAACAAAATTATTAAATTCTATACAATATTTTAAAAAATTCTAAATTGTTAAGACAATCATATATATAATAGCAGAATAACCAAACATTACCTTATCTAAAAAAAAAAAAAAAAGAGCTAATAAATTAATCACCATTAAATCTTATATTAGATTAAATACAATCATTTATTTGAAAATTACAAAGCACAGTATAAAAGATGTTTTATTTTTTAAAAAGACCACCAATTTTATAAATAATTAATTTGAGAAATTAGAGTTTGAATAAAAATTAAAAATACATATAGGTATTTGATTTTTTTTTTCCATATGAAAAATACATATTTGGAGAAATTATCTATCTCTTTCCATTTTCTTTATTTTATTTCTTTCTGTTTATTTTCTCATTCATTTTTTCATAGTGTCACTGCAGCAAATAGCAACACCATATAATTTATTATTATTATCATTTGTTCTCTTCTCTATGTTTTTTTCTCGAATTTTTGTCATCATTTTTTCTCTTTCATCAATGTTAGCTATTATCACCCAATACCCTAGCAACTTACAAAACATAAATTTTTATTTTGTTTTGTAAACATATTTGTGTATTAATTTTTTTAATGAAAAATAAACATAATAACATTTCATATTTATAATAAAAAAATTGACTTATAAAAATTACCAAATGTTACCTTATAAATATATATAAAAAAATTTATCATTTTATCTTTTCACAATCCTATATTATTCTCAAATTTTAATTATCTTTAAAAAAAGTAAATATATCTCACCTTAATAATAAAAATTTTCAAAATAAATATAAAAGTAAAAAAAATATCTAATCACGTTACAATAAATTAAAATTAGATGATAGGGATTGAAAGATAAATAAAAATATTTGAGAATAATAAACTACTTAAATTTGTCATTTCTTACATCTAATTAAAATAGAATTTTACTTGAAGAAATAAATTATTTGAAAATAATAAAATTCTCAAATAATTTGTTATTTATTACATCTAAAATCTATATCTCCATCTTTAGTTCTTTCATTTAAATTATTTTTATTAAATTAAATCTCAAAATTAATTCAAATAAGAAACATGGATATTCTTCTTAATTTCATTAATGGTTTATTTATTTTTATTTTTTAAACTTATAAAAGTTCAAAACTTAATAGTGTAAAAAAAAAAAATACAAAGTCAAGCAAAATCCAAAAAATTTTTGTGAGAAATAAAATGATAATTTAATATATATGTAAATTACAATTAAAAAGTATTAAGTGTAAAGGGTATTATGGTCATTTGCACAATCAATTTAACACCATTTGGCTTAAATTAACGGGAGGGGGGTGATCTTGACAATGTCAGAAAAAATAAAAGAGATTTCTGTAATTATTAAAATTAAAAGGAGGTTCCTATAATTGTCAGAAACCTTAGGTGAGTGTAACTTACCCTATTATTTTTCATTTTTTGGTTTCAGGGAGTGCAAAGCAGATACTAAAGCTGAAATCTTTGACCCTAATTTGATCAATTTGCCAGTACCTAATGAATTTGTTGATCTGATGACCCAATTTATCAAGGGCATTAGACTACAAGGGAAGTATAGAGGGGCGACAAAAATCCAACATGTTAGTCATGGCCACCCTTTAATTTTGTTCGACAAACAACTTGACAGTGAGTCATGCTCTACTGGGAGCAAATTGCCCCTCTTGAATAAGGTGATGAAGAATGATGAAAAATGCAATGGGTGTGCGCAAACCATTTCTGCTCCATTTTTTTTATTGCGCTGAATGTAACTTCTTTCTCCATGAGTGGTGTACAAAGTTACCCAATGAACTGCGACACCCATGTCACCCAGAGCATCAACTTCTCTTGACTCCAAATTTTCATCTATGTAAATGTACATGTTGCAGATCAGATAGCAATACATTTATTTTCCGCTGTATGACCTGCCCATACTTCATCGTCGATTGTAAGTGTGCTTCCCTACCACACGTTATCAAACACAAAGCTCACAAGCACACCCTCGCTCTAAGGCAAACATGGTCCGGTAGATACGGTGCCTGTAATGATGTTTTTCTTCGATTGGCATTTGTATGTGACCCTTGCAATCTGAATATTTGTGTTGGGTGTGCTGTTTTGCCGGGTACCATTAGTCACAGATATGATAAACACCCATTCATCCTAACCTATTCCCCTCCTCCTCTCAAAGACCCAAACGTGGATGAGAAGTACTACTGTAAGATTTGTAAGGGGGAAATAAATCCAAACTTATGATTCAATCATTTTGTCATTTGTGATCAATCTCTTCATACACTCTGCAACCATCCTATTGATTGGATGGCAAATGTCAAGTATTGGAAGACCATTGAATTCCATCACCATCACCTATACCTTCTCATACATGCCTACATCTCCCTGGAGAATAGTAATATTCAATCACCATGCAGCCAATGTGGCGAATGTTTCCAAGACGATTCGCATATGTACTATCAATGTCCACTTTGTGTTTTTTTCCTTTACCGTTGTTCCTTCTCGAAAAAATAAAATTTGTAGAAACTGAAATTTCATGAAAATCTATTTGGAGATTTTCAAATCCTAATTGTGATAGTTTGGCGGTTCATTTGCTGGGCTATTTTTTAAATTTAAATTTAAATTTTTGGTTGTTGATGCTTATAGCGATCCCGGGTTTTTCCCTTTATGTATAGTATTCCGGACTTAGGTTCCGTGATGATGATTGTTGTTTTTATGTTGTTTCCGTCCTTCAATACTTTGTATTTGAGTTATAGGATGTGTTGACGAGTTTATTCTGAGTTGGGTGTGTTTGGGAACAAATGGTTGCTGTCCAGAATTTTGGTCCTTCGCTCGAGCGAGACTTTTGCCGCTCGAGTGAGCTCTTTGTTTTGGATCCTTCGCTTGAGCTAGGGTTTGTTCGCTCGAGCGAGAGTTAAGTTTTGTGTCTGGTGGCTCGAGCGAGAAGTCCTTCACTCGAGCTTGTGTCTGCGTCTGGTTCTAGACCTGAGAGTTGCATTTCTTGGCTCGAGCGAGCGAGGTGTATGTTTTGAATTTCTTCGCTCGAGCGAGCATTGCTTTCGGCGTTTCGCGATTCTGAGACACGAAGCTTGGCTGTTGCCTTAAGCGAGACTTTCTACGCTCGAGCGAGGTTTCTTTGTGTCTGGTCGCTCGAGCAACCAATCCTTCACTCGAGCGAGCCTGTTATATCAGCAGACAGCAGCGGGATTACACTTCACTTTTTCATCTCTTTTGTTTTGTAAACCCTAGATCCGAGCTCCCTCTCTCTCTACACACCTTCTCTCCAGGTATTCATCTCCTTCTAGTGTGTTTCTACCCTAAGTTCTTTGTAAGAAAGGTAGAGGGTGAGTTGGGTTTCCTTTTAATCAGAAAAATTATGGATTTGGAGCACTTTGGATTTTGGCCATCTTCTCCTTTGAGCTCTCCATTTCGAGGTAAGGATACCCTACTTCATCTTATGAGCTTTGTCATTAAATTTTGGCATTTTGATATGTTGGGGTTATTGAGTAATTTTGGAAAAGTTAGGGTTTGTTGTGTAATTTCTAAAAGAGGGGTTTTCCATGTTTGAGTCATATTTGTGTTATAGACTTGAAATGGAGGTTGTTTATGGATTATGGATGAAAAGTGAGCCTTAAGGCTCTTGTTGGAAAAAGGGGGAAAATGCCCTAATTGTATTGAATAATTAATTTGGGAAATGTGAAATTGAGTTGAGAATAATGAAATTGGTAAAGTATGGGATTGAATGGTGTAGTCGAATAAATTAATCACTCACCTATGGAAAATGTTGATATAATATCTGTTTATGCATTTATGTCCTGTTTAGAATTATCTGCTTTGGGCTATCGGTGGAGGATAGTCTTGATTGTTGTAGACACTGCATGTTGACTAGGGAAAACCGAAACTAATCATATTGAATATGTCATTGAATATGACAGTTGGAATAATATATCAAATATGTGTATTGATTGATCCTTGTGAATGATAATTGCTTATATACTTGGAATATGTGTAATGTGTGGGAGGAGATAGAGGATGTACTCCACGGTTTGAGAGAAGATAGGGGATGGACTCTCAAACCAGTTTGGAAGAAGATAGAGGATGGACTCCATAGATACAGCAAATATGTGTATCTTTATGAAATGTTTGTATAGCAAATATGTGTACTAAATGGAAGTGTTAATACAGCAAATATGTGTATTATGTGAAGTATTGGAAGTGTTTTAATATGAGTTGTGATCTCATAGGAATTGCAAAGTATGGAACTGATAAAATCTGAGATGTAATCTCTTTTAAATTATCTGGCCAGGTTCTGAGCCACGTTCATGAAATGAATTGATAAGTAAAGGAAAGTGAAAGGTAACATGGACATGATTGTCATGGAGCTGTAATGTGATGTAAATTTGTTATAAGCATTAACCATCTATCACATGCTATTATTTTAGTCATTGCTTATAGTTGATTTAGTATATCTCTATTGGGCTGTGGCTCACCCTATATAGGACATCATTTTCAGGTCCAGGTGATATGCCACCTCCAAGATCATAGCTTGGGAGGTTCTGGGAGTTGAAGACTCTTTTTGATTATTTTGTTATCTTTTGATGTATTACATGTAAACTCAAGCCAAGGGCTTAATATGTATTTGAGTTAGTACTCTTTTTTTATAACCAAGTGTTTGCTTGGAAAGTTGTAAGCCCATAGGGCATTTACTTTTGTTGTCAACATGTAATACATTTGTAAAAAATACTCTGATGAATGGATAAGTGTTTATTTCTCTTATATCATTGCATGCTAAGAATACAGGGTATTATGTATTATTTTGAGGGCGATACAACTTGGTATCAGAGCGTACTGGGTTCGAATACTTTGGGTACGCAGGAAGTATTTAGTACCACAATGGGTTTGTCTCGCTTGTTAGAGACTTATGTGTGACACTATGTGATTATATGATAACATGTTTATGTGATTATTTGGGTATGGGATTTAGTTTCTAGGATGTTGATTGGATCCTTGGGTTTCTATGAGTCTTGTTGGAAAAGCACTTGATCAATGCTGTTTCTAACCAGAACTCTAGTAACGCCTCGAGACTATCATTATCCGGAAATGAAATTTGTAAGTGCTTATGTGATTATGTGCTTACGTGGATAGGACGCGAGTGTTATAGTTTCGGCACATTTGTGAATGTGCTAATGTTCTTCGTTACCTTTATTAGGATGTCAGGACGAGGACGTGGTGGTAGGCGAGGTAGGCCTAGGAGGCAAGAGGTGCTTATACCGGATGATATTCTAGCGCAACAGGAGGGTGTTGGCCAGGCCAATGTGGCCGAGCCAGTGGCTCAACAGGCCATGGGCGCCTTAGCCCGCGAGATGACAGGAGCTTTGAGGGCATCCGTAGACATTCTCAGAGCTGAGAATCAAGTCCAGGCCAGGTTGTTGATGCAGGGCCTTTTTTCTGAAGAGGGAGTTCTTCCGGTCAAATCTGGATGAGTTTTTGGGGGATCCGAAAGAGCCATTTAAGGCTGATGAGTGGCTGGAGTAGATGACTAAGACGCTTGAGATGCTTGGCATCGAAGACGGGACTTTGAAGGTGACCTTGGCGTCTTTCCAGTTAAAGGGAGATGCGGGTCAGTGGTGGAAGTTCATGAAAGGCCGTATTGGTGGCACTTGGAAGGCCTTTGTAGATACTTTCCAGGAGAAGTTTCTGTCTCCCGCTGTCAGGGAGAAGTTGAGAGATTAGTTCTGCCAGCTAAAGCAGCTGAGTTCATCAGTGGCCGAGTTTGAGGCCGCATTTACTAGTTTATCCAGGTTTGCACCTGAGCTTGTGGCGTCTGAGGAGCGTCGTTGTCTAGAATTTGAGAAGAAGTTGAGACACGGGCTTAAGATGAGGGTTGGAGGGTCTATAACCCGAGAGTATGGGTGGCTTGTGGATGCTGCTGCCCATATGGAGATTATGATGCATGAGGAGGATGAGAGATTGAGGGGCTCCAAGAGGAGTCAGGATGGCCAGGGTGATGGCAGGAGACAGAGGGGTTCTAACCTCGGCGATCTCGTGGTGGTTTTGCTAGATCTACCTTTCCAAAGGTCGAGTCACGAGGTTTTGGAGAGCGGTCGAGACGTGACTTGTTACAAATGTGGCGGTGGGTCACAAGTCTCGGCTTTGCAAGCAAAGGGAGGAAGAGAGTGCTTCATCTTACTCGACCTCGAGCAGCGAGTCAAGGCAGAGGTCAGCCACTGTCTTGTTATCAGTGTGGTCAGGCGGGGCACCTGAAGAGGTTCTGCCCGCAGTTGAGTGCCACATTGGGTGCGTCTGGTTCTAGGCAGACGCAGAGTTTTCAGCCAGGACAGTCAGTTCAGGCCTCGAGGGCCAATCAAGGAGCTTCATCGTCCCAGTCTGTGCAGCAGTCTTTTGCTCCTAGGGGTGAGCAGGTTGATTAGAGACCGTCTAGGCGCGTGTATGCTGTTATCGCGCAAGATCTTGTACCTGCTCCATCTGTTGTGAGAGGTACCTTCTTGTTTTGCAACTCGGTTGCCAATGTGTTGATTGATACAAGTGCATCCCATTCTTTTATATCTGCTGCATTTGCATCTGTTTTGGGGCTGGAGTTGGCACAGTTAGCATCTTCTATATGTGTTGTATCACTTGTTGGGGGCGAATTGATTTTGAAACAGGGGTGTCGGGGATGTGATATAGAGGTCGCTGACCGCCGACTTCCATTTCCTTTTGTAGTTATGCCTATGTCGGGTTTTGATGTTATCTTGGATATGGACTGGCTATCGTCATACAGGGCTGTTATCGATTATTACCGCCAGACGGTCACAGTATGTAATGTGAACGGGGATTGTTTCCATTTCTTGGGGGATCGGGTTGGTAGTGTTTTGCCGCCGGTGTATGATCCGCGAGGGCGGAGTGAGCTTAGTGGTCTTCTTGCTAGCTTTATGAGTAGTGAGTGTGATGAGACTCAGACTTTATTGCCGAGGATGGTTTGTGAGTATTCGGATGTTTTTCCTGAGGATCTTGTTAGTTTACCACCTCATCGAGAGATTGAGTTCTCTATTGATCTAGTGCCCGGCACGGCGCCGATTTCTATGGCACCTTATCATTTTGCCCCAACCGAGTTGAGTGAGTTGAAGATTCAGCTCCAGGAATTGCTAGATAAGGGCTTTATTCGCCCTAGTGTTTCGCCGTGGGGAGCATCGGCCCTCTTTGCTAAAAAGAAAGATGGTGCCTTGAGACTTTGTATCGATTACCGGAAGTTGAATCAGGCTACGGTCAAGAATAAGTACCCTATGCCCCGCATTGATGATTTGTTTGACCAGTTGAAGGGTTCCCGTTGTTTCTCTAAAATAGACTTGAGATCGGGTTACCACCAGTTGAGGGTCAGGGAGGAGGATATTCCTAAGACGGCATTCCGTATGTTGTATGGCCACTATGAGTTTCTGGTGATGCCTTTTAGGCTCACCAATGCAACGGCAGTCTTTATGGACTTGATGAACCGGATATTCCGGGAATTCTTGGATCGTTTTGTAGTCGTTTTCGTGGACGACATTCTAATTTATTCGCCTTCTGAGGAAGAGCACAAAGAACACTTAAGAGTGGTGCTGGAGTTACTTAGAGCCCATAGGCTGTATGCCAAATTTGAGAAGTGTGAGTTCTAGCTAGGAGAGGTCAAGTTCATAGGCCATGTAGTCTCCGGGGAAGAGGTGTCTGTTGATACATCCAAAATTGAGGTAGTGCAAGATTGGGCACAGCTTAAGAGTGTTTTTGATATCTACAGTTTTCTGGGATTAGCTGGGTATTACTGTCGGTTTGTGAAGGATTTCTCCAGGCTAGCTTCACCGTTGACTAGATTGACACGGAAATGGGTCAAATTTGTATGGAGTGAGACTTGTGAAAAGTCGTTCCAAGAACTGAAAGTTAGAATGACTACCGCTCTAGTCTTGATTATTCCGGAGAGAGGGTTGGGTTATGCGGTTTATTGTGATGCTTCACGAGAGGGTTTGGGTTGTGTGTTGATGCAAGAAGGCAAAGTGGTGGCCTATGGCTCACGTCAGTTGAAAATACACGAGAAGAATTACCCTACCCATGATCTAGAGCTAGCAGCAGTGATTTTTGCCTTAAAGATTTAGAGGCACTACCTTTATGGTGAGAGGTTCGAGGTATTCTCGGATCATAAGAGTCTGAAATATCTGTTTACATAGAAAGACTTGAACTTGAGGCAGAGGAGGTGGATGGAGTTTATTAAGGATTACAACTTCGAGTTGCATTATCATCCGGGGAAGGCCAATGTTGTGGCCGATGCCCTTAGCAGGAAATCCATTAGTGATGTAACTTGTATAGCCATCCGGGAGTGGGAGATGTTGAGTGCACTTGGCGAGTTTGATTTGCTTCCGGGCGAATCTGTTGAGGCTGCAGCCTTGTTTTCTGTTGTTGCGCAGCCTACACTTGTGACTTGAGTGTTAGAGGCACAGAGAGGTGACCTTGAGATAGAATCCCTCCGAGAGAAGATCTCCAGTGGGAAGGTTGAGAAGGGTTTGTCTGTGTATCCAGACCAAAGTGTGAGATACCGAGACCGTTTGTTTGTGCAGGAGCCTTGCCGAGAGGAGGTACTCCGAGACTTTCACCATTCACGCCTTGCGGTGCATCCGGGAGGCACTAAGATGTATCGGGATTTGGGTCGCCAGTTTTGGTGACGGGGAATGAAGAATGATGTTGCGGTGTTTGTGTCTAACTGCCTTACTTGTCAGCAAGTGAAGGCCGAGCATCAGAGGCCAGCGGGTTTGTTACAACCCTTGCCTATTGTCGAGTGGAAGTGGGAGCATGTCACTATGGACTTCGTTGTAGGTCTTCCGAGGACTCAGCGGGGTAGTGATGCTATTTGGGTGGTTGTAGACCGGTTGACTAAGTCGGCACACTTTATCCCTATGCGCGTGAGAGACTCGGTAGATCATCTTGCCGACTTGTATATCCAGGATATAGTGAGGTTACATGGGGTCCCAGTGTCGATCGTCTCAGATAGAGATCCACGCTTTACTGCTAGGTTGTGGCAGAGTTTGCAGAGTGCCTTGGGTACTAGGTTGACCTTTAGCATGGCTTATCATCCTCGGTGACCGATCCGGCGTACTATTCAGATCCTTGAGGATATGCTTCGAGGTTGTGTTCTTGACTTTAGTGGGTCATGGGAGAGGCACTTACCCTTGGTGGAGTTTGCCTACAACAACAGTTTTTAGTCGAGTATCGGTATGGCACCGTTTGAGGCCTTGTATGGCCGACCTTGTAGGTCTCCAGTTTGTTGGGCCAAGGTGGGTGATGCACTTTTGTTGGGCCCAGAGTTGGTGAGGGAAACGACAAAGAAAGTTGAGCTTATCCGTAGGAGGCTTGTTACAGCCCAGAGTTGTCAAAAATGTTATGCCGACCGTAGGAGGAGACCTTTGGCATTCGAGGTGGGTGATCATGTGTTTCTGAAGATATCACCTAAGCGGGGTTTGATAAGATTTGGTAAGAGAGGGAAGTTGTCCCCTCGATTTATTGGCCCTTTTGAGATCCTTGAGAGGATTGGCGAGGTTGCCTATCGTTTGGCTTTGCCGCCGTAGTTGTCCAGAGTTCATGACGTCTTTCATGTTAGTATGCTTCGGAAGTATGAGCCGGATCCATCACATGTATTGGATTGGACCGACCTAGAGGTTGACAAGGATGCCTCATATGAAGAGAGACCGATTCGGGTCTTGGATAGGCGGGATCAAGTCTTGCGAGGCAAGACCATCCTCTTGGTGAAAGTTTTGTGGAAACATCACGGAGTGGAGAAAGCCACTTGGGAACGTGAGTTGGAGGTCCGAGAGAAATATCCAGATCTATTTGTGGATGTTTGAGTATATGTTGTATATTTTATTATGTTGTTAAACTTTAAGAGCATTGAATGTGTCTTAAGTTGTAAAACATTGTATATGTTTTGGTTTATAGATGTATTGTAGAACTTGCCTTGAAATGGAAGTCTATTATAACATTGTATATGTTGAATGTGTTGTAGAAATGGAAATATATCATGAACATTGAATATGATGTGGTATTATAAATCATATATGTTGGAAAATTGTTGGAATTGAAGGAAATGCACATTGATAATGCAAGTTGAAAACTATATTGTGAAATACCTCTTGAATAGAGATGGAATGATCAGTAATGGATCAAGTTATTGAATATTGAAATGTAATATTGTTGAAAATTGAGAAAAAACTTGTTTTTGAAAACTCGTACTTAATTTCGGGGACGAAATTCTTTAAGAGGGGGAGGTTATAGCGATCCCGGGTTTTTCCCTTTATGTACAGTATTCCGGACTTAGGTTTCGTGATTATGATTGTTGTTTTTATGTTGTTTCCGTCCTTCAATACTTTGTATTTGAGTTATAGTATGTGTTGGGCAGGTTTGTTACAGGTTGGGTGTGTTTGGGAACAAATGGTTGTTGCCCAGAATTTTAGTCCTTCACTCGAGCGAGACTTTTGTCGCTCGAGCGAGCTCTTTGTTTTGGATCCTTCGCTCGATCTAGGGTTTGTTCGCTCGAGCGAGAGTTAAGTTTTGTGTCTGGTGGCTCGAGCGAGAAGTCCTTCGCTCGAGCTTGCGTCTGCGTCTGGTTCTGGACCTGAGAGTTGCATTTCTTGGCCCAAGCGAGCTTTCCTTCGCTCGAGTGAGCGAGGTGTATGTTTTGAATTTCTTCGCTCGAGCGAGCATTCTGTCGCTCGAGCGTGCTCCTGGGTTGCAAACCTGAAGCTTCGAGTTGTTGGCTCGAGCGAGACTTTCTACGCTCGAGCGAGGTTTCTTTGTGTCTGGTCGCTCGAGCGACCAATCCTTCGCTCGAGCGAGCCTATGTTATATCAGCAGACAACAGCGGGATTACACTTCACTTTTTCATCTCTTTTGTTTTGTAAACCCTAGATCCGAGCTCCCTCTCTCTCTACATACCTTCTCTCTAGGTATTCATCTCCTTCTAGTGTGTTTCTACCCTAACTACACACCTTCTCTCTAGGTATTCATCTCCTTCTAGTGTGTTTCTATCCTAAGTTCTTTGTAAGAAAGGTAGAGGGTGAGTTGGGCTTCCTTTTAATCTGAAAAATAGTGGATTTGGAGCACTTTGGATTTTGGCCATCTTCTCCTTTGAGCTCTCCATTTCGAGGTAGGGATACTCTACTCCATCTTATGAGCTTTGTCTTTGAATTTTGGCATTTTGATATGTTGGGGTTATTGGGTAATTTTGGAAAAATTAGGGTTTGTTGTGTAATTTCTAAAAGAGGGGTTTTCCATGTTTGAGTCATATTTGTGTTATAGACTTGAAATGGAGGTTGTTTATGGATTATGGGTGAAAAGTGAGCCTTAAGGCTCTTGTTGGAAAAAGAGGGAAAATGCCCTAATTGTATTGAATAATTAATTTGGGAAATGTGAAATTGAGTTGAGAATAATGAAATTGGAAAAGTATGGGATTGAATGGTGTAGTCAAATAAATTAATCACTCACCTATGGAAAATGTTGATATAATATATGTTTATGCATTTATGTCCTGTTTAGAATTATCTACTTTGGGCTATCGGTGGAGGATAGTCTTGATTGTTGTAGACACTGCATGTTGACTAGGGAAAACCGAAACTAATCATATTGAATACGTCATTGAATATGACAGTTGGAATAATACATCAAATATGTGTATTGATTGATCCTTGTGTATGATAATTGCTTATATACTTGGAATATGTGTAATGTGTGGGAGAAGATAGGGGATGTACTCCACGGTTTGAGAGAAGATAGGGGATGGACTCTCAAACCAGTTTGGAAGAAGATATGGGATGGACTCCATAGATACTGCAAATATGTGTATCTTTATGAAATGTTTGTACAGCAAATATGTGTACTGAATGGAAGTGTTAATACAGCAAATATATGTATTATGTGAAGTATTGGAAGTGTTTTAATATGAGTTGTGATCTCATAGGAATTGCAAAGTATGGAACTGATAAAATCTGAGATGTAATCTCTTTTAAATTATCTAGCCAAGTTCTGAGCCACGTTCGTGAAATGAATTGATAAGTAAAGGAAAGTGAAAGGTAACATGGACATGATTGTCATGGAGCTGTAATGTGATATAAATTTGTTATAAGCGTGACCCATCTATCACATGCTATTATTTTAGTCATTGCTTATAGTTGGTTTAGTATATCTCTATTGGGTTGTGGCTCACCCTATATGGGACATCATTTTCAGGTTCAGGTGATATGCCACCTCCAAGATCATAGCTTGGGAGGTTCTGGGAGTTGAAGACTCTTTTTAATTATTTTGTTATCTTTTGATGTATTACATGTAAACTCAAGCCAAGGGCTTAATATGTATTTGAGTTAGTACTCTTTTTTTGTAACCAAGTGTTGGCTTGGAAAGCTGTAAACCCATAGGGCATTTACTTTTGTTGTCAACGTGTAATACATTTGTAAGAACTACTCTAATGAATGGATAAGTGTTTATTTCTCTTATATCAATGCATGTTAAGAATGCGGGGTTTTATGTATTATTTTAAGGGCGTTACAATGATGCAATTGTCAACAGAGAAATGAAATAATGTCCGATTACAAAATAAAGTGAATATACTTCAAATTCAATAATGTAATTTGTAGAGTTGATTGAGATTGCAAAATCATACACTCAAGTCAGATCATAATAAGGATAAATTTAAACTGTTAAAAGTTAATCACTCAAAAAAAAATTTTTTGTGACGGTTTTTTACGTATGTCGCTAAAAATTAACAATTAGTGACATTTTTTTGTCACAATTTTTATAAATAATCGCTAAGACTTACAATTATTAATATTTTTTGTGACAAATTTTTTAGACTGTTGTTGATTTCTGATTCAGAAATCTATGGATATAGCTCTCTCTTTGTCTAGCTTGGCTGCTTTGTTTTTATTTTTTATTTTTATTACTACTAAATTTTTTTGTTTTGCTCAATTGTGTTTTTTTGGATAGGATCAATGATGATTGATAAAAACTACGTTATCTATCTGTAATTCTCTCAAAAGGGATTGAAGATAGCTATGTTATTCTGAGATCCATTTTACCACACTATTAGTTTTTGTTTTTTTCTTTTCTTTTTTGGCTCATTAGTTTTAATGTGTTTTTTATGGAATCAATGGATTTATGTGAGCATCAGTGATGAGTAAACCTTTTGTTATCCTTGCACTTTGATTGCTAGTGAAGAAAACTATGGGGACTATTGACTCCGAGATGCTTTTTATTTTTTCTTGTTCTGTTTTCTCCTATTTTCTCTTTAGGTTTTGTTTTCAACTTCATTATTGTACCACTTCAAAATGTAATAGGTTTCGTATGATGCTTTCATTTGATGATATGAACCACTCCAATGGCCAAACTAACATTAAAGAATACATTTGAAAACCTTCAAATGTATGTTTGTTGGAGTAAAACAATATACATTTGAACAGTTTCTGTAGTATTATTGTTTGGGTAAAAGCTTCACCAGACACCATATAGCTTTGCAAATTTAAAGTAAACATTATTTTGTACCCCTCGCTCAATGAGAAAATGTGTCAAAATCTACGGGATCAAACCTATGGGACTTAAGGAATGATATAAAAAAAGAGAGGGAAAAATATTAAATAAAAGTAAAAAAAATAAGTAAATAAAAATGAAGTAGAAGAGCTAGATTCCTTGGTTTTATAAAAAAAATTAGGGTATAAATTTGGATCAAGGTGTGGATGTGTCTTTTTTTTAGATGGTAAGTTGTGGATGTGTTTGAGATGACTTTAGCTTATAGATTGTGTTTAATTTATGAATTTTGGGAGTAATTTGTAAAAAATAAATAAATAGAAAAGGCAGATGTAATATAACTATATATATATTTTTAAAAAATTTCTTTTCAAATTTTTCTTAAATTCATAAATCAAACATGAGGGTTTTAAACTTTAATGGTTCAAGACTAGTTACTACAGTCTACAACCTGTGATTTTATAGCGATCCCGGGTTCACCCCTTATTGTACAGTGATCCGGACATGTGTCCGTGGATGTTAATAGTTGAGTATTGTCTTGTTTACATCCTTTTCTACATTGTATTTGAGTTATAGGATGTGTTGGGCAGGTTTGTTTCAGGTTGGTTGTGTTTGGGAACCAAGGGTTGCTGCCCATGATTTTTGTCCTTCGCTCGAGCGAGGAGTTGGTCGCTCGAGCGAGCGTTGAGTTTTGTGTCTGGTGGGTCGAGCCAGAGTGGCTTCGCTCGAGCGAGTGATTGCGTCTGGCACTGGACCTGAACACCATGATTTTTGGCTCGAGCGAGCTTTTCCTTCGCTCGAGCGATCTAGTTCGGTCTGCGCTCGAGCGAGCAGTTTGTCGCTCGAGCGTGCGTCTAGTTGCAGACCTGAAGGGTCGAGTTCTTGGCTCGAGCGAGCTTTTCTTCGCTCAAGCGAGCTTCTGGGTTGTTGGCTCGAGCGAGACCTTCTTGGCTCGAGCTAGGGTTTTCTGTGTCTAGTCGCTCGAGCGACCAAGCCTTCGCTCGAGCGAGCCTATTTATATCAGTTCGCAGCAGCGATCTAAACTTCACTTTTTCAAAATTTTTATATCTTCAAACCCTAAATTTGAGAGCCTCTCTCTCTAGACTTGCCTTCTCTCTAAGAAATCATCTCCCTAGGGTGTGAATCTACCCTAAGTGCTTTGTTAAAAAGATAGAGGGTGACTTGGGCTTCGATCTAATCTGAAAATATTTGGCTTTGGAGCAAGTTGGGTGTTGGGTCTTCATCTCCTTTTGAGCTCAAACTTTGAGGTAGGGATATCCTACTCCTCTTTATGGATTTTGTCTTTCAATTTTAGCATTTTGATGTGTTGGAAGTTGTAATGAAATTTTGAGAAACTTTGGGCCTTTGTGTAATTTTTACAAAAGTTAGGGTTTTTATTTATAATGAACCTAGAGGTATGTTTAGTGTAGAAACATGGGATTAATGTTGAAACATTGATGAAAATGGAACCTTAAGGGTTGTAATGTCAATTATGGAAAAATGCCCTAATTACATTGATTAATTAATTGATATGATTAATTATGAGGAATGAGGAATTGAAGTGGAAATGTTGATTTGAATATCCATTTTGTGCATTTATTTTCTGTTTAGAAATATCTGCTTGGGGCTATCGGTGGAGGATAGTCTTGATTGTTGTAGACAATGCATGATGATTAGGCAAACTAAAACCGACCATTGAAAGGTGTCATTGAGTATGACAGTTGGAGAATACATTAACTTTGTGTATTGATTTGTGATGTGTATAATTATTGTTTATATGCATTGTGTTGTGTTGGAGAAGATAGGGGATGTACTCCACGGTTTAGGGGAAGATAGGGGATGTACCTCTAAACCGGATGTTGTTTGGGAGAAGATAGGGGATGGACTCCGTAGACAGAGCTCATATGCTTGTCTAGAAACGTGTTGACAGAGCTCATATGCTTGTCTTGCAAATGTGACATAGCTAGTATGCATATCTGTGGAAGTAATGAAATTGTAAGTGGTTAATATGAGTTATTGTCTCATATGAGTTGTGTGGCCAGGTTCTGAGCCATGAATTATAAATTGAGAATTTAATGAAAATGGAGAGTGAATTGAAAATAGACTTGAAAGTCTTGGAATTGTAATGTGTTATGAAAGAGTGTAAAAGTGTTGACCGTCTATCAACTGTTAATCTTTTAGTCATTATTCATAACTGGTTTAGTATATTTCTACTGGGTTGTGGCTCACCCTATATGGGAACATCATTTTCGTCTGATGCCACCTCCGAGGACATAGCTTGGGAGGCTAGGGTCAGCGATTTTTGTTGTCTTTCTTTTGATGTATTACATGTAAATTCAAGCCAAGGGCTTAATGTGTAAATGAGTTAGTACTCTACCTTTTTGTAACCAAGTGTTAACTTGGAAAGTTGTAAGCCTTTAGGGCATTTGCTTTTGTTGTTAACATGTAATACTTTTGTAAGCAAACTCTGTTAATGGAAGAATGTGGATCTTTTATATATTAATGCATGTCTCTATTGTTGGGTTTTATGTTGTTATTTTGAGGGCGTTACAGATTTGATTATGATTTGGATAGTAATTTAAAAAATAAAGAAAAATGTGAATAAAATATAAATCTAACTTTTCACATTTTAAAATTTTAATATAAATTCATGATTCTCAAACACAATCTTAATGGAGTATGTTTTTTAAGATGAGAATCTTAATTAGGGAGGTACGAAAAATCAAAAAAATCAATTAAATCGATTGAATTGGACCAAATTAGTTATATTTGATTTGTTTTTTTAGCAAAAATTGTGCGTTTTTAAGTTTTATTATTATTTTCTTTTTGTTCTCGGTTCGGTATTGGTTCAAAGACCTTGTGCACCAGACTAAATCAAAATCGATCGCTTCAACATATATTGTATTTATAATATATATATATAATCTAATAATATAATGATATTAATAAGTATAATAAATTATTAACCTTAATTAATTAACTTTATTGTCTTTATAACTTAAATTTGTAAATTTTTATTATATATAATCTTAATTCTAATTCATTATTCTTGAAATTTTTGTATTTTTAAACTTTTTTTGTTTTTATTTTTGTTAATTTAGGAATTGAAAAGTATTTATTAAATGGATGAATTGGATATGTTTGAAATGGTAGACAAATAATTAATTTAATAATTTTATATAAATTAGTGATTATATTTAAAAATGGCTCAAGTTTGAAAGATTTTAAACCGATTAAAATGCTTCAAACGAACTATTTCAATCAGTTCGATGCGATTTGATAAGATAAACGGTCTGTATCGATATTCAAAATAATAAAACCGATATTATCGATTCATGTATGAGAGGGTTCAAGAATGTGGTCTAAAAATTCAAAGATCTTTGAAGAAAATTCGAATTCTCTAGAAATGATAAGAGGTGTGTTGATGTTCCGAGAAGCTTCAATTAGTGCCAAGAAGGTGGGTAGCTTGTGATTAACAAGAAGCATCTTGTACCCGTTCAATGTCCCTTCAACACAGATTTGGACCAAGTAACTTTCCTCTACAATCTCGTGGCAGTCCACGGCTTTGTCTTGGAACCTCTTCACATATTCAAGAATGTCTTCACCCTCTTACTGCTTTTCCTTACATAGGGTGAGTGTGATCACTTTCTCAGCCACCTGAAAGAATTTGGTGTGGAATTTGTTGACCATCTCCTCCCAACTTCAGATAGAGTTTGGGGCCAAGTTAACGTATCAACTATATGCTCGGTAGGTAAGGGACTTCGAGAATTCTCTCAGTCAGAGGACATGATTTGAACCATGAATCCCCAAAGTCTCAATGAACCAAACAACATATTCTCGAGCATTTCCTTACTTGCCATCGAATTTGATGAACTTCGGCACCGTGTACCCCTCCGAGTATGGATAACTCAATATCTCGATAGGGTATAGTGGCTTAACAGCTACATCGAGCAAAGAAGGTAAAGTCATTTTGCCCCGTTCGAGATCGAACATGGCTTACGCATCAGCGAGAGTGATAAATTGTTGAGGGAGAGAACTTCATGGTGGTATTCCCAGGACTTGGGTTGTAGACCCGAAGACCGAGCTTGGAGCGACTTGGCTATTTGGGTGTTGAGAATTCACCATCTGTATAGGAACGTAGTAATATTGACCATTGGCATCTATAGATATGACATTCGGTGATAGAGCGTTGAATTGAGTTCCATAAACTCCGTTACACGCCATGGGTATGTCGGGTTAAGCTTGGAAAGCCGTTATCGGAGCCAAAGGAGACTCGTTCAGTACATTAGTAGAATTTATAATCGGTGGAACAAAATTAGGCATGGATGAAGCACCATTTTGTAGAGAAATTTCTGTGGGCCTTCCTTGAACTTCCACAGCCGATGGAACACCATTCATCGCACAGGAAACTACTCCAACCACCATTGGACCATGGCTCGATCCTCCAGGTGCGTGATTTTGCGCTCTATGGGCCACAGGTTGGCCATGACTTGTTCCTCCTGACACTTGATTTTGCACACCATTTTGAGCAACTTCGGGGAGAATTGAGGGTGGGTCTTGATGGTTTTGACCATTCCCAACATCACCATGAAGTTGTTGATGCTTGCCAACGCCGACTTGACCTCCATTTGTTGCTGGTGGTACGAAATTCGAACCCATCACCAACACGGTGTGTGTCACAACCCAAACCCATCCCTAAAAGTTTGGCATCGTAACCGGCCAGTAATCCTTGGATTACCAAAGGCCTTCATGTACAATAAAAATAATCGGGGCTTACGGAAGCAAAAGACTAAAACACTAATAGTTCAATGAGCTGTGCATCTATATGAACAAATAATTACATGCAAAAACGTTAATTTACCCACTTACATTACATAACATATAACATTAAATCTTATACAAAACATATGTACGGGTCAAAAGTGTACAACATAATTAAAAGCTTGCTAACAGCCTTCCAGGTCTAGCCCCAACTCGGAGGCACTTAGAACACTTGGTAGGCTTCAAAACGGTGGCTCAGTAAAAACCCTTCTACACTTGCCCTCCAGAACGCTCACCTATAAATATATATAAAAACAGTGAGCTAAAGCCCAGTGAATAACATTAAAGTAAAGGGGTTAGTGAACGAATTGCACATATAACATATTTGTAAAACAAATCATGTCACAATCATTCATATCAGTCTCATATCAAAACATAACATAATGGTACATCTCACAAAACATATCACATATCGTCTTCTGACTAGAGTAATCGATTCCGGATACCGATTAAACACATATCACCACAATGAAGTGGCTAACGAGATCTCGTATCACGTATATATCATGGACCCACATTTACATGCCGTCCCCCATGACTTGGGACTATCTGTGGATGCCATAATAGATCAAAGTAGGACATTCATTCACGAATCAAAATAACATTTCAGAAACCATAGCTTATCATATAACAGTTTAAACATATACCATACAAACATATCTTTACAGAAATGTTACTCACAATGCCCTTCCAATACCTGTTGTTCAGTCTTCGAGTCTTGACCTACAAACACAAATATTCGTAGCACAATTTCTCAATATACATTCGAGTCAATCAGTCGATTCTTAACATTTTTTTGGTTTATCCGTTACTTGTTCGTTCGGTTGTTTCTAATCTTTCTTTAATTTCTTTCATGCTTATAATATGCATATGAATGTGTATGACACATGAAAATCATGTAAATGAAGGCCCATAAATTAGAAAATGAAAAATAATAAAATTGGAAAATCTGCCCTATTTTGCCACACGTGCGGTGGTAAGGCAGTGTACAACTTTGGCCAAACCAAGGTTGGCCGCTCGAGCGGTGGCCCAGGCCGCTCGAGCAATCTGGGTAAAAAACCAGCCCGAAAATCTGCTAAGTTTTTGGAGTTAATATTTTTCAAAACTAGTTTCATTTCCATACAAGCCAAGGCTAAATATTCATCAAACATACTTTGAATTCATGATTTCTTACTTCAACCAAAAACTCACTCAATCAAGAGAAGGTTCAATTGCCATGCAACAAGTCAATCTTTTAATTTAAATACGAAGTATCATAATGTAAACAAATTGAGTTCCAAAACTAAAAATTTACATGAAGGTTTCCTCCTAACTTTGAAAACTCAAGTAAGAAGTAAAGACAAGAAAAAAAATCATGAATTCCATGGAAATTATGTCATGCATGTTGAATTTAGGACCAAATTCTACCAATTCTTTTCTACCTTAGCTTGCATGTTTTACTTTGCCAATTCTAACATTAAAGCTCCCAATTAACCAAGAATTCATTCTAATTAGCCCTTTGTCTTAGAGGATGATGAGTGTGGGAAGTTCAATTTCAAGAATTTCTAATGAAAATCTTACCTTAAATTGATGAATTGGGAAGAGCTCAATATTCTTCCTCAATGTTCTTCCTCTCCCTTTTCTTTTCTTTGTTGAAGTCTCAAAATTCTCTTCTCCTTTCTTTCTCACTCTTTGTTGGACCCTCACAAAATCTTTCCCTATCTCTACGTGTATGTAATTGGGTGCAAGATAAACCCACTACACTTCAATCTTATTCCTATTCAAGTGATGAGTAAGATTTCTTTTCTATCTTTATTTATTCTAAAAGGTTAATAATAAATCACTTAATTAATGTGAACCAATCACAATCAATTTAATTAATCTTCATCACAATATAATCTTAATTACGCTAAATCAAATTATACTAAAGTGAATTAGGCTCTAATTCCTTTCCAATTTCTTAATTCTAATTTGTTAAAATTAGCGAATCAGACGGAATCATTTTTTTAATTAAACTTCCCGGATAACTCTAAAAATTTCAATTAACATATCCATGTACTCAATTTCAATTTCTGAACCCAGTAAGGTCATCAATTTCAATTCCAAAGTTGTATTTTCAACAAATAATTTCCCAATTTGGATAGATATACACAAATTAAATCATATAATCCGCAATTAACACATGGATAATTCAAATAATTATAATATGCATTTTTGGGGTGTTACAGTGTGGGTGAGATTTTGAAGGGTCGTGACAATCTCTTGTTGAGTGTGCTGGAGTCCTTGAATGGCTTCAAGGATGAGAGGTGCGTTTTGAACTTGAGTCCTTTCTTTACCACCATTGGAAGAGCCTTGTTGATGAACTTCTTCCTCTCTCGCCATCTTCACTGGAGTTGTGTAGATTCCGGATCTTGTTGAGACTATTAACTAATGCACCTCCGCAGTGGAGTCACCAAATGTATGAGAGGGTTCAAGAATGTGGTCTAAAAATTCAAAGATCTTTGAAGAAAACTTGAATTCTCTAGAAATGATGAGAGGCTTAGATTCTTCAACGGTCGCAACTAGAAACACAATAGCAAAGAGATGATGGAGATAAGAGATTGGGTGAAGAAGAAGGCAAAGTAATTAGAGAGAGAATAATGGCAAGGCTCTCCCATAAATTTCCCACTTTCACTCTCAATGTAGATAATTGAGAAGGAAAATTAGTTATTTCCCAAAAAATGTCTCTCCAAAATCCATCCCTTGTAAAATTATGAGTGTGTGCTATTTATAGGCACCTCATGATGTAGGATGGAGCCCATGTGCAAGGCACATGGGAAATAGTCTCTCTAACCACCTTATTCGAGGAGGTGACCTCTCCGAGGATGAGGAAAACCTCAAAGAGGAGATCAACCTCTCAGCGAACCTTCTTCTTAGCCACACCTAACCAATGATCCCCAATCATCCCAAAGGGTCAGGGGTAGTCCAAGAGGACATCCTACTGCAGAAGGGTCAGGGGCAGTTCAAGAAAATGCCCTGCCGCAAATATTGTCGAGTCTCAAGGACCCCCTAGACCGTGCCACATCAACCCGGGTATAGGCTAGTTTAACCGAAGAGTGAATTTATCTCCACTCACCGTTCTCGGGATCGGGTCCTTTGTTCGGACTCCATTACGCCCATGGTTCTGGTGCGTAGATCCCAGAAAGCTCCGAGCCCGCGAGTGTTCTGGGACTCATTAATGGAGCGGCTTCTGGATTGCGTTTGAATCCATTCAAAGCCAACCACATCGGATCTCTAGTTTCATAGATTCGAACCCTTTCAAGTCTGAGCTCAAATAGGTCTCTAGGTTCGTGGTTCTGAACCCTTTCAAGACTAAGCCAATACCTCGGATAATGGATCTCCTCCGAGGGTTTCATCTCTTCTGAAAGCAATGGTTAACCTTCTGGAACACTCGTATGATCTGGGCCTCCTTAGAGTACCCAAACATCTTCTCTCACTCCACTCTTGCAATCGAAGAAGAGTTACAACCTTTCAAGCGGTATCAAAATCGTCTTGCTACCTTGGATTATATCATGGCACTAGAAAGTGATGTTTTTGTTTACACATATGATGGGAACATGGCAAATGTGGTGCAAGGGCATAGACGATTTAAAGGATTTCGAAAGACCATAAACCCCGACAGGTACGTTGTCTTAGGCTTTTTTCTATTGGTACTTTCACCATTAAATTGTAAGTTAGATTACTAATATTTGACATTTTTTCATTTTCAAAATTTTTTTTATTAGATTGATTGATCATTTGGATGAGGGTGCTGTGTCTTGGGAATAGTTTTCTTTAGAGGTTAAGAGGTTGCACTCAGATAGACTTGGAGCACCATATCTTAGACTGCCAAGAGAATCACCAAGTCTAGAGGAGAATTTTTATGCAAACATGAGCAACTTGACCATAGACCAAATCTATCAGCTGCTTCACAAAGATATTGTTTTAGTTTTAGTTAGAAATACAAATTTGGCCTCTCCTATTAAGTATACGAAACCCCATGCTTTGAAGGTGGCCAATATGGGTTTTCAAAAGCGCATTTTTGAATTCGAGAGTGTGATGGCGAACTGGGCGAGAAGAGATGTAGCATACAAAATAATGACATTTAACCCAACAATATTGACATGCTATGATATATAAAAGATCCACGTTCTTTCATTCAACAGGGTTCTATTACAAAACGTATTACATGTTAACAACAAAAGCAAATGCCCTAAGGGCTTCTGACTTTCAAGTTAACACTTGGTTACAAGAAAATAGAGTGCTAGCTCATTTACACATTAAGCCCTAGGCTTGAATTTACATGTAACACCGCAAAAGGAAAGACAAACAAAAGTCCATCCGCCACTAGCCTTCCAAGCTAAGTCCTTGGAGGTGGCATGCTACGATACTGAAAATGATGTTCCCATATAGGGTGAGCCACGGCCAGAGAAATATACTAAACCGATTATAAATAATGACTAAAAGACTAACAATTGATAGATGGCCAACTCTTTTACATTCTTTCATCACTTCAACAAATATAAACAAAACAGATATATTCACACTTTCCATGACAAGCATACATGCTCGCCAATAATATTTTCTAGATAAGCATACATGCTCTATCTCTGAGTTCATCCCTATCTCCTCGGTAACATCCGGTTTAGAGGTCCATCCTATCTTCCCTAAACCATGAGTCCATCCCTATCTCCTCCAACACAACACAATGCATATATATAACAATTATACACATCACATATCAATACATAAAATCAATGTATTCTTTCCATCGTCATAACCCATGACCCAATTCTATCTCAATTCCTCATTTTCCACAATTAATTATTCAAATTAATAAATCCATGTAATTAGGACATTTCCATAATTAACATTACAACCCTTAGGTTCCAATTTCACTAATGTTTCAACATTAATTCCATGTTTCTATACCAAACATGCTTCTAGGTTTATTATAGACAAAACCCCAACTTTTGTAAAATTACACAATGGCCCAAAGTTTCCCAAAATTTCACAACAACTACCAACATATCAAAATGCTAAAATTCAAAGACAAAATCTATAAAAAGAGTAGGATATCCCTACCTCAAAGTTTGAGCACAAAAGGAGATGAAGACCCAACACCCAACTTGCTCCAAAACCGAATATTTTCAGATTATATCGAAGCCCAAGTCACCCTCTACACTTTTAACAAAGCACTTAGGGAAGATTCACCCTCTAGGAGATGATTTCTTAGAGAAGGCAAGTCTAGAGAGGCTCTCGATTTAGGGTTTTAAAAAGTAAAAGCTTCAAAAAGTGAAGTTTAGATCATTTGCTGGCCGATATAAACAGGCTCGCTCGGCGAGACTTGGTCGCTCGGCGACCAGACCTGAAACCGTAGCTCGAGCCAAAAGGTCTCGCTCGAGCCAACATCCTAGAAGCTCGCCGGCGAAGAAAATCTCGCTCGAGCAGAACTCGACCGCCAGTTCGCAACTAGACGCGACGCTCGGCGGCGAACCGCTTCGCCGAATTTCCAGATCGCTCGGCGAAGAATCGGCTTCGCCGAGCGAAATCATGGTGTTGAGGTCGGCCAGACGCGATCGCTTCGCTCAGCGAAGCCGCTGGCTCGACCCACTGAACACAAACTCAACTCGCTCGGCGACCAACTCCTCGCTCGGCGAAGGACAAAAATTACAGGCGGCAACCCTTGGCTCCCGAATACAACCAACTGAAACAAACACGCCCAACACATCCTATAACTCAAATACAATATATGAAAGGACGTAAGCAGGACAACAATCCACTACCAACATCCGGACACACGTCCGGATCACTATACAACAAGGGGTAAACCGGGATCGCTATAACCTCCCTTAAAGAATTTCGTCCCCAAAATTAAAACAAGTTTTGAAAAGCAAGCCTTTTCTCCATTTTAAACAATGTCATAACACAACATTTTAACAATTCGACCCATTACGGTCATCCATCTCCTATTAAGAGGCATTTCTCAACATGTACATTTCAACATGCAATTTCTTTCCATTTCAACCATTCCCACATATATGGTTTACAATTTATATCATAAGCAATAATCATGATACAATTTTATTTCTATAATATAGCCAACATATGCAATATTATAATCAACTCCCATAACAAGGCAAGTTCTACAACATTTACATTAACCAAAACATACACCATGTTTTACAACTTAAGACATTTCAAATGTTCTTAAAGTTCATTACAATTACAAAATTGCAACACTTGATTACACATCAACAAATAAGTCCGGATATTTCTCACGGACTCCCAACTCACGTTCCCAAGTGGCCTCCTCCACTCCGTGATGTTTCCACAAAACCTTAACCAAAGGGATGGTCTTACCACGCAGGACTTGATCCCGCCTATCCAAGACCTGAACCGCTCTCTCCTCATACGAGGCATCCTCATCTACCTCTAAGTCGGTCCAATCCAACACGTGTGATGGATCCGGGTCATACTTGCGAAGCATACTTACATGAAACACGTCATGAACTCCGGCCAAGCTGGCGGCAAAGCTAAACGATAAGCAACCTCGCCAATCCGCTCAAGGACCTCAAAAGGACCAATAAACCGAGGACAACTTCCCTCTTCCCAAATCTCAACAAACCCCGCCTAGGTGATATCTTGAGAAAGACGTGATCACCCACCCCAAACTCTAACGGACTCCTTCTACGTCAAGATAGGACTTCGGCGACGGGCGTAACAAGTCTCTTACGGATAAGCTCAACTTTCTCCGTCGTCTCCCTAACCAACTCCGGACCCAACAAAGGTGTGTCACCCACCTCGGCCCAACAAACTGGAGACCTACAAGGTCGGCCATACAAGGCCTCAAATGGTGCCATACCGATACTAGGTATTGTGTAGGCAAACTCCACAGTGATAAGTGCCTCTCCCATGTCCCACTGAAATCAAGGACACAACCCCGAAGCATATCCTCAAGGATCTGAATGGTACGCTCGGACTGCCCATCAGTCTGAGGATGATAAGCTGTACTAAAGGTCAACTTAGTACCTAAAGCACTCTGCAAACTCTGCCACAACCTAGCAGTAAAACGAGGATCTCTATCTGAGACGATCGTCCTTTGGGACCCGTGGAATCTCACTACCTCCCGAACATACAAGTCGGCAAGATGATCTACTGAATCTCTCACGCGCATTGGAATGAAATGCCCCGACTTGGTCAACCGGTCTACAACCACCCAAATAGTATCACTACCCCGCTGAGTCTTCGGAAGACCTACAACGAAGTCCATGGTGACATGCTCCCACTTCCACTCGGCAATAGGCAAGGGTTGTAACAAACCCGCTGGCCTTTGATGCTCGGCCTTCACTTGCTGACAAGTAAGGCACTTAGACACGATCGCCACACCTCTCTTCATACCCCGCCACCAAAACCGACGACCCAAATCCCGATACATCTTAGTACCTCCCGGATGCACCGCAAGGCGTGAATGATGAAACTCTCGGAGTACCTCCTCTCGGCAGGCCTCCGGTACAAACAAACGGTCTCGGTATCTCACACTCAGGTCGGGATACACCGTCAAACCCTTCTCAACCTTCCCATTGGAGATCCTCTCTCTGAGGGATTCTACCTCAAGATCACCTCTCGTGCCTCTAACACTCGAGTCACAAGTGTAGGCTGCAACCCAGAAAACAAGGCCTTGATCTCAACGGATTCGCCGAAGCAAGTCAAACTCGCCAAGTGCCCCAACATCTCCCACTCTCGGATGGCTACACAAGCTACATCACTAATGGATTTCCTACTAAGAGCATCGGCCACAACATTGGCCTTCCTGGTGATAATGCAACTCAAGTCGTAATCTTCTATAAACTCCATCCATCTTCTCGCCTCAAGTTCAAGTCTTTCAGAAAGCAGATACTTCAGACTTTTATGATCCGAGAACACCTCGAATCTCTCACCATAAAGGTAGTGCCTCCAGTTTTCAAGGCAAAGATCACGGCCAACTCTAGGTCGTGTGTAGGGTAATTCTTCTCGTGTATTTTTAATCGGCGTGAGCCATAGGCTACTACTTTCCCCTCTTGCATTAACACACAACCCAAACCCTCTCGTGAGGCATCACAATAGGCGCATAACCCAACCCTCTCTCGGGATAATCAAGATCGAGGCGGTGGTCAATCTAACCTTCAATTCTGAAACGACTTTTCACAAGTCTCACCCCATACAAATTTGACTCCTGGCGAGTCAACCTAGTCAACAGCGAAGCTAACACGGAGAAATCTTTCACAAATCGGCGGTAGTACCGGCTAATCGAGCTGCGAATCTCAAACACATTCTTAGGTGTGCCCGATCTTGCCTTGCCTCAATCTTGGATGTATCAATGACACCCTTCCCCGAAACTACATGGCCTAAGAACTTGACTTCTCTTAGCGAACTCGCACTTCCCAAACTTGGCATACACCTATGGGCTCTAAGCAATTCAAGCACCACTCTCAAGTGTTCCTCGTGCTCTTGCTCGAGGGTGAATAGATAAGAATATCATCCACAAAACGACCACAAAAGCGATCCAAGAATTCGGAAGATCCGGTTCATCAAGTCCATAAAGATCGCTAGGTCGTTAGTAAGCCCAAATGGCATCACCAGAAACTCATAATGGCCATACCGCGTACGGAAAGCCGTATTTGGAATATCCTCCTCTCTGACCCTCAACTGGTGGTAACCCCATCTTAAGTCTATCTTAGAGAAACAACGGGAACCCTTCAACTGGGCAAACAAGTCATCTATACACGGGGCATAGGGTACTTATTCTTAACTGTAGCCTGATTCAACTTCCGGTAATCGATACACAACCTCAAGGCACCGTCTTTCTTTTTAGCAAAGAGGGCCGGTGCTCCCCACGGCGATACACTAGGGCGAACGAAGCCCTTATCTAGCAATTCTTGGAGCTGAACTTTCAACTCAATCAACTCTGCCGGTGCAAAACGATAAGGTGCCATAGAAATCGGCGCCGTGCCGGGCACTAAATCAATAGAGAACTCTGTCTCTCGGTGGGGTGGCAAATTAATAAGATCCTCGGGAAAGACATCTGGGTATTCACAAACTACCCTCGGCAACTCAATCTGGGTCTCATCACACTCACCATTCTCAAAACTAGCAAGTAAACTACTAAGCTCATTCCGCCATGGACCGCATCCTGTGGCACAATACTACCAACCCGGTCTCCTACACAGTGGAAGAACTCCCCGTTCACTGTACAGCAGGTAACCCTCTGGCGGTAGCAATCAGTAACCGCCGGTATGGCGATAACGATCCATACCCAAAATAACATCAAAGCCCTTCATGGGCATAACTACAAATGGAAAAGGAAGTCGATGATCGTCGACCTCTATATCACAGCCTCTACATCCGTGCCTCAAAATTAACTCACCCCCAATAGGTGACACAACGCAAATAGGAGATGCTAAAAGTGCTAACTCCAGTTCCAACACAGATGCAAATGCAGCAGATACAAAAGAATGAGATGCACCCGTGTCAATCAACACTCTAGCAAGAATTGCAAAACAAAAGGTACCTCTCACTCTTGATGGAGCGTACTAGGTCTGTGATAGTAACGGCATACACGCTACTGAGGCCTGATCTACCTGCTCGCCTCTCGGAGCATAGGAATTATCTTGTTGGGGCAGCAAGCCCCGGATTGGCCCTCGAGGCTGCCTGGTGGTGGTGAAATCCTGCGTCTGTCTAGAACCAGACGCTCCTGAAGTGGCACTCAACCGTGGGCAATACCTCTTCATGTGCCCGGGCTGTCCACACTGGTAACACGATACGGGCTGCCCCCTGCCCGAACTCTGACTCTGTGGTCTGGCTGACGAAGAAGCGACTCTCGACCCCGCCCTTCATTGGGCAAGCAAGCCTTGTGACGGTGGCCACACTTGAAGCAGTGAACTCTCCTGTTGCCCCTCCAGACTGCACAGTCTTGGGAAAGTCGACTGGCCAAACCACCACAGGGGCGGTGAGGTTATAACCCCTCTGCCTCCTGCCATCACTGTCCCTCTTGGCCCCTCTTGGAGCCCCCATGTTTCTCCTCTTCTCCCTCGCATCATCGGCTCCATATGAGCCGCAAGATCCACCAAATGCTGTACTCTCGAATGTAAGGTCCACCAACTTTCAACTTGAGGTCCCACCTCAACTTCCGCTCAAACTTCAGAGTAACGGCGCTCCTCTGTCGCCACCGGTTCAGTGCAAACTGGACAAGCTAGTAAATGTAGCCTCAAACTTCGACCACGGACAAACCCTCCTGCTTAAGCAGCAACCGATCCCTTAGTCTCTCCTAGCCACTGCGGATAAAAACCTCTCTGAAAGCATTCACAAACGCCACCCAAGTACCACCACGAACTTTCTCATACTTCCACCATTGACCCGCATCTCCTTGGTTGGAAGGATGCCAAGGTCACTTTCAATGCTCCATCCTCAATGCCTAGCATTTCGAACGTTTTACTCATCTGTTCTAGCCACTCGTCTGCCTTCAATGGCTCCTTAGGATCCCCAACAAACTCCTCCGGGTTAGACCGGAAGAACTCCCTCTTCAAGAAAGAAGGTCCTGCCTCGGTTCGATTTCTGCTCTGAGAATACCTAAGGCCCTGCTATCTCTCGGGCCAAGGCACCCATGGCCTGCTGACCCACTGGCTCGGCCACATTGGCCTGACCAACCCCTTCCTGAACTGTCGGAACCTCATCGGTAGTGGCACTTCCTGCCCCCTAGGCCTACCACGCCTACCAGCTCTTGCTCGTCCTGACATCCTAATAAAGGTAACTCAGCACGTTAGCACATTTATAAACGTGCCAAAACTAAACACTCACGTCCTAATGCATGGATAACTGTAATTCATTCCGTAAGCACATAAACACATATAGCACTTACAATTTCATTTCCGGATGATGATAGTCCCAAGGCGTTACTAGAGTACCGGTTAGAAAGCGACATTGATCAAGTGCCTTTCCAACAAGACTCCCGAAACCCAAAGACCCAATCAACATCCTAGAAACTAAATCCCATACCCAAATAATCACATAAGCATGTTATCACATAAACATATAACGGTACACCTAAGTCTCTATCAAGCGAGACAAACCCATTGTGATCCTAATCACTTCCCACGTACCCAAAGTATTGAACCAGATGCGCTCGATACCAAGTTGTAGCATACGGAAATAATGACATTTAACCCAACAATATTGACATGCTATGATATATAAAAGATCCACGTTCTTTCATTCAACAGGGTTCTATTACAAAGCGTATTACATGTTAACAACAAAAGCAACTGCCCTAAGGGCTTCTGACTTTCAAGTTAGCACTTGGTTACAAGAAAATAGAGTGCTAGCCCATTACCACATTAAGCCCTAGGCTTGAATTTACATGTAACTCTGCAAAAGGAAAGACAAACAAAAGTCCATCCGCCACTAGCCTTCCAAGCTAAGTCCTTGGAGGTGGCATGCTACCGATACACGAAAATGATGTTCCCATATAGGGTGAGCCACGGCCAAAGAGAAATATACTAAACCGGTTATAAATAATGACTAAAAGACTAACAATTGATAGATGGCCAACTCTTTTACATTCTTTCATCACTTCAACAAATATAAACAAAAGCAGATATATTCACACTTTCCATGACAAGCATACATGCTGCCAATATTTTCTAGATAAGCATACATGCTCTATCTCGGAGTTCATCCTATCTCCTCCCATAACATCCGGTTTAGAGGTCCATCCCTATCTTCCCTAAACCATGAGTCCATCCCCTATCTCCTCCAACACAACACAATGCATATATATAACAATTATACACATCACATATCAATACATAAAATCAATGTATTCTTTCCATCGTCATAACCCATGACCCAATTCTATCTCAATTCCTCATTTTCCACAATTAATTATTCAAATTAATAAATCCATGTAATTAGGACATTTCCATAATTAACATTACAACCCTTAGGTTCCAATTTCACTAATGTTTCAACAT
Organism: Camellia lanceoleosa; assembly: GCA_025200525.1. Taxonomy (NCBI): domain Eukaryota; kingdom Viridiplantae; phylum Streptophyta; class Magnoliopsida; order Ericales; family Theaceae; genus Camellia; species Camellia lanceoleosa. The sequence goes on along the minus strand of CM045760.1, from coordinate 112,185,894 downwards.
TAATTCCATGTTTCTATACCAAACATGCTTCTAGGTTTATTATAGACAAAACCCCAACTTTTGTAAAATTACACAATGGCCCAAAGTTTCCCAAAATTTCACAACAACTACCAACATATCAAAATGCTAAAATTCAAAGACAAAATCTATAAAAAGAGTAGGATATCCCTACCTCAAAGTTTGAGCCCAAAAGGAGATGAAGACCCAACACCCAACTTGCTCCAAAACCGAATATTTTAGGATTATATCGAAGCCCAAGTCACCCTCTACCTTTTTAACAAAGCACTTAGGGAAGATTCACCCTCTAGGAGATGATTTCTTAGAGAGAAGGCAAGTCTAGAGAGAGGCTCTCGATTTAGGGTTTTAAAAAGTAAAAGCTTCAAAAAGTGAAGTTTAGATCATTGGTCGCAATCGATATAAACAGCTCGCTCGAAGCGAAGACTTGGTCGCCGAGCGACTGACCTGAAACCGTAGCTCGAGCCAAAAAGGTCTCGCTCGAGCCAACATCCTAGAAGCTCGCTCGAGCGAAGAAAATCTCGCTCGAGCCGGGAACTCGACCCTTCAGTTCGCAACTAAACGCGCTCGGCGGCGAACCGCTTCGCTCAGCGAAGATCAACCAGATCGCTCGGCGAAGAATCGGCTTCGCTCGAGCGAAATCATGGTGTTCAGTCCAGCCGAGCCGCGATCGCTTCGCTCAGCGAAGCCGCTGGCTCGACCCACCAGACACAAACTCAACTCTCGCCGGCGACCAACTCCTCGCTTCGGCGAAGGACAAAAATTCAGGCGGCAACCCTTGGCTCCGAATACAACCAACACAAAAACAAACCTGCCCAACACATCCTATAACTCAAATACAATATATGAAAGGACGTAAACAGGACAACAATCCACTACCAACATCCACGGACACACGTCCGGATCACTATACAACAAGGGGTAAACCCGGGATCGCTATAAGAGAGGCTCGAGGTTAATTTGATTGTTCCAGAAGTAAGTTTCGGTTTTGATGTACAAAATAGATAAAGAACATACATGGGAAGAAGCAGAGAAAGTTATAGATCATTGATAATAATGCACACAGGTCAGTTACAAAGCATAGTGAAACTCTCCATGTGAATGTAGAGTACTTCCAAGTTCATAATCTATTCAGTATTCTTTCTTCGATTGCGAAAAATCATTTGTTAAATAAGGCTTTCTCACAAAGTTGGTTGTAATATTTGATTAAATATCATAATAGAAAGTTCTTCCATATTTGTCAAAATTATTTTCTTTTGTCATGATTTATACATTGCTCAAAATGTTGTTCAAAATGAGAGATGGTTTGTCTAGTAAAAAATTGTGATGGTGGCTTTGAATCTTCCTTTTCCTCTCTTATACTTTCTTCATGTGCAAATTCAGCATTTGCGGTGTTTATAGATCAGGTTTAGTGACCATGTTGAGAAAGAAACATGTTTGGTGTCTCAATATCGACTAATCCAACATCTTAGTTTTAGGTTTTTAGACCCCAAATTTACTCCACTTCTTCTTCTAGGTGGTGCTTGTTTTGAAGGATGAGGGCATGGGATTGGACTATTAGTCCGGATAGACTAATAATCCGTTGTTTGGTAGCCAATTTTTGCTTCGAACTAATAGTCCCTCCGGACTATTAGTTCCATATTTGTGAGGTTGTTGCATCCCATGGGAGAGGGTGGGATAGAAATCATCCCATGGGATTAGCTTATGAAATTACATTTTTGACCCTCTTGTATTTAATATATTTTTTTTGTGTTGTTAATTTAAAATTCTATATTAAATAAAAAATATAAATTAAAATTTTAATTTAATTAAAAATAATAAATTAAAAATTATGGCCTTATAAATTAATTTTTTTAGTGCTGTTAAAAAATTAAATTTACATATTAAATAAAATTATTTTTTTTAGTGTTGTTAATTTAAAATTATATATTAAATAAAAAATATAAATTATAAATTTAATTTAATTAAAAACAATAAATTAAAAATTATGGCCTTATAAATTAAAATTTTTTAGTGTTGTTAAATTATAAATTATAGATTACAAATTTAAAATTATATATTAAGTAAAAAATATAAATTATAAATTACAAGGGTAAAATAGCATTTTGAACATTTATTCTTATCCAGTCCGTCTAACCAAACATTAGATTCATTAAAAATAGTCCAATACAGATATTTAATCTCATGACTAAACAAACATAAGATACAAATTCAGTCCAACCAAATAGTCCGGGGATAATATATCGCAAAACTAATAGTCCGATGAATTACAATCCCCCCTTATCCAGTCCATCCAAACAAACATACCCCTAGTATTTTGTGTGCATAATGTAGCTCAGGTTTCTAAAATGGTGTGCATAATGCAGCTAGACAATAAGAGTTCGACTTCATTATGTCCATGAGACAAATTGTCAAAAGCGACAAAATAACGAGCCCTTGAAACATTCATTCCATCTAAACAAAGAGCCAAGATGTTCAAAGTCATCCAACAACAAACAACTTTTTCTTGCACATACATAAACTAAATTATCATCCATCAATGTCAAGAACAAAACAAAAGCAAAATAGATGACAAAGTATGCAACTAAATTAGGAAATCACTCAATCACAAATCCCCCCAAAACACTAGAAAATCACTCAATGGGTAACAAGACTTCATTAGTCCTAAAAGCAGGCAAAGTCCAACGAGGGTTGTACCTAGCCACCAAGAACTCCCCAATCACCTTATACCCATCTCTCTCAAACCCTTTCCTCAGCTACTCCACCTTCTTCACCACCACCTCCTCTGTCACCACGCCACCAAACTTCACCACCCCATACTTCCTCTCTTCCTCCTCCCTAATCACCACCCTCTCATCCACCGGCCTCGGCGCCTCCTCCGCCTTCCTATACTTCTTCAGCAATATAAACTACATTCTTCTCCTTATCCTCCACTTCCTTCGTCACCACCGGAGCTGTCATCGAAATCTTCTCCGGTGACGATTGGGTTATCACTGGAGCTGTCATTGTGATCTTCTCTGGGATGGAATTATGGGGATTTCCAACAGCACCGATGTAATTGGCGAGAATCACAAAACCATCGTCTTTGTTGCCTTTGAAGTGGGTTGGATCGTATGTGACCTCGGCGATCACTAAGGGAGAGTATTTGCGGATCTCGTAGTCGTCAGTGGTATTGATGAGTTCGAATTTGGGGGTTTCAACATCGATTTTTCTGAAAACTAAGCCTATTTTTGAGGAATTCGGATGTTTTGAGATATGGGTTTTGTGATTAAGGATTGGATTTTGGTGTGTGAGCTATGAGTTGTGGTGGGTTTTCTGGAGGAGAGTGGATGAGTTGCGTTTGGATTTGGTGTGAAACTTTTTTCAAATTGCAGAAGTGGAATTGAGAAAGAAGAATACATACTTGGGTGAAGGGCTTCGATGTGTGGCGGGAAATAAAGGATCGATATGTGGACTTCATTTTCCCACGGTTCACTTGTTAGCATTTCCTAGTTTAATTTGTGAAAGAAAAAAATAATATTTGTAACTATTTCCTAGTATAACACTTGATTTGTTTGCGCCTACAAAAAATGTTATATGGATATTTTCTTTTAGAAAAAATATTTTTATACGTTTGAGTGCTGGTTGTGGTGGTGGAACGAAACTGAAGGTAAAAGAGGTGGCACGATGGTGGAGTGGCGGTGGTGAAACGAAAGTAAAGGTGAAAGAGGTGGCATGGTGGTAGAGCAGCGACGGCGGTGATGGTAGGTGGCTGTGATGATGGTGTGATGTGATATTAACAAAATTTTATTATGAAAAATGTTTTTTGTATTTTAAAGGTTGAAAATATTTTTTTACTCGAATAGACTTATTTTTCATTGATTATAAAAAAACATTTTTTTAATTAAATTTTTGTTTTTTATTGTATCAAATATCAAAAAATAAAAAATATATATATATCTTCCTCCTAAACAAATCAGGTGTAAATTTTTATTCAAGTTAAAATGCAAATACAAAACTTATTTTTTTGCAAGCACAAACGTGAAACATGAGTAGAATGGATGGCTTTAATCCTTGTTGAAATTCAATGTACAATTTTTAATTATATAATATGATAATAAATATAGAAATATGAAAATCTCAAATTAAGAGTATATGGTTTACAATGCATTGAAAGTAAATAAATTTGTTGAAAATACTGCTCTATTAAAAAATGTTTGTATAGGCTTTTTCCAGTGACACTTTGGACTATCACAAAACTAAAGATTTTGTGATATATATTCAATATTAATATGAATAACACAAACACGATTTAATTATTTTGGAAGCAAAACAATTATTATGAATAGTTTTGATCTTATTATCCCTTTAAATTAGATTAGAGCATGGATGTTTAATATAATCATTCACATAAATAATGATTATTAATATTTTTTAGAAAAAATAATGAAATTTTTATGAACTTGAATCAAATAAATTATCCTTTTAATTTTCAATGAAAGCAAGTAAATAAACTAGAATACCACATAGTGAAGTCAAGTTACTATCGCTATTTGATAATGTTTTATGATTTGTTCATTATATTAACTTTCATTGAATCATGTAATTATTAAATTCAACATGAAATTTTCAAAAAAGCACCACTAAACTTTTAAAAAATACGATAATTGTAACGCCCCCAAAATAATAACAGAAAACCCATCCAATTACACATACATTGATACAAAGGATAAACATCTTTATAGGTTAATCAACAGAATTGAACGCCCCATGGGCTTACATCTTTCCAAGCTAGCACTTGGTTACTAACAGAAGAGTACTAACTCAAATACATGAAAAGCCCTTGGCTTGAAATTACATGTAATTAAAACAAAATACAGTCAAAATCCCAGTCATCTGCCTGCCTCTAGCCTCTCAAGCGATATCCTTGGAGGTGGCATGCTCCCTGCACCTGAAAATGATGTTCCCATATAGGGTGAGCCACAGCCCAGTAGAAATACACTAAACCAACTATGAACAATGCCTAAAACATTAGCAATCAACAGATGGCCTACACTTATACATTCTGAGACAACACTTACATTCTTTTACCATTTCAAGACAACCCAGCTTAAGTACCAATTCACTTTCCATTTCTTTTTCAACAAGAGTTTGAAAACCTGGCTCAGTATCCTGGCCAAAACCTTTTCGCGTTATATCACTATACTTCATTCTTTACTTATGACACACATGTTGGTGTTGTATCAACTTACCATAGAAACATTTTCTATACTTCACAATTGATAACGATATACATTTTAGTGCTATATCAAATCAATCCATACACTTCCGTACTTCCCAAAACAATAATGATATACATTTTAGTGCTATATCATATCGACAAACAACACTTCAACACATCTCCATGGAAAAGCATATGAGCTATTTCCAATATTTCTCCATGGACAAGCATATAAGCTACAAACAATATTTTCCATGGACAAGCATATGAGCTACATCCAATATTTTCCATGGACAAGCATATGAGCTACATCCAATATTTTTCAATGGCCTAGAGGTACATCCCCCATCTTCCCCTAGCCATCAGATTAACCGGTTTAGAGGTACATCCCCCATCTTCCCCTAAACCGTGGAGTACATCCCCTATCTCCTCCCATACACGAACACAAACAATGCATATAAACACATAACCACATACGCATTCAATCAATACATAAAATCAATGTATTCGATCCCTCGTCATACTCTATGACATTTCCACTCGATTAGGTTTAATTTGCCTAATCAGCATGCATTGTCTACAACAATCAACACTACCTTCCACTGGTAGCCAAAGCGATTATTTCTAAGCGAAATAAATGCACAAATGGATAATATAACCATATTTCAATCGGTGAGTAATACGATTCAACTACACCCTTTAACCCCGTACATTCTCAATTTCCACATATTCAATCCAATTCCTCGTTCTCTTTAATTAATTATATACATTAATTAATTAAACCAATTAGGGCAAATTACCATAATTCACAAAACAACCCTATGGCTCCATTTTCATTTACAATCCGTCATTTACTCCCTTTCCTATGCCAAACATGCATACAGGCTCATTTCTAAACAAAACCCCAACTTTTGTAAAATTGCACGAAAGGCCCCAAAGTTTCTCAAAAATTACGCAACAACCCCCAACATATCCAAATGCTAAAATTTAAAGACAAAGACCATAAGGAAGAGTAGGATATCCCTACCTCGAAATTCGAGCCCAAACGGAGATGAAGACCAAAACCCAAAGTGCTCCAAATCCCAACTTTTGATTAAACGAAGATCTCACCACCCTCTATCTTATCAACAAAGGACTTAGGTTAGATCCACACTAGAGAGAGATGAAATCCTAGAGAATATATGTTTAGAGAGAGGAGTTTGCTAAGGTTCCAAAATGAAAGAAGAAGAAAAAGTGAAGTTCTCTCACGCGCCTCTTGATATACACCGAGCTCGCTGAAGGAAGACCCGTCGCCGCCGAGCGACTGACACGTAAACACTCATCACCGCCTCAAAAGCTCCCCTCGCTCGAGCCAATAAGTCTTCGCTCGAGCCAACCACCGACCCAGAAGCTCGCTCGAGCGAAGAAAAGCTCGCTCGAGCCAGCAATGCAAGCCTTCAGGTTGCAACTGCAACTAGACGCACGCTTCGGCGGACGGATACCGCCGGCGAAGAAACAAAGCTCAGTTCGATTTACGCAGCCGCCGCTCGAAGCGACGCCACTGCTCGACCCACGGACACAAGAAACCACGCTCGCTCGAGCGACCAACTCCTCGCTCGAGTGAAGGAGCAAAATTCTGGGTACCAACACTTAGCTCCAAACACAACCAAGCCAAAACGAACCCGCCCAACACGTCCTATAACCCAAATACAAAGTCTAAAAGGACGCAACCAATGTTCAAACAACCTCTAACACCCACGGACATAAGTCCGAATCACTGTACACCAAGGGGTAAACCCGGGATCGCTATAATAATTATTCATGCAATAACAGGCCTTAGGACCCTAACTATTCAGGCAGGCCTGATCACTAGGCCCAACAGATGTCTTCAATAACACAATCCAACCCAAACATTTTGCGATCAGAATCCCAAAACTAGGGCTCCATAAATCACTATCCCCTTCTCTTTTTATATTAGCCTTAACAGTTTGTCTCCAACGGTTGTGTAGCTCATTTCCTGTTGTTGCCTAATCTCTCTCTCTCTCTCTCAAAATATCTCTCTCGCTCGACTCTTTCTCGCTTGAATCTCATGGTCCAAATCTCTCTCACTCAACTAAATTTGAATCTCGATTGAATCTCACTCCTACACGATGAAGATTTGAATCTCGCTTAAATCTCACTCTCACTTGATGAAGATTTTGATCAGACGTGATGAAGATTTGAATCTCACTTGAATCTCACTCTCACGTGATGAAGATTTCGATCGATTCATAATCGAGATTCATAATCGGTAAGTTACTTTCTATGTATAAATCCAACTCTCTGTCTCTCTTGGCAATCTAGCGTGTTTGTTTCATGCCTAGTTGCTGAATTTCTGTGTTGATTTATTCTAAATTTCTGTGTTCATTTCGATCGTTCTTTAATCTGTGTTGTTGATTTAATTTTTCAATTTCTTCTTTATTTCACTGTTTTGATTGATTGATCCATGATTTTTCCAATTTTCCTACTGATATATCTATACAAGGATATGTAGACATATGTTTTTTTTTTTTTCATTGAATATATGGCCATCTATGGCAGCTTGACAGTACAGTTAGCTTACATGTTTAACATGCCTGTTGATTGTTGTTTGTCCAGTTTGACACAATGAACAGTAATAGTTCCAAACCACAGGTGAAATCAATAATTTACATCTTTTGATGGTACAGTAGTTGGTGTAGTCTTAGTGTCGGGGGATTATTTGAAGGATGAACCATGGTTAAAGCTCCTCTGCAGCTACCTAAAGCATGAACTATTTTATTTGTAATTTTTATTTTCATGTTGCTACAAATCATGACATGTTTCATTTAAAATATTATAGGTTAAATCAATTTATATATTTGCATGTTGAATTTTATTGATGAATTCAGTAGCTATTCATAACCTGCTGAATAATTTGAATGTGCGAAAGCTTAGGCCTTTTTGAGATTAGGATTGATTATTGTGGAACTAGTGAAGATATGGACGATGAATGAATTGTGTCTGGATTAAGATGAAAGCAGTGTCGGAATGTAGTGACTACAAGCTGATTATCCAAATGATGAAGCTGGATAATCACAGGGGTAGTGATACTCGAGAAACTTGTACTCTATTTGGCAAGAAAATCTCAGTTTTAAGTTGTTCACATAAAAATTGATCATTTTTAAAGTGTTCTGAGTAATTTAATTTCTGACTGAACAGTTATGATTTGTGATTGTAATGACCTTTGAACTTGTTATCTCTTTGAAGTGTTAATGAAATACTGAAGTAAATATTTTTATTTTACTTTATTGAATATAAGGACTAAAATTTCATAGTCAGACATTGTAAATGACATAATCGTTAAATAATGTACAAAATGCAGAGTCAAGTTTTAGATGTTTACATTTATTAAAGCAGATCAACAACACATTGGAGCTATAATTTTGTGCATGTAGAAGGTGCTAGTGTGAGGAAGGTTAAAATAGACATTACTAGAATACCTTTTTGTTCCATCATTGTATGATATTACTTTAGGTGTTGTCAAGGCTACCATTATTGGAATGATTCTTTAGGAAAACTTGTGCTCGCTGTTGCTGTTCTTTGGGCTTCACTACTAGAAAAGAAAAAAAAAACTGATTAGGCAGAGTTAGATTCCTCAATTTTTGAAAACATTCACAGACCAGTTTAATTCCACAGTTTTTTAACTGTATTTAAATTTACAACAACATCCACATCCACAATCTAGACTACTATGAACCTGCATTACTCTTTCTCTCTCACAGAGATTATGAAGCTTATGTAAACTTAGCACACCATCCACAATACAATGAACCTGCATCTCTCTCTCTCTCTCTCTCTCACAGAGATTAGGAAGCTATACTGAATCTAGACAAAACATAACCTTGAATTGCAATTCACAAAAGAAAATAAATCCAATCGAAAATGGATCTGTTCTTCCATCGACACAAAAAACAAAAAAACTACTGCAAAATCCATGTGTCCCATACATCCCGTACCTATTCCCAATTTATGTCTTGTTAACATAGGTTAATATTGGAGAATATAAAAGTCCATATAACGAGTTTAAAGTGTTTGATTCCTGATTTTTAGAAAATTCTATCACTTGTATTTTGTAAAAAATTTCAATCTTTATGCTTTAACAGCTTATTTTAGGCTTGATCTGTTTGTTACTTTGTTAGTTGTTTGCTTTGATTTTTGCTTCAGAAATCTATGGATATAGCTCTCTCTCTGTCTGGCTTGGCTGCTCTGTTTTTTTTTTTTTTTTACTACTAAATTTTTTTGTTTTGCTCAATTGGATTTTTTGGATAGAATCAATGATGATTGATAAAAATTGCGTTATCTATCTGTAATTCCCTTTAAAGGGATTGAAGATATTCATATTATTCTGAGATCCATTTACCACTTGTTTTTGGTTCATTAGTTTTTATGTGTTCTTTTTATGGAAGCTATGGATTTATGTGAGCATCAGTGATGAGTAACCTTTTGTTATCCTTGCACTTTGATTGCTAGTGAAGAAAACTATGGGAAATGTTGACTCTGAGAGGCTTTTCATTTTTTCATTTTCTGTTTTCTCCTATTTTCTCTCTAGGTTTTGTTTTCAACTTCATTATTGTACCACTTCAAAGTAATAGGTTTTGTATGATGCTTTCATTTGATGATATGAACCACTCCAATGGCCAAACTAACATTAAAGAATACATTTTGAAAACCTTCAAATGTATATTTGTTTGAGTAAAACACTGTACATTTGAATGGTTTCTGTAGTATTATTATATAGCAATCCCGATTTTCCTTTTCTGTATTTGTTGTACTCTGGACTTTGGTTCCGTGGAGTTAGTAGTTGTGTATCTTATTGTCATCCTTTAATTCCCTATGTTTGAATTTTAGGATGTGTTGGGCGCGTTTCGAATAGGTAGGTTGAGTTTTGGTCTCAAGTGTTGTTGCCCAGAGTTTTGGTGTTACGCTCAAGCGGGTCATTCTGCACTCGAGCGGAGTTTACACACTCCCAATATTTTGTGCCATTGCAAAACTTCTGCAGGTGTGTTTTTCATGCTCGAGTGGGTTTTCTTACGCTTGAGCGGGTTGCGCTCGAGCGGACCCTTTTGGCGCTCGAGCGGGTAGTTTTTTGTCTGTGAAAGTTCTAGGAGAGGGAAATCTACGCTCGAGCGGACTGGTTTTCGTGCTCGAGCGGACCATGTTTTTGGTTCTTGACGCTCGAGCATTGTGTTTTCCGCTCGAGTGGACCTGTCATATATCAGATAGCAGTTGGGCATTTTTGAATCACTTTTCACTTTTCTTCTCTCTCTCTAACTTTCCCAAAATCAATTTTGAGAGCTTCTCTCTCTAGAAACCCCCTTCTCTCTAGGGTTTGATCTAGTTAGAGTGTTCTCCTTTCCTTCGGCCTTTGTAAAAGTTGTGTTGATCGTCGAGGGCTTCGTTTTGATCTGAAAATTTTGGAGTTTGAAGCACTTTGGTTTTGGTCTCTTCTCTGTTTGAGCTCTAACTTTGAGGTAGGGATATCCTACTCTATCTTATGAGCTTTGTCTTTAAATTTTAGCATTTTGATATGTTGGGGTCTGTTAGGTAATTTCGAGAAAGTTTGGGGTCATTGTGTAAATTCCAAAAGAGGGGTTTTCAAAGTTTAAAACCTTTATATATATAATACATTGGAAAATGGACTTGGTGTGGGATTATTGAGGAAAACAGAACCATAGGGTTGGTATTGTAATTATGGGAAAAAGCCCTAATTGTTGATAAATTAATTGGTGTAATTAATTTTGAGAATTGAGAAATTGAATAAGAAATATTCAAATTGGAAAGGTTTGGGATTAAAGGGTGTAGTTGGATTAATTTATTGCTCACCTAGGCAAATGTTGATATGTTATCCATATGGTGCATTTATTTCTTGTTTAGAAATAACTGCTTTGGGCTATCGGTGGAGGATAGTCTTGATTGTTGTAGACAATGCATGATGATTAGGCAAATTAAAACTAATCAATGGAATGTGTCATCGAATATGACGGTTGAGAAATACATTAACGTTATGTATTGATTGTTTATGTATATGATCTATATTTATATACATTGTGTTGTGTGGAAGGAGATAGGGGATGTACTCCACGGTTTAGGGGAAGATAGGGGATGGACCTCTAAACCGGAATTTGTGTGATATTGATACAGCACTACAATGTGTATCATGGTAAAGTGTGAAAGTGTGTGTTTGATTTGATATAGCACTAAAATGTATATCATTATCAGTTGTGAGGTGTAGAAGTGTTTCTATGTTATATTGATACAACACCAAAATGTGTATCACTTGTGAAGTAAGGAAGTAGTTTATGTGCTATTGATACAACACTGAAATGTGTATCCGTCATGAATTTCGAAAGTGTTTTAGTAATGAGTTATAATCTCATTAAAGTATTTGGCCAGGTTCTGAGCCTTGTTTTCAAACTCAAAGTTGAATAAGAAATGGAAAGTGAAATGTAACGTGGTTACGATTGTCATGAGACGGTAATATGGCAAGAGTTGAAATATAAGTGTGGACCATCTGTTGAATGCTATTATTTTAGTCATTGTTTATAGTTGGTTTAGTATATTTCTACTGGGCTGTGGCTCACCCTATATGGGACATCATTTTCAGGAACAGGTAGCATGCCACCTCCAAGGTCGTAGCTTGGGAGGCTTGGGACTGTTGGACTGTTTTGTGTTTTTGGTTGTATTACATGTAAATCAAGCCAAGGGCTTTCTTTGTATAGTGTTAGCACTCTCTTTTTGTAACCAAGTGTTGACTTGGAAAGTTGTAAGCCCTTAAGGCATTTACTTTTGATGTCAACATGTAATATATTTTGTAAAGATTACTCTGATGGAATACAATTATGCTTTACTTTCTTATATCTGAGCATGTTATTGTTGGTTGATTTATGAGTTTATTTTGAGAGCGTTACATATTATTTGGGTAAAACCTTCACCAAACACAATATAGCTTTGCAAATTTTAAGTAAACATTATTTCGTACCCATTATAGCTTAGACAATTGCTAGAATTAATTTTTCACCAATTTTCTCAATTATTTATGACTAACTCCAAAATATCATAAATAATATTTTTTTATAAATATGTCTAACCAAAACTATTAGTCTATTAGCTATATTTATTGAGCCAAAACTATCAAAAATAAAATAAATAACTTGATATTTAATTTAATTGTGTTAAAATTTAACGATTTTTTATTATTATTTTAATTAAAAATAAAAATAATTAATTAGATTAAAAAAAATTAGAAAATCTTAATCATCAGAAAAAGTCTTTGACACTATTTGTCTGAAAGATATCTTGAAGTAATCATAAAGTTGTAGGTAGATAGCAATCTTGAAGTAATCATAAAGTTGTGGTAGTTAGATAGCAGCCAGCAAGACCTTAACAGTTCTGCCCAACTATCTGTCTAAAAAATATCTTGAAGTAATCATAAAGTTGTGGCTAGATAGCAAGTAGCAAGACCTTATGGGTTTTGCCCAACTATCCGTCTAAAAAATAAGGTGATTTAGTCAAAATTCACTCCTAATAAAATTTTAATATATTAAAGACGAGCATAAAAAAAATTTCTTAAAATGTCTAACACATATTATTATTATTAAAGTGTTAAATTTTAAAATAATACTGTAGATGTTAGTTTTTAAGAAAAATTAGTATTTTTTAAAATTCTCTCATAATGATCTATCAAATAAGATCCATATTGATTATGAAATTCTTTATAAAAAAATATATTACTGTCAAAATTGATTTAAACAGTAACATGTTACTCTGCTCACAGTTACTCTCACAGTAACATGTTACTTTATTTCACAATAATATGATACTCGGACAATATTGTCTAAGAAAAAAAAGATATTTTATTTTGTCCTTACTCAATTATGTATTTTCTCCTTAGGGAGTTTATGAAGCAAAATAAATTGAACTGTCTTTTTCACTTAATAATCGTCTAATGGAGGGGTTTTGGCTAAATTTTCTTAAAATTTATACTAAATGATACAACCATGATGAGTATTTTGCTTTTCACCAAACAAGGGTCTAATTAAAGGGTTTTGGCTAAATTTTCACAATATACTCAAAAAAAAAAAAAATCATATACAAAAAAATTATTCTATGAACTCTTCGAAAAATTAAAATTACAAAAAAAAAAAAAAAAATTACAAACAATTTTAATACTTAAAATTTATGCTGAATGATACAACATAATGAGTATTTTACTTTGAAATAAAAGAGTTACACAAGACCACATTATTTTGTATATATATATATATATTTTTTATATGAAAATTATGTTTACAATTACTCAAAACAATAATTGTCTTGCTCAATTAATTCAATGCATGCGGAATAAATTAGAAAAGTATGAGCATGCCTAGTCTGAACATTGTAGGCGATGAAAGTCCAAAGGAATCTATAAATCTATGAACACAACCATAAATCAATTGTTGTCAGGAAGATAGAGAGGCAGAGGCAGAGGCAGAGAGAGGATGGAGCTTGAAAACTTCAACCATGACCATCCCCTTATCCTCAAAACAGAGCACATGTATGATGATTATAGTGTTGTGAAAATTCCTTGCTACGCGTGTGAGCAACTAATAATCTCCGGTCAATCCTACTACGGTTGCAATCGTTGTTGGTTTTTCTTGCACAAATCATGTACTGAATTACCCAAAAAAAATTACACATCTTTCTCATCTTGAACACCTCCTTACTCTCTTTCCAAACCCAGCTTATAATTACTCAAGAAGCATTTGTGATGTCTATAGAGAAACCTGCAACAGATTCATTTACCGTTGTTCCCTATGCAACTTCGATGTTGACTTGAAGTGTGCTTCGGTGGCGTGTAGTATTCAACAGAGGATTCAGCACAAAAGTCATACACAGCACCAGTTGATCTCTCTTCAAAAGCCAGCCATGTTCTTTTGTGATGCTTGCGGTACAAAACATGAAGGCACCTCCTATCTTTGTACCACCTGTGGGTTCTGGGACAACCAGAATTGTGCTGATTCATTGCCTAGCACCATTAAACTCAATAATAACCCTCACCCTCTCACCCTCATCTATTCTATTCCATTTGAAACTTGGCCGATCTGCGCAATCTGTAACAAGCGAGCGTACAGAAGAAATTGGGTTTATTATTGTTCCGACTCTGAATCCAAATATTTTGTCCATGTAAATTGTGCAACATCAGAGACTGAACGTTATATGTTGACCTTCTTTCTTGCAACTCATTTTCTTTCATTATCCTCTTAAATGGTTCTTTTTTAAAATAAAATAAAATAAAATTTTATTGTGTTTCATCCTTGATTATGTGGTTTCAGAGAATGCAAACCAAAGTTTAATCTTGTTGATTTGGGGATAACAGTATCAAATAACAAACTATCCAGGTTGATCTTCTTTTTCCCTTGGAACTCTTCTTTTATTTGTCTCATCAGTTCTGTCCTTATTATTTGATTACATTCAATTATTTTGGGTAAATTACACTCACCTCGCATTAGGTTTCTAATAATTACAAGGGCCTCTCATATAGTTTCAGTAATTATAGAAATCATTCTTCTTTTTGAAACTATTATTCCCCACCGTTAATCTTCTGTTAATTTACTTAACAGAATATGATGATGTCATGCTGATGTCATGTATTATGAGTAAACAATTTTAACATTGCCCTTATATATTCAAATCGTAAATTTCACTCACCTCCCTGATGTTTTACAAAAAATTAATAAAGACCCATACATCATTTTAATAATGTTAAACAAAATTATTAAATTCTATACAATATTTTAAAAAATTCTAAATTGTTAAGACAATCATGTATATTACACTCACCTCGCATTAGGTTTCTAATAATTACAAGGGCCTCTCATATAGTTTCAGTAATTATAGAAATCATTCTTCTTTTTGAAACTATTATTCCCCACCGTTAATCTTCTGTTAATTTACTTAACAGAATATGATGATGTCATGCTGATGTCATGTATTATGAGTAAACAATTTTAACATTGCCCTTATATATTCAAATCGTAAATTTCACTCACCTCCCTGATGTTTTACAAAAAATTAATAAAGACCCATACATCATTTTAATAATGTTAAACAAAATTATTAAATTCTATACAATATTTTAAAAAATTCTAAATTGTTAAGACAATCATGTATATAATGGTAGAATAACCAAACATTACCTTATCTAAAATAAAAAAAAAAAAAAGCTAATAAATTGATCACCATTAAACCTTATATTAGATTAAATACAATCATTTATTTGAAAATTAGGAATCAAAGTATAAAAGATGTTTTATTTTTTAAAAAGACCACCAATTTTAAAAATAATTATTTTGAGAAATTAGAGTTTGAATAAAATTTTTTAAAAAAATATAGGTATTTGAATTTTTTTTTCCATATGAAAAATACATATTTGGAGAAATTATCTATCTCTTTCCATTTTCTTTATTTTATTTCTTTCATTTTTCTTTCTGTTTATTTTCTCATTCATTTTTTCATAGTGTCACTGCAGCAAATAACAACACCATATAATTTATTATTATTATTATTTGTTCTCTTCTCTATGTTTTTTTCATCATTTTTTTCTCTTTCATCAATGTTAGCTAGTATCACCCAAAGCAACTTACAAAACATGAATTTTTCTTTTCTTTTGTAAACATATTTGTATATTAATTTTTTTTAAGAAAAATAAACATAATAACATTTCATATTTATAATAAATAAAAATTGTAACGCTTGGTATTTTGGGTTTAGAATTGAAGCGAGGTGTAACTGAAAGTTGTTAAGGTTTGGTGAATATGTATGGGCGCTCACATGCTTTGCTGCGAACTAGGGGTTGTTAAAAATTGGTGAGCATAAGGTTGTTATTCTCATTAGAACGGATGCAATTTCGAGGACGAAATTTCTTAAGGTGGGAAGGTTGTAATGACTCGGATCTTGATTCACTTTGGATTGATGAAAAGTGGTGCCCGTCACCTTAAAACTTGTACGGTTGTTAGACTCTTGATATTGATGGGTTGACGAGTGGACTTTAAATATTATAATTGAGGACCCTTGGGTGATGTTTGGAACCTTAATTGAAGTCTTAACAAGGCATTTGGATAAGATTAGATAAAAAGCCCCAAGTTTGGAGTTTGAGTTTATGAACAGCCGTCACTCTTTTTGCCCTTTTCTCCTTCCATACTTTGAATTTGAATGTGAGGCCAGAACCATTGGAAAGCTTGTTCCCGGGGCTTCAATTTGGACACAAGAACGACCTAGAACGGAGCCCGGATGGGAGAGTTATACCTGTTTGAATTTTGTGTGTTCTGTGTTGGAAGCATGCTCGCTCGAGCGAGCTTCTCTTCGAGCGAGATGCGCGAATACAGCAGCTCAAAACGGGATTTTGAGATCATTTCTTACATTTTCTTTTCCCTCTTCTTTCCTCTTCCCATTGGCTCCAAAACCCTAGGGTTTTGATCCCAAATACTTCCATTTCCTTAGGTTTGATCAAGATCTTCCACCAAAAAGTGAAGAAGGCATGAAGATTTACATTTTCAACCGATTGAAGCTCGAATTTGTGGAGGATTCTTCCGATAGCTCGGTCATTTGCATGTTTCTTGAGGTAGGTGTCCTAGTTCTCCTTCAATGCTTAGATTAATAGATAGATTTGTGGTATTTTGGAGTATATAAATGCAAAATCTACATTATGAGCATATAGAATTATATTATGGAAATTTGGGAGATTTGATTTGAAGAGTTTGGGGTGTTATTGTTGGGTTTAGATTATGGATCAGAACCTAGGATGTATAATCAAGGAAAATTGGAAGAAGAAAATAATGGGTTAAGAAGTTGGAATTTTTCTTGAAATTTCTAGATTTTTCTTGAAACCCTAGGTTGATTTATGATGATAAACAATGAGTTTGCCCAAATTGAAAGTAGAATCATGAAATTGAGGTATGGAATGGTATATATACAAGTTTAATTGAATTTTGGAAATGTTTGCCCATTTATACGTTTTAATCCTAAGTTGTGGTATTTTGGTATGTGGGTGTAGTTTGGTAATTTTGGGAGAAACCTTAGAGTTTTGGCTTAGATTAATTTGTATAATTAATTTAAGGGAAAAATGTGGAATTGGGTTTAATTCATGAAATTGGGGAAATTATGAGATTAATGATATAATTGGGTAGTTTAAATACTTACCTTTGAGAATGTCGAATTTACATTCATTGATGTATTTATTTCTTGTTTAGAAATAACTGTTTTGGGCTATCGGTGGAGGATAGTCGTGGTTGTTGTAGACCTTGCATGTGGCATAGGAATAACTGAAATTAAGTCTTTTATTTTGATGTTGAATTAATCTGTAACATTACTTGTATTGATTATGTGTTGTATATGGCAAGTGTGTATTACATTGCATATGCATTTGGTTTTGGAGGAGATAGGGGATGAACTCCACGGTTTAGGGGAAGATAGGGGATGGACCTCTAAACCGGATTTGTTTGGAGGAGATAGGGGATGAACTCCACGGTTTAGGGGAAGATAGGGGATGGACCTCTAAACCGGATTTGTTTGGAGGAGATAGGGGATGAACTCCACGGTTTAGGGGAAGATAGGGGATGGACCTCTAAACCGGATTTGTTGGGAGGAGATAGGGGATGGACTCCAGTAGCATCACATATGTGTGTGCTTATTGATAATAAAAATATTTCTATTTGTTGTTGATATGATACATCACCACCATGTGTATCAGTTGGGAAGTATGGAAGTGGATTTGATTGAGATTGTTATAACATCAGCATGTGTGTTTAATTTGGTATAAGAAAGGTTTAACTTGATGTGTTATCCTTGTTGAGTTGTTTGGCCAGGTTCTGAGCCATGTCTGTATAAATGGAAAGTGTATTGTGTCATAGACCGTGTGTCATAGACAATGTAGACATTTGTGTCCTAAGACTGTAAATTGATTATAGATTATGATGGTAAACTTAATAAAGTAGTTGTGTTAATAAAAGTAAATTGTGAGAGTTGTTCTATAATTAAATAAAGGATTGGCTTGGAAGAGTTTACTAACATTGTGTTATCTTGAAATGAAACTTTGCGGGTGAAATTAACGGGGTGAAATGAGTATAGGAGAATTGTTGGCGAGTCAAAAAGGAAATTGCCTTGAAATTATGGGGTTTTAAGTTAAAAGTGAAAAGTAGAAAAGAAGAATGGAAGGAAAAGAAGAGTAATAACAATGGAAAATTAATTGAGAAATGTTTGGGAAATTGGTTAATAACATTTAAATGATGTTGTTTCTTAAATATGGTTGTTTCACAATGATCTATGATTTTCTAAAGTTCAGTGGATGATTTTTATCAAGGTTTTTCCTACAAGTGCTTAAATTGTTTTTGAGAAAAAGATACCTTACTTATGATATTTTGAGATTATGAAATGTCACCCTACTATATTGTATCACCCCGCATGCATGATCATTTCTATCTGGTGTTCGTTATTGATTTAGAACTATGAGATTCCTACGGGCATTAGTGCTCACCCCGTTGTTGTAAAATTTTTTTACAGGAAGGAAAGTTTGGGTTATTTGATTGAAGATTTATGGAGTTCTTCAGTTCATTCGTATAGCTTTCTTAGTAGATGTAAAGGTAGTGGAGTTGTATTTGTAATTATTTATTTGTAGCTTCGCGGCAGAAGCTTGGCATGTATTATTGTTGTTGTAATTATTGAGAGAGGGAGAACATGTATCTTTGAGATTCTATTACTCAAGTGTAATAGATATTTGTAAATGTATTTATAAAAAAAAAAAAAAAATATGGACCTAAATTTACAGGCTTTGGTAATGTTTTCGAGTAATAAAAAGTGGGGTGTGACAAAAATTGACTTATAAAAATTACCAAATGTTACCTTATAAATATATATAAAAAAAATTATCATTTTATCTTTTCACAATCCCATATTATTCTAAAATTTCAATTATCATTAAAAAAAGTAAATATATCTCACCTTAATAATAAAATTTTTCAAAATAAATATAAAAGTAAAAAAAATATCTGGTCACGTTACAATAAATTAAAATTAGATGATAGGGATTGAAAGGTAAATAAATTATTTGAGAATAATAAACTATTTAAATTTGTCATTTCTTCCATCTAATGAAAATATAATTTTACTTGAAGAAATAAATTATTCTCAAATAATAAAATTCTCAAATATTTTGTTATTTATTACATCTAAAATCTATATCTCCATCTTTAGTTCTTTCATTTAAATTATTTTTATTAAATTAAATCTCAAAATTAATTCAAATAAGAAACATGGATATTCTTCTTAATTTCATTAATGGTTGATTTTTTTTTTTTTAACTTATAAAAGTTCAAAACTTAATAGTGTAAAAAAAAAAATACAAACTCAAGGAAATACAAAAAAAAGTTTGTGAGAAATAAAATTATAATTTAATATATATGTAAATTACAATTAAAGAGTATTAAGTGTAAAGAGTATTATGGTCATTTGCACAATCAAGTTAACACCATTTGGCTTAAATTAACGGGAGGGGGGGAATCTTGACAATGTCAGAAAAAATAAAAGAGATTTCTGTAATTATTAAACTTAAAGAGAGGTTCCTATAATTATTAGAAACCTTAGGTGAGTGTAATTTACCTTATTATTTTTCATTTTGTGGTTTTAGGGGAGTGCAAATCAGATACTAAAGCTGAAATCTTTGACCTTAATTTGATCAATTTGCCAGTACCCAATGAATTTGTTGATCTGATGACCCAACTTATCAAGGGCATTAAACTAGAAGGGAAGTATAAAGGGGCGACAAAGATCCAACATGTTAGTCATGGCCACCTTTAATTTTGTACGACAAACAACTTAACAGTGAGTCGTGCTCTACTGGGAGCAAATTGCCCCTCTTGAATAAGGTGATGAAGAATGATGAAAATTGCAATGGGGGTGCACAAACCATTTCTGCTCCATTTTTTTTTATTGCGCTGAATGTAACTTCTTTCTCCATGAGTGGTGTGCAGAGTTACCCAATGAACTGCGACACCCATGTCACCCAAAGCATCAACTTCTCTTGGCCCCAAATTTTCATCTATGTAAATGTACATGCTGCAGATCAGATAGCAATACATTTATTTTCCGCTGTATGACCTGCCCATACTTCATCGTCGATTGTAAGTGTGCATCCCTACCACGCGTTATCAGACACAAAGCTCACAAGCACACCCTCACTCTAAGGCAAACATGGTCTGGTAGATGCGGTGCCTGTAATGATGTTTTTCTTTAATTTGCATTTGTATGTGACCCTTGCAATCTGAATATTTGTGTTGGGTGTGCTGTTTTGCCGGGTACCGTTAGTCACAGATACGATAAACACCCATTCACCCTAATTTATTCCCCTCCACCTCTCAAAGACCCGAACGTGGATGAGGAGTACTATTGTGAGATTTGTGAGCGGGAAATAAATCCAAACTTATGATTCTATCATTGTGTCATTTGTGATCAATCTCTTCATACACTCTGCAGCCGTCCTATTGATTGGATTCAAAATGTCAAGTATTGGAAGACCATTGAATTCCATCACCATCACCCACACCTCCTCAGACGTGCCCACATCCCCCTGGAGAATAGTTATATTCAATCACTATGCAGCCAATGTGGCAAATGTATCCAAGACGATTCGCAAATGTACTATCAATGTCCACATTGTGTTTTTTTCCTCTACCGTTGTTCCTTCTCCAAAAAATAAAATTTGTAAACTGAAATTTGATGAAAATCTATTTGGAGATTTTCAAATCCTAATTGTGATAGTTTGGCGGTTCCTTGACTGGGCTATTTTTTAAATTTAAATTTAAATTTTTTGTTGTTGATGATCCAATTATCAACAGAGGATTGAAATAATGTCCGGTTACAAAATAAAGTGAATATACTTCAAATTCAATAATGTAATTTGTAGAGTTGACTGAGATTGCAAAATCATCCACTCAAGTCAGATCATAATAAGGATAAATTTAAACTATTAAAAGTTAATCACTCAAAATAAATTTTTTTTTGTGACGGTTTTTTTACATGTCGCTAAAAACTAACAATTAGTGACATATTTTGTCACGATTTTTATAAATTATCACTAAAACTTACAATTATTAACATTTTTATGACGAATTTTTTAGACTGTTGTTGATTTCTGCTTCAGAAATCTATGGATATCTCTGTTTTTTTTAATTTTTTATTAGTACTAAATTTTTTTGTTTTGCTCAATTGTGTTTTTTTGGATAGGATCAATGATGATTGATAAAAACTACGTTATCTATCTGCAATTTCCTCACAAGGGATTGAAGACAGTTATATTATTCTGAGATCCATTTTACCACACTATTAGTTTTTGTTTTTTTCTTCTCTTTTTTTGGCTCATTAGTTTTAATGTGTTTTTTATGGAATCAATGGATTTGTGTGAGCATCAGTGATGAGTAAACCTTTTGTTATCCTTGCACTTTGATTGCTAGTGAAGAAAACTATGGGGACTATTGACTCTGAGATACTTTTCATTTTTTCTTGTTCGGTTTTCTCCTATTTTCTCTTTAGGTTTTGTTTTCAACTTCATTATTGTACCACTTCAAAATGTAATAGGTTTCGTATGATGCTCCCATTTGATGATATGAACCACTCCAATGGCCAAACTAATATTAAAGAATACATTTGAAAACCTTCAAATGTATGTTTGTTGGAGTAAAACAATATACATTTGAATGGTTTCTTTAGTATTATTGTTTGGGTAAAACCTTCACTAGACACAATATAGCTTTGCAAATTTAAAGTAAACATTATTTTGTACCCCTCGCTCAATGAGAAAATGTGTCAAAATCTACGGTATCAAACCTTAACAATGAATCAAAATCTACGGGATCACACCTATGGGACTTAAGGAATGATATAAAAAAAGAGAGGGAAAAATATTAAATAAAATTAAAAAAAAATAACTAAATAAAAATGAAGTAGAAGAGCCAAATTCATTGGTTTTATAAAAACTTTTAGGGTATAAATTTGGATCAAGGTGTGGATGTGTCTTTTTTAGATGGTAAGGTGTGGATGTGTTTGAGATGACTTTAGTTTTTAGATTGTGTTTAATTTATGAATTTTGGGAGTAATTTGTAAAAAAATAAATAAATAAATAAAAATAGAAAAGGCAGATGTAATATAACTATTTCTTTTTTAATTTTCTTTTCAAATTTTTCTAAATTCATAAATCAAACACGAGGGTTTTTAACTTTAATGGTTCAAGACTAGTTACTACAGTCTACAAGCTGTGATTTGATTATGATTTGGATAGTAATTTAAAAAATAAAGAAAAATGTGAATAAAATATAAATCTAACTTTTCACTTTTTAAAATTTTAATTTGAATTCATGATTCTCAAACACAATCTTAATGGAGTATGTTTTTTTAGATGAGAATCTTAATTAGGGAGGTACGAAAAATCAAAAAAATCGATTAAATCGATTGAATCGGACCAAATTAGTTATATCTGATTTGTTTTTTTAGCAAAATTTGTGCGTTTTGAAATTTGATTTTTTTTTTTGTTCTCGGTTCGGTATTGGTTCAAGCACCTTGTGCACCGGACTAAATCGAAATCGATCGCTTCAACATATATTGTATTTATATTATATATATATATAATATCTAATTATATAATGATATTAATAAGTATAATAAATTATTAATCTTAATTAATTAACTTTATCATCTTTATAACTTAAATTTGTAAATTCTTATTATATATAATCTTAATTCTAATTCATTATTCTTGAAATTTTAGTATTTTTAAACTTTTTTTTTGTTTTTATTTTTGTTAATTTAGGAATTGAAAAGTATTTATTAAATGGATGAATTGGATATGTTTGAAATGGTAGACAAATAATTAATTTAATATTTTTTATATAACTTAGTGATTGTATTTAAAAATGGTTCAAGTTTGAAAGATTTTAAACCGATTAAAATGCATCAAACTGAAGTATTTTAATCAGTTCGATGTGATTTGATAAGAGAAACGGTCTGTATTAGTATTCAAAATAATAAAACCGATACTATCGATTCATGTATGAGAGGGTTCAAGGATGTGGTCTAAAAATTCGAAGATCTTTGAAGAAAATTCGAATTCTCTAGAAATGAATAGAGGTATGTTGAAGTTCCGAGATACTTCAATTAGTGCCGAGAAGGTGGGTAGCTTATGATTAACAAGAAGCAACTTGTACCCGTTCAATGCCCCTTCAACATAGATTTGGACCAAGTAGCTTTCCTCTACAGCCTCGTGACAATCCACGGCTTTATCTTGGAACCGCTTCACATATTTAAGAATGTCTTCACCCTCTTACTGCTTTTCCTTACACAAGGTGAGTGTGGTCACTTTCTCGGCCACCTAAAAGAATTTGGTGTGGAATTTGTTGACCGTCTCCTCCCAACTTCGGATAGAGTTTGGGGCCAAGTTAACATACCAACTATATGATCGGTCGATGAGGGACTTGCAGAATTCTCTCAGTCGGAGGACATGATTTGAAATATGAATCCCCAAAGTCTCAATGAACCAAACAACATGTTCTCGAGCATTTCCTTGCTTGCCATCGAATTTGATGATCTTCGGCATCAAGTACCCCTCCGGGTATGGATAACTCAACATCTCGATAAGGTATGGTGGCATGACATCCAAATCGAGCAAAGAGGGTAAAGTCCTTTTGCCCCGTTCGAGATCGAACATGGCTTGCGCATCGGCGAGAGTGATAAATTGTTAAGGGAGAGAACTTCATGGTGGTAATCCCGGAACTTGGCTTGTTGACCTGAAGATCGAGCTTGGAGCGACTTGGCTATTTGGGTGTTGAGAATTCACCATCGGTGTAGGAACATAGTGATATTGACCATTGGCATCTATGGATATGACATTCGGTGATAGAGCGTTGAATTGAGTTCCATAAACTCCGTTACATGCCATGGGTATGCCGGGTTGAGCTTGGAAAGCCGTTGTCAGAGCCAAAGGAGACCCGTTCAGTACATGAGTAGAATTTATAATCGATGGAACAAAATTAGGCATGGATGAAACACCATTTTGTAGAAAAATTTTTGTGAGCCTTCCTTGAATTTCCATAGCCGATGGAACACCATTTATTGCGCCGGAAACTACTCCAACCACAATTGGACTATGGCTCAATCCTCCAGGTGCGTGATTTTGCGCTCCATGGGCCACAGGTTGGCCATGACTTGTTCCTCCTAACACTTGATTTTGCACACCATTGTGAGCAACTTCGGAGAGAATTAGGAGTGGGTCTTGATGGTTTTGACCATTCCCAACATCATCATGAAATTGTTGATGCTTGCCATCGTCGACTTGATCTCCATTCATTATTGGTGGTGTGAAATTCGAACCCATCACCAACATGGTGTGGGTGAGATTTTGAAGGGTCGTGAAAATCTCTTGTTGAGTGTGTTGGAGTCCTTGAATGGCTTCAAGGATGAGAGGTGCGTCTTGAACATGAGTCCTCTAATTACCACCGTTGGAAGAGCCTTGTTGATGAACTTCTTCTTCTCTCATCATCTTCACTGGAGTTGTGTAGATTCTGGATCTTGTTGAGACTATTAACCAATTCGCCTCCCGAGTGGAGTCGCCAAATGTATGAGAGGGTTCAAGAATGTGGTCCAAAAATTCGAAGATCTTTGAAGAAAACTCGAATTCTCTAGAAATGATGAGAGGCTTAGATTCTTCAACGGTTACAACTAGAAACACAATAGCAAAGAGATGATGGAGATAAGAGATTGGGTGAAGAAGAAGGCAAAGTAATTAGAGAGAGAATAATGGCAAGGCTCTCCCATAGATTTCCCACTTTGACTCTCAAGGTAGATAATTGAGAAGGGAAATTAGTTCTTTTCCAAAAAAATGTCTCTCCAAAATCCATCCCTGATAAAGCTATGGGTGGGTGCTATTTATAGACACCTCATGATGTAGGATGGAGCCCATGTGCAAGGCAGATGGAAAATATTCTTTCTAACCACCTTGTCCGAGGAGGTGACCTCTCCGAGGATGAATAAAACCCCAAAGAGGATATCAACATCTCGACGAACCCTTCTTCTCAGCCACACCTAATCAATGATCCCCAATCATCCCAAAGGGTTAGGGGTAGTACAAGAGGACATCCTACCGCAGAAGGGTCAGGGGTAGTTCAAGAGAACACCCTGCCGCAAATATTGTCGAGTCTCAAGAACCCCCTAGATCGTGCCACCTCGACCCGGCTATAGGCTAGTTTAACCGAAGAGTGAATTTATCTCCACTCATCGTCCTTGGGATCGGGTCCTTTGTTCGGACTCCATTATGCCCATGGTTCTGGTGTATAGATCTGAGAAAACACTGAGCCCGCAAGTGCTCTGGGACTCATTAATGGAGCAGCTTCTAGATTGCGTTGGAATCCGTTCGAAGCCAAGCACTTCGGATCTCTAGGTTCGTAGATTCGAACCCTTTCGAGTCTGAGCTCAAATAGGTCTCTAGGTTCGTGGTTCTGAACCCTTTCAAGACTAAGCCAATACCGCGAATAATGGATCTCCTCCGAGGGTTTCATCTCTTCTGAAAGCAATGGTTAACCTTCTGGAACACTTGTATGATCTGGACCTCCTCATAGTACCCAAATGTCTTCTCTCACTCCACTCTTGCAACCGAACAAAAGCTGCAGCCTTTCAAGCGATATCAGAACCGTTTTGCTGCCTTCAATTATATCATGGCACTAGAAAGTGATGTTTTTGTTTACACATATGATGGGAACATGGTAAAGGTGGTGCAAGGGCACAAACGGTTTGAAGGATTTCGAAAGACCATAAACCCCGACAGGTACATTGTCTTTGGCTCTTTTCTATTGGTACTTTAACCATTAAATTGTAAGTTAGATTACTAATATTTGACATTTTTTCATTTTCAAAATTTTTTTTTGTTGGATTGATTGATCATTTGGTTGAGGGTGCTATGTCTTGGGAAGAGTTTTCTTCAGAGGTTAAGAGGTTGCACTCGGATAGACTTCGTGCACCATATCTTAGACTGCTAGGAGAATCACCAAGGTTAGAGGAGAATTTTTATGCAAATCCTTTTCTTGGTTGTGTCTGTAATAGTTCTCAGGAGCAACTTGACCATAGACCAAATCTATCGGCTGCTTCACAAAATAGTGTTTTAGTTTTAGTTAGAAATACAAATTTGGCCTCTCCTGTTAAGTATACGAAACCCCATGCTTTGAAGGTGGCCAATATGGGTTTTCAAAAGAAATTGCATTTTTCAAAATTCAGGATTGGTGATGGCAACCAACAGGGCGGAGGCGAGTCTCAAGGTTAATTCGATTCTTCCAGAAGCAAGTTTCAGTTTTGATGTACAAAATAGATAAAGAACATACATGGGAAGAAGCAGAGAAGGTTATAGATCATTGATAATAATGCACACAGGTCAATTACAAAGCATAGTGAAACTCTCCATGTGAATATGGAGTACTTCCAAGTTCATAATCTATTCATTATACTTTCTTTGATTGTCAAAATTCATTTGTTAAATAAGGCTTTCTCACAAAGTTGGATGTAATATTTGATTAAATATCATAATAGAAAGTTCTTCCACATTTGTCAAAATTATTTTCTTTTGTCACAATTTATACGTTGCTTAGAATGTTGTTCAAAATGAGAGATGGTTTGTCTAGTAAGAAATTGTGATGGTGGCTTTGAATCTTCCTTTTCCTCTCTTATACTTTCTTCATGTGCAAATGCAGCATTTGGGGTGTTTATAGATCAGGTTTAGTGACCATGTTGAGAAACAAACATGTTTCGTGTCTCAACATCGACTAATCCAACATCTTAGTTTTAGGTTTTTATATCCCAAATTTACTCCACTTCTTCTTCTTCTTCTAGTATTTTGTGTGCATAACGTAGCTCAGGTTTCTAAAATTGTGTGCATAATGCAACTAGACAATAAGAGTTCGGCTTCATTATATCCACGAGACAAATTGTTAAAAGCGACAAAATAACGAGCCTGTCACGACCCCAACCTGCCCCTAGTAGGCTGGGTGCCGAGATGGCCAGTAATCCGTAATTACCAAAGGCCGGCTTACAAAATTTCACACACATCAGAGTAATCATAGGGGCTCACATATGCGTTTAATAAACTAAATACAAATGGTCCTTGAGAGTCGTGCATAGATCAAATGTAAATGCATACATAATGTAATCCGCACCTCGGCAGATAACAAAACAAATACAAGGTACATCCTCGATCAAAAGGCTTCTCACCGACATATACAAATACAAATGTTACGAGCAAAGAAGCATGATTTTCAAGAATCTTGAAGTAACACATATGCCGAGGTAATCACAAAACACCGATGTAAGCAAGTCAAGTCGGCATAACAAAAATCCCAAAACAAGTCAGTACAAATACTTCTAGGCGCCGCCGCCCCGCTCATCACCTACATATATATAGAGAGGGTGAGCTTGGAAACTCAGTGAATGGTACTAGAAATAAAGGTTTGCATGAATAATAGCCGAGTCCGCCAAAACAAAGCATATCAAAACCATTCAAACAATAGCCGAGGTTCCCGCCAAGCAAAGAATATCAAGTGCAGAACAAGAGATGAACCGTATTCATCTCACAAATCCTACCGCATAAAGCAATACAGAGATTAAACAAGTAGTAGCCGAGGTTCCTTCCAAAACAAAACAAATCAAGTTGTATCGAATCAAGTGATGAACCGTATTCATCCAACAAGTCTTACAAGTCAAAACATTTGCCGAGATAGCACAAGTAGTAGCCGAGGTAATCTTCAAGACAACACATATCAAGCTTATATGACTTAGGCCCGTAGCCCTTTTTTCACCGGTTTGTGACTTAGGCCCAGAGTCTTTTTCACCAAGTGGTGCTACAAAAGTTTGAAGTCCTCTAGCACAAGGGACTTGTGTTACTTAGGCCCAGAGTCTGCTTTTAACATTTATCTTAGCAAGATAGGACCGTATCCTTTTTAACAAGATGTACTGAAAAGTTTAGAGTCCTCCAAAGACAAGGGACTTTCCAAAGAAAGGACCGTATCCTTTAACAAGAAGTAAGCGAAAGTTTAGAGTCCTCCAAAGACAAGGGACTTTCCAAAGAAAGGACCGATCCTTTAACAAGATGGTATCACAAAGTTTAGAGTCCTCCAAAGACAAGGGACTTTCCAAAGATACCTAAACAACGCTCAACCCATTACAAGGACATCATCAAGACGAAGTTCATACTTACCTTTTCCTCTAGTGTCGCTAAAGTTTAGAGTCCTCCAAAGACAGGGACTTTCAAGAATACCATCAAAACAAGCTCATATACAAAACATCAAAATAGGCCGATCATTCATGCTTAGCGATACTTTTACCAAAGCGAAACAAGCAAGATTTATCAAAAGCTTTATAACATAGCTTTATTAAAAGCACCACTCACCTCGGTCTTCAGGTGTAGGCTCAAGCAAAGATCAAAGTCCTACAATCACATAGCAAACCATACTCTCAAAACGAGCTTCACATACATGCAAGCAATCAAAACACTATTTCCCCTCACAGGGAAGTGCACTGGTACCATCTGTCTAGCCGAGGTCCTACACCTCCCGCCGAGGTGTGGACTCGAAAGCCAAGACAAGGCAAAGTTAGGAAAACCCGAAGTTTCTTTCAAAGGACACGAAGAACAAGATCATGCATGCTGAAATCCAACTCACATATACGAAATCTGGGGTTTTCAAGCTAAGAGTTCAAAAACGTGGACTAAGGTATTCATTCGAGAAAATTATGCAAGAACAAACACAAAACATGATTCTTGTTCCAAACTTTCGGATCAAAACAAGGTTCTCCTTTAAGAACACAAGAACAACATTTTTCTCTTTCAAAACCAAGTTCAAATCAATGCATGACATGCAAAACAGATCCAATCATGCAATGCATCTAGATGATCAATAGGAACAATCGATGTAGAACAAGAATCTAACCTCAAAACTGAAATCCAACGGTTCGATCTTCCACGATCAAGCTCGGAGCTCAACTCTCACACTAAAATTCTAACTCTAAGTTCTAGAGCTTCTCTCTCTAAACAAGACAAAGATTTGAGACCAAATCATAATCAAAAGATACACAATGATGTATTATAGGCCTGCTTCCGTCATAGCCTTCACTCGGACACGTGGCATCACCGGATTGGTGCATAGAAAGGTGATCGCTAGACAAGACAAGTCTCGACAAAGCGCACACAACACGCCATGCTAAGCACGCAGTTAGAATGACCTCGCCAAAGACAAGACTTCGCAACAGTCAACAAAGACAAAGGCTAGGGAGGACGACACTTGACTAAGCTGCCACACCTTGGCCTCGGTGTACCACATCTCGGCCTAGGCCATACCGCCAAGAACAAAGATTACAAGCACAAAACATCTCGGCCTCGCCCAAAGGTAACATCTCGGCAAACATGCCGGGTGAAGATGGAGGTCGGCTAAGGTTCCAAATCGCCAAAACGCAAAGGCTCAAAGGCAAACTATGCCGAATGACTCTGCCACGCCTCCAAACAAAACACTAATTCCAAAGAACTTACAATAAAACAAAGCAAAACAAGGCAAGTATCAAGATTACAAACTTGACAATTCAAGGTCATACACAATACATGCAAGCAAGATCGATTCAAAGTGAGGGTTGTTACATCCTACCCCTTAAGAAAGTTTGGACCCCAAACTTACAATACCTTGGTCCAAGAATAACTCGATGTCGAATTCTCATTTCCTCTTCCATTTCCCATGTGGCGCCCTTGCCATAGTGCTCTTTCCATTCCACCTTTACCATTGGTATCGACTTGTTTCTCAATTGCTTAACTTGTTCCGTCCACAATAGACGCCGGCTTTCTTCATAGCCCAAATTCTCATTAACTTCAATTCCGTAATGCTTAATTACATGCAGTGGATCGAATATACTTCCTTAACATCGAAACATGAAACACGTTATGGACTTGGCTCAATCGGTGGCAAAGCAAGTCTCAGGCAACGGAGTTAACCTTGTCAAGGACTTCAAATGGGCCAATATAACGGGTGCTAACTTACCTCTCTTCCCAAATCTGAAACTCCTTTCATTGGTGAAACCTTTAGAATACGTGATCCCCAACTTCAATTCTAGCTCATTTCTTCTCTGGCCAGATAACTCTTTTGTCGGCTCTGGCGCTTTAATTCTCGAATAAGTTTAATCTTCTCTGTTGTTACTTGAATGAGTTCGGGACCAAGTAGAGCCTTATCTCCGACTTCGGTCCAACATATCGGCGATCTGCATTTTCTTCCATATAGAGCATCATACGGTGCCATACCAATACTCGCGTGATAACTGTTGTTGTGTTTAATTCCACTAATGGCAAATGCATTCCCCAATTTCCTTGGAAATCCAATACACGTAGTCTAAGCATATCTTCAAGTGTCTCAATCGTTCTTCGCTTGCCCATCTGTCGGGGATGAAAAGTCATGCTAAATCTCAGTTCGGCTCCAAAGGCTCTCAGAGACTCGCCAAAATCTGAAACAAATTTAGGATCTCTGTCTGACACTATTGACATCGGCACTCCATGAAGTCTAACAATCTCATTCACATAAAGTAGGGCAAGTTGATCAACGTTGAAAGTAGTCTTAACAGCAAAAAGTGTGTCGACTTGGTTAGTCTATCTACCACAACCCAAATCGAATCCATACCTTTACGTGTTCTCGGCGATCTACCACAAAATCCATAGAGATGTGTTCCCACTTCCACTCGTGGATCGGCAAAGGTTGTAGAAGTCCTGCTTGGTCTCTCGATGTTCTGCTTTTACTTCGGCAATGCAAACACCGGGACACAAATTCGGCTATCTCTCTCTTCATGTTCGCCACCAAAACATCTGTTTTACATCATGGTACATCTTGGTATTTCTGGATGAACAAAGAACTTGGAATTATGGGCTTCGGCAAAATCTTCCTTTTCACTCGGAACATCGGCCACACACAATTTCCTTCAAACTTAAGCACTTGGTTTTCAAAGGTGTACCGGATCTCGGCTTGGTAACAATCTCATCGGCTACTTTTTCAAGAATTCATCCTCCATTTGTCTTGCCTTTACTTCTTCAACAATGGTTGGTTCTGCGAAATCAAGGTTAGGCATGCCAAATTTCCAACCGATTTTGCCAGAGCGTCGGCCACGCTGTTGGCTTTCCTGGGTGATATTGAATCGCATGTCGTAGTCCTTCAATAACTCGAGCCATCTTCTTTGTCTCAAATTCAATTCCTTCGAGTGAATAGATACTTCAAGCTCGATGATCTGTAAAAACGACAAGAAGCTCCATACAAGTAATGACGCCAAATCTTCAAAGCAAAAACCACCGCTAGCTCCAAGTCATGGGTAGGATAGTTCTTCTCATGTGGCTTCAATTGACGAGATGCATATGCTATAACCTTACCTCCTTGCATTAATACACAACCCAAACCCTTATGCGACGCATCAGTAAACATGAAACTCCTCATTACCCGATGGAAGTACCAAGATCGTGTCAGAACCAACCTCGTCTTTAGTTCTGAAAAATGACTCGATCTTCATCCATTTATACGGTGCTCCTTCCTAGTCAATTGTGTCAATGGAGTTGCAATCTCGAGAAATCTTTCACGAACTTCTCAGTAACGCCAAACCCGTAAAACTTGAACCTCGGACACATTGGTCGGCCTCGGCCAATTTACCACGGCTTCTATTTTGCTCGGATCAATGAAATACCTTCTTCATTTATTACATGACCCGAAATGAAATAGTAGAAAGCCAAAACTCACACTTGTTAAATTTAGCATACAGCTTCCGGTCTCTCAATATCTCAAAGAAATTCTCGAGATGGTTTTCATGTTCAACTTCACTCTTGGAATAAATCAATATATCATCGATGAAGACGACCACAAACTCATCTAAGTGGGGCTTGAAGACTCTGTTCATTAAATCCATAAATGCAAGAGGGCATTGGTCAATCCGAAAGGCATCACTAAAAATTCGTAGTGGCCATATCTAGTCGAAAGGCGGTCTTCTCAACATCCTCGCCTTAACCTTAAGCCGATGGTAGCCCGACCTAAGGTCAATCTTGGAAAAAGACTCGTGCTCCTTGTAACTGATCAAGTAAATCATCAATCCTAGGTAATGGGTACTTATTCTTAATGGTGACCTTATTGAGTTCTCTATAATCAATACAAAGGCGAAGTGTGCCATCCTTCTTCTTAACAAATAACACAGGTGCTCCCCATGGTGATGTGCTCGGCCTAATAAATCCCTTGTCCAACAACTCTTGCAATTGTAGTTTCAATTCTCTAAGTTCGGCTGGGGCCATTCTATATGGTGTTTTGGAGATCGGCTGTGTTCCGATATAACATCAACAAGAAACCCTATTTCTCTATCGACCAAGTGGCCGGGTAAATCATTAGGAAAGACGTCGGCGAACTCATTAACAACTGGGATGTCGGCTAAACTAACATTTCCATCCTGATCTTTCAATATACTACACAAATAACCCTTACAGCCTTTTTGGATCAACTTACAGGCCTTCATGGATGAGATTAAGTAAGGTGGGGGAATTACTCCTTTACCTTGAAAAATAACTTCGGCTAGGTTTGGGGGTTTCAATGTGACACTCTTCGAAACCCAAACAATGAGTGCGTGGTTTGCTACTAACCAATCCATTCCC
Source organism: Camellia lanceoleosa (assembly GCA_025200525.1). Lineage (NCBI taxonomy): Eukaryota > Viridiplantae > Streptophyta > Magnoliopsida > Ericales > Theaceae > Camellia > Camellia lanceoleosa. The sequence continues at coordinate 112,152,934 of CM045760.1, read as the reverse complement.
AATATAACATCGAATTGATCTATATTCAAGGGCATTAAATCAACTAGCGCTTCAACATGCTCAATAACAACAACACATGCTCTATAAATGGATGCAACAATCATGGATCTCCTGACGGAGTAGACACAGATAGCACATAATCAAGAGATTCTAATTTCCTATTAATCTTCTCGCAAACTTAGTAGAAACAAACGAGTCGTAGAGCCTTAATCAACTAACACATAAGCATTTCGGGAGCAAATTAGAAGTATACCTGACACCACTGCCCCAGCATTCTGAGTATCCCCTGGCACTAGTGCAAACACTCTGCCCTGTCTCATCTGTCCTTTCCCAGCATTATTCTTGTGAACCGTACCTGAGGTATTCTCACCCTTCTTGCTGGTTTCAGCCTTTGTCTTAGGACAATCTCTCACAAAATGACCCATTTCTCCACATTCATAGCAAGCTCCAGATGTCCGACGACAAACCCCAAAATGTTGCTTCCCACAATCTGAACATGTCGGCTTAGTATTACCTTCCTGCTTTGGATAACCAGCACTGCCCTTGTTCATCTTCTTATTGGTGTTCAACTGGGTTCGGCGAGTGTCATAGTTCTGCCTCTTTCGCTGATTCTCTCCCGAGTTCTGATACCTATTCAAGTTAGTTTCGGCCAAAACGGCTTTGTTCAGTACTTCGGCATAGGTCGGCATATCGAGCAGGCTAACCCGGTCTTGAATCGGTCCGCGAAGCCCACTTTCAAACTTCCTAGCCTTCATGTATTCATCGTTGATCATGTGAGGTACAAACCTTACCAATTCAAGAAAGCGATCATATTCTCGCTCTTGCTCGCCGCCTGTGTCAAGGTCTGAAATTCGGTAGCCTTGCGATTCCGAACGCTGAGGGGAAAATGCTTTTTGTAAAATAGTTCCAAAAACCTTGCCCAGGTTAAACCAGGGTTAGTTTCTCTGGTCATCATCCACCATCTCCGTGCATCGTCGTCCAGGGTGAATGCAGCTAAAGTCACCTTCTGAACATCGGTGCTGGGGAAAATCTCAAACAGTTTCTCCATTTCCAAAACCCATGCCTCGGCCTTCATTGCCACAATACCTCCGTAAAACCTTGGTGGTCTCATCTTCTTGAACTCCCCGATCAAAGCTATTGTGCCATCTCCATATAAGGTTGTAGAGGAACCCGTGGCGTTGGGGAGGTGGAGGAGGGACTACATTTCGCCATTCGCTCGGCTTTGGTCGATGTAGCACTAGCGTCTTCTTGTCTTATTTGCCTTAACTCACGGGTCAATCCTTCCATTAATCTTTCCATTCTGTCCCAACTGTCTTCGTGATCTCGGGCAAGTGGAGGTCTACCTCTCCTCATGATACTATGAGTATACAAAGTGTGACTTTAAAGCAAGTAAACAAATAACTCCGCAGTAAGTAACAATTAAGCAAGTCAAGACAATGCACACCTTGTTCAAATAGCAAGCAATATGATGCAACCCTAGCATCTTTCTAAATGGAATCCTATGCTCTTTAGGACTCGAGTGTGTGAATCAACGCACTATGAGGAACTTGTGCTCGATACCACTCTGTCACGACCCCAACCCGCCTAGTAGGTGGGTGTCGAGATGGCCAAGAATCCGTAATTACCAAAGGCGACACAAAATTTCACACACATCGAGTAATCATAGGGGCTCACATATGCGAGCGAATAAACTAAATACAAATGGTCCTTGAGAGTCAGTGCATAGATCAAATGTAAATGCATACATAATGTAATCGCACCTCGGCAGATAACAAAACAAATACAAGGTACATCTGATCAAAAGGCTTCTCAACCGACATATACAAATCTGTTACGAGCAAAGAAGCATGATTTTCAAGAATCGCCAAGTAACACATATGCCGAGGTAATCACAAAACAGCGATGTAAGCAAGTCAAGTCGGCATAACAAAAATCCCAAAACAAGTGTACAAATACTTCTAGGCGTCGCCGCCGTCCGCTCATCACCTACATATATATAGAGAGGGGTGAGCTTGGAAACTCGATGAATGGTACTAGAAATAAAGGTTTGCATGAATAATAGCGAGTCTGCCAAAACAAAGCATATCAAAACCATTCAAACAATAGCCGAGGTTCTGCCAAGCAAAGAATATCAAGTGTGCAGAACAAGAGATGAACCGTATTCATCTCACAAATCCTACCGCACAAAGCAATACAAAGATTAAACAAGTAGTAGCCGAGGTTCCTTCCAAAACAAAACAAATCAAGTTGTATCGAATCAAGTGATGAACCGTATTCATCCAACAAGTCTTACAAGTCAAAACATTTGCCGAGATAGCACAAGTAGTAGCCGAGGTAATCTTCAAGACAACACATATCAAGCTTATATGACTTAGGCCCGTAGCCCTTTTTCACGAAGTTTGTGACTTAGGCCCGTAGCCCTTTTTCACCAAGTGGTGCTACAAAAGTTTGAAGTCCTCTAGCACAAGGGACTTGTGTTACTTAGGCCCGTGAGTCGCTTTTAACATTTATCTTAGCAAGATAGGACCGTATCCTTTTAACAAGATGTCTCGCGAAGTTTAGAGTCCTCCAAAGACAAGGGACTTTCCAAAGAAAGGACCGTATCCTTTTAACAAGAAGTATCTTGCGAAAGTTTAGAGTCCTCCAAGACAAGGACTTTCCAAAGAAAGGACCGTATCCTTTTAACAAGATGGTATCGCGAAGTTTAGAGTCCTCCAAGACAAGGGACTTTCCAAAGATACCAAACAACGCTCAACCCATTACAAGGACATCATCAAGACGAAGTTCATACTTACCTTTTCCTCTAGTGTCGCTAAAGTTTAGAGTCCTCCAAAGAGGGACTTTCAAGAATACCATCAAAACAAGCTCATATACAAAACATCAAAATAGGGATCATTCATGCTTAGCGAGATACTTTTACCAAAGCGAAACAAGCAAGATTTATCAAAAGCTTTATAACATAGCTTTATTAAAAGCACCACTCACCTCGGTCTTGTGTGTAGGCTCAAGCAAAGATCAAAGTCCTACAATCACATAGCAAACCATACTCTCAAAACGAGCTTCACATACATGCAAGGAATCAAAACATTATTTCCCATCACAGGAAGTGCACTGGGTACCATCTGAGGTCTAGCCGAGGTCCTACACCTCCCCGAGGTGTGGACTCGAAAAGCCAAGACAAGGCAAAGTTAGGAAAACACAGTTTCCTTTCAAAGGACACGAAGAACAAGATCATGCATCTTTGAAATCCAACTCACATATACGAAATCTGGGGTTTTCAAGCTAAGAGTTCAAAAACGTGGACTAAAGTATTCATTCGAGAAAATTATGCAAGAACAAACACAAAACATGATTCTTGTTCCAAACTTTCGGATCAAAACAAGGTTCTCCTTTAAGAACACAAGAACAACATTTTCTCTTTCAAAACCAAGTTCAAATCAATGCATGACATGCAAAACAGATCCAATCATGCAATGCATCTAGATGATCAATAGGAACAATCGATGTAGAACAAGAATCTAACCTCAAAACTGAAATCCAACGGTTCGATCTTCCACGATCAAGCTCTGAGCTCAACTCTCACACTAAAATTCTAACTCTAAGTTCTAGAGCTTCTCTCTCTAAACAAGACAAAGATTTGAGACCAAATCATAATCAAAAGATACACAATGATGTATTATAGGCACGTCATTTGTCATAGCCTTCACTCGGACACGTGGCATCACCGGATTGGTGCGATTAGAAAGGTGATCGCTAGACAAGACAAGTCTCGACAAAGCGTACACAACACGCTTGGCGGCTAAGCATGAGCTAGAATGACCTCGCCAAAGACAAGACTTCGCAACAGTCAACAAAGACAAAGGCTAGGGAGGACGACACTTGACTAAGCTGCCACACCTTGGCTCGGTGTACCACATCTCGGCCTAGGCCATACCGCCAAGAACAAAGATTACAAGCACAAAACATCTCGGCCTCGGCGACACGCACGCCCAAAGGTAACATCTCGGCAAACATGCCGGGGTGAAGATGGAGGTCGGCTAAGGTTCCAAAACTGCTCAAAACGCAAAGGCTCAAAGGCAAACTATGCTGAGCTGACCTCGGCTACGCTCCAAACAAAACACGAATTCCAGCAACTTACAATAAAACAAAGCAAAACAAGGCAAGTATCAAGATTACAAACTTGACAATTCAAGGTCATACACAATACATGCAAGCAAGACTGATTCAAAGTGAGGGTTGTTACAGAGCCCTTGAAACATTCATTCCATCTAAACCAAGAGCCAAGATGTTCAAAGTCATCCAACAACAAACAACTTTTTCTTGCACATACATAAACTAAATTATAATGCATCAATGTCAAGAACAAAACAAAAGCAAAATAGATGACAAAGTAGGCAACTAAATTAGGAAATCACTCAATCACAAACCCCCCAAAACACTAGAAAATCACTCAATGGGTAACAAGACTTCATTAGTCCTAAAAGCAGGCAAAGTCCGAGGAGGGTTGTACCTAGCCACCAAGAACTCCTCAATCACCAAATGCCCATCTCTCTCCAACCCTTTCCTTAGCTCCTCCACCTTCTTCACCACGACCTCCTCCGTCCCTACACCACCAAACTTTACCACCCCATACTTCCTCTCTCCCTTCTCCCTAATCACCACCCTCAGCACCTCCTCTACCTTCCTATACTTCTCCGGCAATATAAACTGCATAGTCATCATCTTCTTCTCCTTATCCTCCACTTCCTTCGTCACCACCAGAGCTGTCATCGAAATCTTCTCCGGCGACGATTGGGTTATCACCGGAGCTGTCATTGTGATCTTCTCTGGCATGGAATTCTGGGGATTTCCAACAGCACCGATGTAATTGGCGAGGATCATAAAACCGCCGTCTTTGTTGCCTTTGAAGTGGGTTAGATCGTATGTGACCTCGACGATCACTGAGGGAGAGTATTTGCGGATCTCGTAGTCGTCGGTGGATTTGATCAGTTCGAATTTGAGGGTTTCGACATCTATTTTTCCGAAAACTAAGCCCATTTTTGAGGAATTTGGATGTTTTGAGAGATGGATTTTGTGATTAAGGATTGAATTCTGGTGTGTGAGCTATGAATTGTGGTGGGTTTTGTAGAGGAGAGTGCATGAGTTGCGTTTGGATTTGGTGTGAAACTTTTTTCAAATTGTAGAAGTGGAATTGAAAAAGAAGAATACATACATGGGTGAAGGGTTTCGATGTGTGGCGGGAAATAAGGGATCGAGATGTGGACTTCATTTTCCCACGGTTCACTTATTAGCATTTCCTAGTTTAATTTGTGAAGGAAAAAAGTAATATTTGTAACTATTTCCTAGTATAACACTTGATTTGTTTGCGCCTAAAACATATGTTTTACGGATATTTTCTTTTAGAAAAAATATTTTCATACGTTTGAGAGTGGTGGTTGTGATGGTGGAACAAAATTGAAGGTAAAAGAGGTGGCACGGTGGTGGAGTGGCGGTGGTGAAACGAAAGTAAACGTGAAAGAGGTGGCATGGTGGTAGAGCGGTGGCGGCGGTGATGGTAGGTGGCTGTGATGATGGTGTGATGTGATATTAACAAAATTTTATTCTGAAAAATGTTTTTTTTTTATTTTAAAGGTTGAAAATATTTTTTTACTCAAATAGACTTATTTTTCGTTGATTATGAAAAACATTTTTTTATTTAAATTTTGTTTTTTATTGCATCAAATATCAAAAAATAAATAAAATATCTTCCTCCTAAACAAATTAGGTGTAAATTTTTATTTAAGTTAAAATTCAGATACAAAACTTATTTTTTTGCAAGCACAAACGTGAAACATGAGTAGAATGGATGGCTATAATCCTTGCTCAAATTCAATGTACAATTTTTAATTATATAATATGATAATAAATATAGAAATTTGAAAATCTCAAATTAAGATTATATGGTTTACAATGCATTCAAAGTAAAAAAAAAAAAAAATTGTTGAAAATACTGCTCTATTGAAAAATGCCTATATAAGCTTTTTCCAGTGACACTTTGGACTGTCACAAAACTAAAGTTTTTGTGATAGAAATTCAATATTAATATGAATAACAAAAACCCGATTTAATTATTTTTGAAGCAAAAGAATTATTATGAATAGTTTTGATCTTATTATCCCTTTAAATTAGATTAGAGCATGGATGTTTAATATAATCATTCACAAAAATAATGATTATTAATATTTTTTAGAGAAAATAATGAAATTTTTATGAACTTGAATCAAATAAATTATCCTTTTAATTTTCAATGAAAGGAAGTAAATAAACTAGAATACCACATAGTGAAGTCAAGTTACTATCGCTATTTGGTAATGTTTTATGATTTGTTCATTATATTCATTTTCATTGAATCATGTAATTATTAAATTCAACATGAAATTTTCAAAAAAGCACCACTAAACTTTTAAAAAATACGATAATTATTCATGCAATAACAGGCCTTATGACCCTAACTATTCAGGTAGGCCTGATCACTAGGCCCAACGGATGTCTTCAATAGCACAATCCAACCCAAACATTTTGTGATCAGAATCGCAAAACTAGGGCTCCATAAATCACTATCCCCTTCTCTTTTTATATCAGCCTTAACAGTTTGTCTCCAACGGTTGTGTAGCTCATTTCCTGTTGTTGCCTAATCTCTCTCTCTCTCTCTCAAAATATCTCTCTCGCTCGACTCTTTCTCACTTGAATCTCATGGTCCAAATCTCTCTCACTCGACTAAATTTGAATCTCGATTGAATCTCACTCCCACATGATGAAGATTTGAATCTCGCTTAAATCTCACTCTCACTTGATGAAGATTTTGAAGATTTGAATGTCGCTTGAATCTCACTCTCACGTGATGAAGATTTCGATCGGCTGTTGATGAAGATTTCGATCAATTTATAATCGAGATTCATAATCGGTAAGCTACTTTCTATGTATGAATCCAACTCTCTGTCTCTTTCGGTAATCTAGCTTGTTTGTTTCATGCCTAGTTGCTAAATTTCTGTGTTGATTTATTTTGAATTTCTATGCTGATTTTGATCGTTCTTTAATCTGTGTTGTTGATTTAATTTTTCAATTTCTTCTTTATCTCATTGTTTTGACTGATTGATCCATGATTTTTCCAATTTTCCTGCTGATATATCTGTACAAGTATATATAGACATATGTTTTTTTTTTTTTTTCATTGAATATATGGCCATCTATGGCAGCTTGACAGTACAGTTAGCTTACATGGTTAACAAGCCTGTTGATTGTTGTTTGTCCAGTTTGACACAACGAACAGTAATAGTTCCAAACCACAGGTGAAATCAATAATTTACATCTTTTGATGGTACAGTAGTTGGTGTAGTCTTAGTGTTGGGGTATTATTTGAAGGATGAACCATAGTTAAAGCTCCTCTACAGCTACCTAAAGTTTGAACTATTTTATTTGTAATTTTTATTTTCATGTTGCTACAAATCATGACATGTTTCATTTAAAATATTATAGGTTAAATCAATTTATATGTTTGCATGTTGAATTTTATTGATGAATTTAGTAGCTATTCATGACCTGCTGAATAATTTGAATGTGCGAAAGCTTAGGCCTTTTCGAGATTAGGATTGATTACTATGGAACTAGTGAAGATATGGATGATGAATGGATTGTGTCTGGATTAAGATGAAAGCAGTGTCGGAATGTAGTGACTACAAACTGATTATCCAAATGATGAAGCGGGATAATCACAGGGATAGTGATACTCAAGAAACTTGTACTCTATTTGGCAAGAAAATCTCAGTTTTAAGTTGTTCACGTAAAAATTGATCATTTTTAAAGTGTTTTGAGTAATTTAATTTCTGACTAAACAATTATGATTTGTGATTGTAATGACCTTTGAACTTGTTATCTCTTTGAAGTGTTAATGAAATACTGAAGTAAATATTTTTATTTTACTTTATTGACTATAAGGACTAAAATTTCATAGTCAGACATTGTAGATGACATAATCGTTAAATAATGTACAAAATGCAGAGTCAAGTTTTAGATGTTTACATTTATTAAAGCAGATGAACAGTACATTGGAGCCATAATTTTGTGCATTTAGAAGGTGCTAGTGTGAGGAAGGTTAAAATAGACATTACTAGCATAACTTTTTGTTCCATCATTGTATGATATTACTTTAGGTGTTGTCAAGGCTACCATTATTGGAATGATTCTTTAGGAAAACTTGTGCCGGCTGTTGCTATTCTTTGGGCTTCACTACTAGAAAAGAAAAAAAAATCTGATTAGGCTAAGTTAGATTCCTCAGTTTTTGAAAACATTCACGGACCAGTTTAATTCCTCGATTTTTTAACTGTATTTAAATTTACAACAACATCCACAACCACAATCCAGACTACTATGAACCTGCATTACTCTCTCTCACACAGAGATTAGGAAGCTTATGTAAACTTAGCACATCATCCACAATACAATGAACCTGCATCACTCTCACTACAACAAAAACATACTTTAGTGGCACTACACTAGTGGCATATTTTTAGAAAATGCCACAAAAAATGATATTTATTGGCACGTTTTTGAAAAATGCCACAAAACGACAAACATAAAAGGCTCTAGTGACATTTCAATGAACAAGTGTCACAAAACTACAACAAAAACATACTTTAGTGGCACTACACTGGTGGCATATTTTTAAAAAATGCCACAAAAATGATATTTAGTGGCACGTTTTTGAAAAATGCCACAAAACGACAAACATAAAAGGCTCTAGTGCCATTTCAATGAACAAGTGTCACAAAACTATAACAAAAATACACTTTAGTGACACTATACTAGTGGCATGTTTTTAGAAAATGCCACAAAAATAATATTTGGTGACACATTTAGATAAATGCCACAAAGCCACAAACATATAAGGCTCTAGTGGCATTTCAATAAAGAAATATCACATCAATTTTATGGCATTTTATAAAATAATGACACAAAAAATTATGTTCGTGACATTTACCAACAGATGCCACTAAACTTTAGTAGCAATGGCATTTTTTAAAAAATGTCAGGACACTAGTTAGGCGCAAATTACTTTTTATGGCACTTAGGTGAAAAATTTCATAAACAAATATTTTATAGCATTTTGAGAAATGCCACTAAGTCAAAAACTTTTCAAGCTTATAATGGCATTTTTGAAAAAACAAAAAATGCCAATATATTTTTAAAATTTTTACAATGCAATAAATGATTAAAAATAAATAAATTAAACTCAATATACACTACAGGAAAAAGCATATTCGGCGACTAAATTTCCTGACCAAAAAAAATTTGGTCGCTGAAAGTATAACTTTCAACAACCAAAACAACATTAGTAGCCAAAAGTAAAGTTTTTTGGTGACTAAACAATTTTAGTAGCCAAAAGTCTACAATTGGCGACCAAAACTAAGTTTGGTCGCTGATTATATGGGTTTTAGTGACAAAAAAAATTTTAGTAGCCCAAAGTAAAGCTTTTTGTCAACTAAAAAAATTTAGTAGCCAAAAGTCTACAATTGGCGACTAAAAATAAGTTTGGTCACTAATTATATGGGTTTTACCGACTAAAAAAATTTTAGTAGCCAAAAGTAAAGCTTTTTGGTGACTAAAAAAATTTTAGCAGCCAAAAGTGTATAATTGGCGACTAAAAAATAAGTTTAGTCGCCAAAAGTGGTTATTTTTAGCGCGGGAAAACTAAAATCCTAATGGAATTAAATTTTTTGGCGACCAAAATTTTGGTAGAAAGTGCATATTCGGTGACCAAATCCGATTTTGGTCAAAAAAGTTTTTTAGCAACTAAAAAACAATTAGTAAAAAAATTTAGTCGCCAAGTGATCTTTTTATTTTACTAGTAAATAGTTTATTTTACATAAATTATGTTCAATAAAATAATTATGTTTATACATATACTTTTATATTAATATAGATGTATGTACTATATAAATAATATATGTTGCATATATAATCATATGGTGTTATAGAGGTGTAGTGGGAAGAGTGTGGTGTATAAGGTTTATGGTGCGGGAGGTTGGCGGTTCGAGTCTCTGCAAGAGCGGATCAAATTGTTCTACAACGAATTATCGTCACGAATGACACTTAATAGCGTCACAAATAGTGCCTACCATGACATTAAAGTGTCACTGAAAGGTTTTAGTCTTGATGGTGTAATGACACTTATAAGTGTCACTAACTCTGTTTTTAATGGCGCTTGATAGTGCCACAAATAATATCTACCATGACATTAAAATGTCATTGAAAGTTTTTAGCCATGATGGTGCAGTGGCACTTGCAAGTATCTACCATGGCATTCTTATCTACCATGGCACCGATAGAAGTGGCACTTGTTCAAAATGCCACAAGACCAAAAAATGTCATTAGAAGAATAGTTTTGTGGCACTTTCAAATGTCACTAAATTAAGAAAATGTTGTAGTCTCTCTCTCTCTCTCAGAGAGATTAGGAAGCTGTACTGAATCTAGACAAAACATAACCTTGAATTGCAATTCAGAAAAGAAAAAAAATCCAATCGAAAATGGCTCTGTTGTTCCGTCGAGACAAAAAACAAAAAAAACTACTGCAAAATTCATGTGTCCCATACATCCCGTACCCACTACAACATTTTCCTAGTTTAGTGACATTTGAAAGTGCCACAAAACTATTCTTCTATTGACATTTTTTGGTCTTGTGGCATTTTGAACAAGTGCCACTTCTATCGGTGCCACGGTAGATACGAGTGCCACGGTAGATACTTGCAAGTGCCACTGCACCATCATGGCTAAAAACTTTCAATGACATTTTAATGTCATGGTAGATATTATTTGTGGCACTATCAAGCGCCATTAAAAAAAGAGTTAGTGACACTTATAAGTGTCATTACACCATCAAGACTAAAACCTTTCAGTGACACTTTAATGTCATGGTAGGCACTATTTGTGACGCTATCAAGTGCCATTCGTAATGATAATTCGTTGTAGAACAATTTGATCTACTCTTGCAGAGACTCGAACCGCCAACCTCCCGCACCATAAACCTTATACACCACACTCTTCCCACTACACCTCTATAGCACCATATGATTATATATGCAACATATATTATTTATATAGTACATACATCTATATTAATATAAAAGTATATGTATAAACATAATTATTTTATTGAACATAATTTATGTAAAATAAACTATTTACTAGTAAAATAAAAAAAGATCACTTTTGGCGACTAAAAATATTTTTTGGTCGCCAATTCTATACTTTTGGCTACTAATTATTTTTTAGTTGCTAAAAAACTTAACTTTTGCCGACTAAAATCGGATTTGGTCACCGAAGATGCACTTTCAGCTACCAAAATTTTGGTCGCCAAAAAATTTAATTCCCGCCTTAGGATTTTAGTTCTCCCGCGCTAAAAATAACCACTTTTGGCGACTAAACTTATTTTTTAGTCGCCAATTATACACTTTTGGCTACTAAAATTTTTTTAGTCACCAAAAAGCTTTACTTTGGGCTACTAAAATTTTTTTTGTCACTAAAACCCATATAATCAGCGACCAAACTTAGTTTTGGTCGCCAATTGTAGACTTTTGGCTACTAAAATTGTTTAGTCGCCAAAAAGCTTTACTTTTGGCTACTAATGTTGTTTTGGTTGCTGAAAACTATACTTTCAGCGACCAAATTTTTTTTGGTCAGGAAATTTAGTCACCGAATTGTCACGTCCCAAGCTCCGTGACAACGCCGCACACTCATTTAAGTGAGCATGCAAGGCTAAGAGTCCAACACATAACCAACAATATAAAATACTCCAATTAAATCCTTAATTATCATAATGCTAAAATCCATAAAAATTGATTATTCTTATCATATGAAATTATGCACCAAGTCCACTAATAAAATCCTTTAGCAAAAGAAATAATCCAAGTACTTAAATCATAGTCCTACTCTCGGCACTCCCATATGTAAAAAAATCCCGCGCAGCTCTACTATTCAAAATCTGAAAAAAAATAAAATAAGGGTAAGCTAGACAGCCTAGTAAATAACCAACCATCACTGCCAGCTGGATCAAGTATATCAAAAAGAAGTAAATAAATAGTCGATAACCAATAAATATAATTTTTGATACAAATCAATAAATGACACGATTATTTGTAAGATGGTTTCATAGCTGAAAATAAACAGTGTACCAATACATTTTAATTAAAAGTCAATGGGGTAACTCGATGAAATTTCGTTATCCAAAATTGATAGAACGATATTCAGATGGTTCAATGATCGATTCACAAAACCCAAGTCTTAATGACTACGGTCACTTAGCCCGTGACAAGGCCTAGAACCACACATAGGCTGGTGGTAAAGCCCCAAAAGAAACTAGTTTCTGTGCCAATAAATAACCCCCATTGGCTAGGGTCCAAATCATAGTCAGACTAGAGTGATGTTCAAAATTCACACAATACACAAATTTTAAATAAAACATTCCATATTTTCATAATAAACGTTTAGTATAATTTTCAGAATAGTTTCACCAAATATTCAAATAATTTTCATAATAATATTCGATGTTGTTTTATACTTGACCCATATTTTATTTTAAGAGAACATGAAAGCTACGAATAAATATTTATGATTTTAAACGATTCGATAGGATTAAAAATAAACCAACAGTGATAGAGGGTTACTTACCTCAAACGCTTAAAATAATATTCCAATACTAACTCTAAACACCCAGCTCCACCACTTCAATCACACAAACCTAATAAAATATTATACCATATAAACAATTATTATTGATCACCATGATGCATCTATCATTCTTTTCTTTATAATATAATAATCTAATAATATAGTCTACAAGTAAAATCCAAAACCCCAAACCCCAAAATACATATATAAACCCATAGTTGTTAGAAGTCAAAGCCAATAGGATTGCTTATCACATATCAGACCCAAACACGCACACCCAAACCACATACCAGATACTTGTAGAAAGGAATAGTTAGGAGTACCATAAAAAATCTTACCTCCAAGAGATGATTAGATCAAAATCACCAATCTATGAATCTTCTTTCTTTCTTTTCTTCTTCCTCTTTTTCTCTGTTTTTTTTTTTTTTCTACTCCTAAATCTGTCGCAGCAGCCACAACATCCAATACCTCTATTTGTTTGTGCTTATATGTTTCCAAGACCTAAAGCCCAAGTGGGCTTATAACCCAATCTCCCAAAATTACAAACTTAACCATCTAAGTAATAAAAATTATGAAGCCACCTCATAACTAATTCCTTGATAGTACTAAATGACCCATATAAATTAATTTAACTATTACTTTATCCAAAAATAATTCTACACATAAAAATTTGGATTTTACACGAATATGCTTTTTCCTGTAGTGTATATTGAGTTTAATTTATTTATTTTTAATCATTTACTGCATTGTAATATTTTTTAAAATATATTGGCACTAGTGTAGTGCCACTAAAATATGTTTTTGTTGTAGTTTTGTGACACTTGTTCATTAAAATGTCACTAGAGCCTTTTATGTTTGTCGTTTTGTGGCATTTTTCAAAAACGTGCCTCTAAATATCATTTTTTGTGGCATTTTCTAAAAATATGCCACTAGTGTAGTGCCACTAAAGTATGTTTTTATTGTAGTGACCTATACCCAATTTATGTCTTGTTAACATAGGTTCCTATTGGGGAATATAAAAGTCCATATAACGAGTTTAAAGTGATTCCTGATTTTTAGAAAATTCTATCACTTGTATTGTGTAAAAAATTTCAATCTTTATGCTTTAACAGCTTATTTTATGCTTAATCTGTTTGTTACTTTGTTAGTTGTTTTGCTTTGATTTCTGCTTCAGAAATCTATGGATATAGCTCTCTCTCTGTCTGGCTTGGCTGCTCTGTTTTTTTTTTTTTTACTACTAAATTTTTTTGTTTTGCTCAATTGGATTTTTTGGATAGAATCAATGATGATTGATAAAAACTGCGTTATCTATCTGTAATTCCCTTTAAAGGGTTTGAAGATATTCATATTATTCTGAGATCCATTTACCACTTGTTTTTGGTTCATTAGTTTTTATGTGTTCTTTTTATGGAAGCTATGGATTTATGTGAGCATCAGTGATGAGTAACCTTTTGTTATCCTTGCACTCTGATTGCTAGTGAAGAAAACTATGGGGAATGTTGACTCCGAGATGCTTTTCATTTTTTCATTTTCTATTTTCTCCTATTTTCTCTCTAGGTTTTGTTTTCTACTTCATTATTGTACCACTTCAAAGTAATAGGTTTTGTATGATGCTTTCATTTGATGATATGAACCACTCCAATGACCAAACTAACATTAAAGAATACATTTTGAAAACCTTCGAGTGTATATTTCTTTGAGTAAAACAATGTACATTTGAATGGTTTCTGTAGTATTATTGTTTGGGTAAAACCTTCACCAGACACAATATAGCTTTGCACATTTTAAGTAGACATTATTTCGTACACAATATAGCTTAGACAATTGCTAGAATTGATTTTTCACCAATTTTCTCAATTATTTATGACTAACTCCAAAATATGATAAATAATATTTTTTTATAAATATATGTCTAACCAAAACTATTAGTCTATTAGCTATATTTATTGAGCCAAAACTATCAAAAATAAAATTAATAACTTGATATTTAATTTAATAGTGTTAAAATTTAACGATTTTTTATTATTATTTTAATTAAAAAATAAAAATAATTAATTTGATTATAAAAAAATAGAAAGTCTTAATCGTCAGAAAAGTCTTTAAAACTATTTGTCTAAAAAATATCTTGAAGTAATCATAAAGTTGTGGTAGGTAGATAGCAATCTTGAAGTAATCATAAAGTTGTGGTAGCTTGATAGCAACCAGCAAGACCTTAACAGTTCTGCCCAATTATCCGTCTAAAAAATAAGGTGATTTTGTCAAAATTCACTCCTAATAAAATTTTAATATATTAAAAATGAGCATAAAAAAATTTCTTAAAAACACATATTATTATTATTAAAATATTAAATTTTAAAATAATATTGTAGATGTTATTTTTTTTAAAAAAAATAGTATTTTTTATAATTCTCTTAACAAGATCTATCAAATAAGATCTATATTGATTATGAAATTCTTTATAAAAAAAAAATATTACCGTCGAAATTGATTTAAAC
This sequence comes from Camellia lanceoleosa, assembly GCA_025200525.1. NCBI lineage: Eukaryota > Viridiplantae > Streptophyta > Magnoliopsida > Ericales > Theaceae > Camellia > Camellia lanceoleosa. The sequence continues at coordinate 112,137,737 of CM045760.1, read as the reverse complement.
AGTAACAGTAACATGTTATTTTATTTCACAATAATAGGATACTTTGGCAATATTGTCTACGAAAAAAAATATATTTTATTTTGTCCTTACTCAATTATGTATTTTTTCCTTAGGAAGTTTATGAAGCAAAATAAATTGGATTATCTTTTTCACTTAATAATGGTCTAATGGAAGAGTTTTAGCTAAATTTTCTTAAAATTTATACTAAATGATACAACCATGATGAGTACTTTGCTTTTCACCAAACAAGGGTCCAATTAAAGGGTTTCGGCTAAATTTTCCCAATACACTCAAATACAAATGCAAATACAAAAACTAAAAAAAATAAAAAATAAATAATCAAATACAAAAAATTTATTCTATGAACTCTTCGAAAAATTAAAATTATAAAAAAAATAATTTACAAACAGAATCTTAATACATAAAATTTTCGTTGAATGATGCAACATAATGAGTACTTTGCCTTGAAATAAGAGAGTTACACATGACCACATTATTTTGTATATATATATTTTTTATATGAAAATTATGTTTACAATTACTCAAAACAATAATTGTCTTGCTCAATTAATTCAATGCATGTGGAATAAATTAGAAAAGTATGAGCATGCCTAGTCTCAACATTGTAGGCCATGAAAGTCCAAAGGAATCTGTAAATCTATGAACACAACCATGGAATCTGTAAATCTATGAACACAACCATGGAATCTGTAAATCTATGAACACAACCATAAATCAATTGTTGTCAGGAAGATAGAGAGGCAAAGGCAGAGAGAGGATGGAGCTTGAACACTTCAGCCATGACTATCCCCTAATCCTCAAAACAGAGCACATGTATGATGATGATGGTGTTGTGAAAATTTCTTGCTACGCGTGTGAGCAACTAATAATCTCCGGTCAATCCTACTACGGTTGCAATCGTTGTTGGTTTTTCCTGCACAAATCATGTACAGAACTACCCAAGAAAATTACACATCCTTCTCATCTTGAACACCCCCTTACTCTCTTTCCAAACCCAGCTTATAATTACTCAAGAAGCATTTGTGATGTCTGTAGAGAAACCTGCAACAAATTCATTTACCGTTGTTCCCCATGCGACTTCGATGTTGACTTGAAGTGTGCTTCGGTGGCATATTGTATTCAAAAAAGGATTGAACACAAAAGTCATACACAACACCAATTGATCTCTCTTCAAAAGCCAGCCATGTTCTTTTGTGATGCTTGCGGTACAAAACAAGAAGGCACCTCCTATCTTTGTACCACCTGTGGGTTCTGGGTCAACCAGAATTGTGTTGATTCATTGCCTAGCACCATTAAACTCAATAATAACCCTCACCCTCACCCTCTCACCCTCATCTATTCTATTCCATTTGAAACTTGGCTGATCTGAACGTTCCGACTCTGAATCAAAATATTTTGTCCATGTAAATTGTGCAACATCAGAGACTGAATGTTACCCTTTTTTCTTGCAACCAATTTTCTTTCATAATCCTCTTAAATGGTTCTTTTTTAAACAAAAAAAAAAATTAATTATGTTTCATCCTTGATTATGTGGTTTCAAAGAACGCAAAGCAGAGTTTAATCTTGCTGATTCGAGGATAACAACATCAAATGACAAACTATCCAAGTTGACCTTCTTTTTCCCTTGGAACTCTTCTTTTAATTGTCTCATCAGTTCTTTCCTTATTATTTGATTACATTCAATTATTTTGGGTAAATTACACTCACCTCGCATGAGGTTTCTAATCATTACATGAGCCTTTCATATAGTTTCAATAATTACAGAAACCATTATTATTTTTGAAACTATTATTAAGATTCCCCACCGTTAATCTTCTGTTAATTTATTTAACAGAATATGATGATGTCATGCTGATGTCATGTATTATGAGTAAACAATTTTAAGATTGCCCTTATATATTCAAATAGTAAATTTCACTCACCTCCGTGATGTTTTACAAAAAATTAATAAAGACCCATACATCATTTTAATAACATTAAACAAAATTATTAAATTCTATACAATATTTAAAAAAAAAAAAATCTAAATTGTTAAGACAATCATATATATAATAGTAGAATAACCGAACATTACCTTATCTAAAAAAAAAGAAAATGAGCTAATAAATTGATCACCATTAAACCTTATATTAGATTAAATACAATCATTTATTTGAAAATTAGGAATCAAAGTATAAAAGATGTTTTATTTTTTAAAAAGGCCACCAATTATATAAATAATTATTTTGAGAAATTAGAGTTTGAATAAAAATTTAAAAAAACATATAGGTATTTGATTTTTTTTTTCCATATAAAAAATACATATTTGGAGAAATTATCTATCTCTTTCCATTTTCTTTATTTTATTTCTTTCATTTTTCTTTCTGTTTATTTTCTCATTCATTTTTTCATAGTGTCATTGCAACAAATAGCAACACCATATAATTTATTATTATTATTATTTTGTAACGCCCTCAAAATAAAGATATTAAACCAACAATATTGACATGCTATGATATATAAAAGATTCACATCCTTCCATTCATCAGAGTTTTATTACATGTTAACAACAAAAGCAAATGCCCTACGGGCTTACAGCTTTCCAAGTTAACACTTGGTTACAAGAAAGTAGAGTGCTAACTCATTTACACATTAAGCCCTAGGCTTGAATTTACATGTAACACTGCAAAAGGAAAGACAACCAAAAGTCCGTCGCCACTAGCCTCCCAAGCTAAGTCCTTGGAGGTGGCATGCTACGATACGAAAATGATGTTCCCATATAGGGTGAGCCACAGCCCAGTAGAAATATACTAAACCAGTTATAAATAATGACTAAAAGATTAACAATTGATAGATGGTCAACTCTTTTACATTCTTTCATCACTTCAACAAATATAAACAAAACAGTTACATTCATACTTTCCATGACAAGCATATACGCTCTGCCAATATATTTCTAGATAAGCATACATGCTCTATCTACGGAGTTCATCCCCTATCTCCTCCCAGTAACATCCGGTTTAGAGGTCCATCCCCTATCTTCCCCTAAACCGCGGAGTACATCCCCTATCTCCTCCAACACAACACAATGCATATATACAACAATTATACACATCACATATCAATACATAAAATCAATGTATTCTTTCCATCGTCATAACCCATGACCCAATTCTATCTCAATTCCTCATTTTCCACAATTAATTATTCAAATTAATTAATCAATGTAATTAGGACATTTCCATAATTTACATTACAATCCTTAGGTTCCAATTTCACTAATGTTTCAATATTAATTCCATGTTTCTATACCAAACATGCTTCTAGGTTTATTATAGACAAAACCCCAAACTTTTATAAAATTACACAATGACCCAAAGTTTCCCAAAATTACACAACAACTACCAACATATCAAAATGCTAAAATTTCAAGTCAAAATCCATAAGGAGGAGTAGGATATCCCTACCTCAAAGTTTAAGCCCAAAAGGAGATGAAGACTCAACACCCAACTTGCTCCAAAACCGAATATTTTCAGATTATATCGAAGCCCAAGTCACCGTCTACCTTTTTAACAAAACAAGAAGGGAAGGAAATGATCCTAGATAGATCAAACCTTAGAGAGTGTAAAGTTAGAGAGAGAAGCTCTCGATCTGGAGGATTGGAACAAAATTTTAAAAAAAATCTAACTTGAAACTTCGGCTGCCGAATGATATAAACAGTGCTTCGCTGAAGGAAGACTTGGTCGCCGAGCGACTGAACCTGAAAACCGTAGCTCGAGCCAAGAATGTCTCGCCGAGCCAACATCCTAGAAGCTCGCCGGCGAAGGAAAACTCGCCGAGCCAGAGCTCGCCCAGTTCGCAACTAGACGACGCCGGCGGCAAGCGCTTCGCTCGGCGAAGGAACCAGATCGCTCGGCGAAGAACGGCTTCGCCGAGCCAGAATCATGGTGTTGAGTCCGTGCGACGCGATGCCGCTTCAGCGAAACCACTCGCTCGACCCACGAGACAAAACTCAACTCGCTCGGCGACCAACTCCTCGCCGGCGAAGGACAAAATGCAGGCAAGAACCCTTGGTTCCCAAACACAACCAACCTGAAACAAACCTGTCCAACACATCCTATAACTCAAATACAATGTAGAAAATGATGTAAACAAGACAATGCTCAACTATTGACATCCACGGACACATGTCCGGATCACTGTACAATAAGGGGTAAACCCGGAATCGCTATAACCTCCCCCCCTTAAAGAATTTCGTCCCCGAAATTAAAAACAAGTTTTTGAAAAGCAAGTTTTTCTCTATTTTAAACAATGTCATAACACAACATTTAACAATTCGACCCATTACCGGTCATCCATCTCCTATTAAGAGGCATTTCTCAACATGTACATTTCAACGTGCAATTTCTTTCCATTTCAACCATTTCCCACATATATGGTTTACAATTTATATCATAAGCAATAATCATGATACAATTTTATTTCTATAATATAGCCAACATATGCAATATTATAATCAACTCCCATAACAAGGCAAGTTCTACAACATTTACATTAACCAAAACATACACCATGTTTTACAACTTAAGACATTTCAAATGTTCTTAAAGTTCATTACAATTACAAAATTGCAACACTTGATTACACATCAACAAATAAGCCGGATATTTCTCACGGACTCCCCAACTCACGTTCCCAAGTGGCCTCCTCCACTCCGTGATGTTTCCACAAAACCTTAACCAAAGGGATGGTCTTACCACGCAGGACTTGATCCCGCCTATCCAAGACCTGAACCGGTCTCTCCTCATACGAGGCATCCTCATCTACTTCTAAGTCGGTCCAATCCAACACGTGTGATGGATCCGGCTCATACCTCCGAAGCATACTCACATGAAACACGTCATGAACTCCGGACAACTGTGGCGGCAAAGCTAAACGGTAAGCAACCCCGCCAATCTTCTCAAGGATCTCAAAAGGACCAATAAACCGAGGGGATAACTTCCCACTCTTCCCAAATCTCAACAAACCCCGTCTAGGTGATATCTTCAGAAAGACATGATCACCACCTCAAACTCCAACGGTCTCCTCCTATGGTCAGCATAGGATTTCTGACGACTCTGGGCTGTAACAAGCCTCCTACGGATAAGCTCAACTTTCTCCGTCGTCTCCCTAACCAACTCCGGACCCAACAAAGGTGTGTCACCCACTTCGGCCCAACAAACTGGAGACCTACAAGGTCGGCCATACAAGGCCTCAAACGGTGCCATACCGATACTAGACTGAAAACTGTTATTGTAGGCAAACTCCACCAGCGGTAAGTGCCTCTCCCATGTCCCACTGAAATCAAGGACACAACCCCGAAGCATATCCTCAAGGATCTGAATGGTACGCTCGGACTGCCCATCCGTCTGAGGATGATAAGTCAGACTAAAGGTCAACTTAGTACCTAGAGCACTCGCAAACTCGCCACAACCTAGCAGTAAAACGAGGATCTCTATCTGAGACGATCGTCACTGGGACCCCGTGCAATCTCACTATGTCTCGAATATACAAGTCGGCAAGATGATCTACTGAATCTCTCACGCGCATTGGAATGAAATGCGCCGACTTGGTCAACCGGTCTACAACCACCCAAATAGTGTCACTACCCCGCTGAGTTTTCGGAAGACCTACAACGAAGTCCATGGTGACGTGCTCCCACTTCCACTCGGCAATAGGCAAGGGTTGTAACAAACCCGCTGGCCTCTGATGCTCGGCCTTCACTTGCTGACAAGTAAGGCACTTAGACACGAAGACTGCCACATCTCTCTTCATACCCCGCCACCAAAGCGACCCAAATCGATACATCTTAGTACCTCCGGGTGCACCGCAAAGCGCGAATGATGGAACTCTCGGTACCTCCTCTCGACAGGACTCGGCACAAACAGACGGTCTCGGTATCTCAAACTCAGTCGGGATCGCCGTCAAACCCTTCTCAACTTTCCTTTGGAGATCTTCTCTCGAGGATTCTACCTCAAGGTCACCTCTCTGTGCCTCTAACACTCGAGTCACAAGTGTAGGTCACAACAACGAAAACAAGGCCGCAGCCTCAACGGATTCGCCGAAGCAAGTCAAACTCGCCAAGTGCCCCAACATCTCCCACTCGGGATGGCTACACAAGCTACATCACTAATGGATTTCCTAGTAAGAGCATCGGCCACAACATTGGCCTTCCTCGGTGATAATGCAACTCAAGTCATAATCTTCTATAAACTCCATCCACCTCCTCTGCCTCAAATTCAAGTCCTTCTGTGAAAACAGATATTTCAGACTCTTATGATCCGAGAACACCTCGAATCTCTCACCATAAAGGTAGTGCCTCCAGATTTTCAAGGCAAAAATCACAGCCGCTAACTCTAGGTCGTGTGTAGGGTAGTTCTTCTCATGTATTTTTAACTGACGTGAGCCATAAGCTACTACTTTCCCTTCCTGCATCAACACACAACCCAAACCCTCTCGTGAGGCATCACAATAGACTGCGTAACCCAACCCTCTCTCCGGAATAATCAAGACTGGAGCGGTGGTCAATCTAACTTTCAGTTCTTGGAATGACTTTTCACAAGTGTCACTCCATACAAATTTGACTCCCTTCCGAGTCAACCTAGTCAACGGTGAAGCTAACCTGGAGAAATCTTTCACAAACCGACGGTAATACCCAGCTAATCCCAGAAAACTGCGGATCTCAAACACACTCTTAGGCTGTGCCCAATCTTGCACTGCCTCAGTCTTGGATGTATCAACAGACACCCCTTCCCCGGAAACCACGTGGCCTAAGAACTTGACTTCTCTTAGCCAGAACTCGCACTTCCCAAACTTGGCATACAGCCTATGGGCTCTAAGCAATTCAAGCACCACTCTCAAGTGTTCCTCGTGCTCTTGCTCTGAGGGTGAATAGATAAGAATATCATCCACAAAAACGACCACAAAACGATCCAAGAATTCCCGGAAAATCCGGTTCATCAAGTCCATAAAGATCGCGTTAGTAAGCCCAAATGGCAACACCAGAAACCCATAATGGCCCTACCGCGTACGGAATGCCGTCTTCGGAATACCCTCCTCTCTGACCCTCAACTGGTGGTAACCCGATCTCAAGTCTATCTTAGAGAAACAACAGGAACCCTTCAACTGGTCAAACAAGTCATCTATACGGGCATAGGGTACTTATTCTTAATCGTAGTCTGATTCAACTTCCGTGTCGATACACAACCTCAAGGCACCGTCTTTCTTTTTAGCAAAGAGGGCCGGTGCTACCCCAGCGATACACTAGGGCGAATGAAGCCCTTATCTAGCAATTCTTGAGTTGAACTTTCAACTCAATCAACTCTATTTGGGCAAAACGATAAGGTGCCATAGAAATCGGCGTGTCGGCGCTAAATCAATAGAGAATTTCGTTTTCGGTGAGGTGGCAAATCAACGAGATCCTCGGGAAGACGTCCGAGTATTCACAAACTACCCTTGGCAACTCAATGGGTCTCATCACACTCACCATTCTCAAAACTAGCAAGTAGACCACTAAGTTCACTCGCCTCATGGATCATACCGGTGGCAAAACACTACCAACCCTGTCCCCCAGAAAATGAAAACGTTCTCCGTTAATAGTACAACAAGTGACCCTCTGACGGTAGCAATCAATAAATGCCCGGTATGACGATAACCAGTCCATACCCAAAATAACATCGAAGCCTTTCATGGGCATAACCACAAAAGAAAAACGGAATCTATGATCATCGACCCCTATACCACACCCGCTAACTCGTTGTTTCAAAATGATTTCGCCCCCAAGAGGTGACACTACACAAATAGGAGATGCTAACTGTGCTAACTCAACTCCAAAATAGATGCGAATGTGAGATACAAAAGAATGAGACGACCAGTATCAATCAACACACTAGCAACCGAATTGCAAAAGCGAAGGTACCTCTCACCACCGATGGAGTCGGGTACTAGGTCTGTGATAAAGATACACGCCTCAGAGGCCCTCGATCTACCGCCGCCTCTGAGCATAGGATCGCCATCTTGTTGGGACGACAAGCCCCGGATTGGCCCTCGAGGCTGCAGACAGATGGTGGTTGAAATCCTGCGTCTGTCTAGAACCAGACGCTCTGGTGGCACTCAACCGTGGGCAATACCTCTTCATGTGCCCGGTGTCCACTAGTAACACGACACGGCCGCCTGCTTGAACTCGACTCGTGGTCCGGCCGAAGAAGCAGCTCTCGACCCCCGCCTTCATGGGCAACAGAAACCTTGTGACCGGTGGCCACACTTGTAACAGTGAACTCTCCTGTTGCCGCCTCCGGAGCTCGTGACTTTGATCGTGGGAAAGTCGACTGCCAACACCACTGGGACGCCGAGGGTTATAACCCCTCCGCCTCCTGCCATCACTCCCGTCCTCTTGGCCCCTCTTGGAGCCCCCATGTTTCTCCTCTTCTCCCTCCTGCATCATCAGCTCCATATGAGCTGCAGCATCCACCAAATGCCTGTACTCTCGGATGTAAGGTCCACCAACTTTCAACTTGAGGTCCCACCTCAACTTCCGCTCAAACTCATAGCAACGGCGCTCCTCTGTCGCCACAAGTTCAGGTGCAAACCTGGACAAGCTAGTAAATGTAGCCTCAAACTCGGCCACAGACAAACCCTCCTGCTTAAGCTTGGTAAACTGATCCCTTAGTCTCTCTCTAGCCACTGCGGATAAAAACCTCTCCTGGAAAGCATTCACAAACGCCTCCCAAGTACCACCCACACGAACTTTCTCATACTTCCACCATTGACCCGCATCTCCCTTCAGCTGGAAGGATGCCAAGGTCACTTTCAATGCTCCGTCCTCAATGCCTAGCATATCGAACGTTTTACTCATTTGTTCTAGCCACTCGTCTGCCTTCAATGGCTCCTTAGGATCCCCAACAAACTCCTCCGGATTAGACCGGAAGAACTCCCTCTTTAAGAAAGAAGGTCCTGCCTCAGCTACTTGATTTCCCGCCCTGAGAACACCTAAAGCCCCTGCTATCTCCCGGGCCAAGGCACCCATAGCCTGCTGACCCACCGACTCGGCCACATTGGCCTGACCAACCCCTTCCTGAACTGCCGGAATCTCATCCGGTAATGGCGCTTCCTGTCTTCTAGGCCTACCACGCCTACCACCTCTTGCTCGTCCTGACATCCTAATAAAGGTAACCCAAAACATTAGCACATTTATAAACGTGCCAAAACTAAACACTCATGTCCTAATACATGGATAACTGTAATTCATTCCACGTAAGCACATAAACACATAAGCACTTACGAATTTCATTTCCGGATGATGACAGTCCCAAGGTGTTACTAGAGTACCGGTTAGAAACAGCATTGATCAAGTGCCTTTCCAACGGGACTCTCAGAAACCCAAAGATCCAGTCAACATCCTAGAAACTAAATCCCATACCCAAATAATCACATAAGCATGTTATCACATAAGCATATATCAATACACCTAAGTCTCTATCAAGCGAGACAAACCCATTGTGATTCTAATCACTTCCCACGTACTAAGGTATTCAACCCAGATGCTCGATACCAAGTTGTAACGCCTCAAAATAAAGATATTAAACCAACAATATTGACATGCTATGATATATAAAAGATTCACATCCTTCCATTCATCGAGTTCTATTACATGTTAACAACAAAGCAAATGCCCTACAGACTTCTGACTTTCAAGTTAACACTTGGTTACAAGAAAGTAGAGTGCTAACTCATTTACACATTAAGCCCTAGGCTTGAATTTACATGTAACACCGCAAAAGGAAAGACAACCAAAAGTCCGTCCGCCACTAGCCTCCCAAGCTAAGTCCTTGGAGGTGGCATGCTACGATACAAGAAAATGATGTTCCCATATAGGGTGAGCCACACCAAGAGAAATATACTAAACCAGGTTATAAATAATGACTAAAAGATTAACAATTGATAGATGGTCAACTCTTTTACATTCTTTCATCACTTCAACAAATATAAACAAAACAGTTACATTCATACTTTCCATGACAAGCATATATCTGCCAATATATTTCTAGATAAGCATACATGCTCTATCTACGGAGTTCATCCCTATCTCCTCCTGAACATCCGGTTTAGAGGTCCATCCCCTATCTTCCCCTAAACCGCGGAGTACATCCCCTATCTCCTCCAACACAACACAATGCATATATACAACAATTATACACATCACATATCAATACATAAAATCAATGTATTCTTTCCATCGTCATAACCCATGACCCAATTCTATCTCAATTCCTCATTTTCCACAATTAATTATTCAAATTAATTAATCAATGTAATTAGGACATTTCCATAATTTACATTACAATCCTTAGGTTCCAATTTCACTAATGTTTCAACATTAATTCCATGTTTCTATACCAAACATGCTTCTAGGTTTATTATAGACAAAACCCCAAACTTTTATAAAATTACACAATGACCCAAAGTTTCCCAAAATTACACAACAACTACCAACATATCAAATGCTAAAATTTCAAGTCAAAATCCATAAGGAGGAGTAGGATATCCCTACCTCAAAGTTTAAGCCCAAAAGGAGATGAAGACTCAACACCCAACTTGCTCCAAAACCGAATATTTTCAGATTATATCGAAGCCCAAGTCACCGTCTACCTTTTTAACAAAACAAGAAGGGAAGGAAATGATCCTAGATAGATCAAACCTTAGAGAGAGTGTAAAGTTAGAGAGAGAAGCTCTCAGATCTGGAGGATTGGATCAAAAGTTTATAAAAAATCTAACTTGAAACTCGCTGCCGAATCGGCCCGATATAAACAGGCTCGCCGGCGAAGACTTGGTCGCCGAGCGACTGTAAAAACCGTAGCTCGAGCCAAGAATGTCTCGCTCGAGCCAACATCCTAAGCTCGCCGAAGCGAAAAACTTCGCCGAGCCAGAGCTCGACCCTTCAGGTCTGCAACTAGACGCACGCTCGAAGCGATTTAACCGCCGCCGAAGCGAAGATCGCCGCTCGGCGAAGAACGGCTCGCCGAGCCAGAATCATGGTGTTGAGTCCAGTGCGACGATCGCTCGCTCGAGCGAAACCACTCTGGCTCGACCCACCAGACACAAAACTCAACTCTCGCTCGAGCGACCAACTCCTCGCTCGAGCGAAGGACAAAAATTCTGGGCAGCAACCCTTGGTTCCCAAACACAACCAACCTGAAACAAACCTGTCCAACACATCCTATAACTCAAATACAATGTAGAAAATGATGTAAACAAGACAATGCTCAACTATTGACATCCACGGACACATGTCCGGATCACTGTACAATAAGGGGTAAACCCGGAATCGCTATATATTTGTTCTCTTCTCTATGTTTTTTTCTCAAATTTTTTTCATCATTTTTTCTCTTTCATCAATGTTAGCTAGTATCACCCAATACCCTAGCAACTTACAAAACATGAATTTTTCTTTTGTTTTGTAAACATATTTGTGTATTAATTTTATTTTAAGAAAAATAAACATAATAACATTTCATATTTATAATAAATAAAAATTGACTTATAAATATTACCAAATGTTACCTTATAAATATATATAAAAAAAAATTATCATTTTATCTTTTCACAATCCTATATTATTCTCAAATTTTAATTATCATTAAAAAAAGTAAATATATCTCACCTTAATAATAAAATTTTTCAAAATAAATATAAAAGCAAAAAAAATATCTAATCACGTTACAATAAATTAAAATTAGATGATAGGGATTGAAAGGTAAATAAATTATTTGAGAATAATAAACTATTTAAATTTGTCATTTCTTCCATCTAATTAAAATAGAATTTTACTTGAAGAAATAAATTATTTGAAAATAATAAAATTCTCAAATAATTTGTTATTTATTACATCTAAAATCTATATCTCCATCTTTAGTTCTTTCATTTAAATTATTTTTATTAAATTAAATCTCAAAATTAATTCAAATAAGAAACATGGATATTCTTCTTAATTTCATTAATGGTTGATTTTTTTTTTTTTTTAACTTATAAAAGTTCAAAACTTAATAGTGAAAAAAAAATAAAAAATACAAAGTCAAGGAAATACAAAAAAAAGTTTGTGAGAAATAAAATGATACTTTAATATATATGTAAATTACAATTAAAAAGTATTAAGTGTAAAGGGTATTACGGTCATTTGCACAATCAAGTTAACACCATTTGGCTTAAATTAACGGGAGGGGGGGAATCTTGACAATGTCAGAAAAAATATGAGAGATTTCTGTAATTATTAAAATTAAAGAGAGGTTCATATAATTATTAGAAACCTCAGGTGAGTGTAATTTACCTTATTATTTTTCATTTTGTGGTTTCAGGGGAGTGCAAAGCAGATACTAAAGTTGAAATCTTTGACCTTAATTTGATCAATTTGCCAGTAGGGTTACAAACGAACCGAGCTGAGCCGAGCTTTGCTGAGCTCGAGCTCAGCTCGTTTACTTATCGAGCTCGTTTATTGAGCTCGAGCTCGGCTCGATAAGTAATTGGGCTCGAGCTCAGCTCGACTCGTTAATTTTAATGAAGCTCGAACTCGGCTCGGCTCAACTCGACTCCATAAATTTTTTTAATATTATTTATATTATTTAAATATAAATATTTAAATAAAAAATATTATTTATATTATTTAATATATAAAAAATTTATTTATTTATTATTTATATATATTTAAATATTATTTAATATATAAATAATATATTTATTATATAATTTAAATAAAGATAAACGAGCCAAGCTCATGCAAACTCGAGCTCGGCTCGTTTACTAAACGAGCCCAATATTCGAGCTCGAGCTTGGCTCGTTTACTAAATAAGCCGAGCCCTTAACGAGCCGAGCTGAGCTTGTTCATGAACAGCTCAGTTCGTTTTGCAGCCTTATTTGCCAGTACCCAATGAATTTGTTGATCTGATGACCCAATTTATTAAGGGCATTAGACTAGAAGGGAAGTATAAAGGGGCGACAAAGATCCAACATGTTAGTCATGGCCACCCTTTAATTTTGTACGACAAACAACTTAACAGTGAGTCATGCTCTATTGGGAGCAAATTGCCCTTCTTGAATGAGGTGATGAAGAATGATGAAAATTGCAATGGGTGTGCACAAACCATTTCTGCTCCATTTTTTTTATTGTGCTGAATGTAACTTCTTTCTCCATGAGTGGTGTGCAGAGTTACCCAATGAACTGCGACACCCATGTCACCCAGAGCATCAACTTCTCTTGACCCCAAATTTTCATCTATGTAAATGTACATGCTGCAGATCAGATAGCAATATGTTTATTTTCCGCTGTATGACCTTCCCATACTTCAAGTGTGCATCCCTACCACGCTTTATCAGACACAAAGCTCACAAGCACACCCTCGCTCTAAGGCAAACATGGTCTGGTAGATGCGATGCCTGTAATGATGTTTTTCTTCGATTTGCATTTGTATGTGACCCTTGCAATCTGAATATTTGTGTTGGGTGTCTTTGCTTTGCCGCACCGTTAGTCACAGATACGATAAACACCCATTCACCCTAACCTATTCCCCTCCTCCTCTCAAAGACCCGAACGTGGATGAGGAGTACTATTGTGAGATTTGTGAGGGGGAAATAAATCCAAACATATGGTTCTATCAATTGGTCATTTGTGATCAATCTCTTCATACACTCTGCAGCCGTCCTATTGATTGGATTCCAAATGTCAAGTGTTGGAAGACCATTGAATTCCATCACCATCACCCACACCTTCTCATACATGCCTACATCTCCCTGGAGAATAGTGATATTCAATCACCATGCAGCCAATGTGGCAAATGTTTCCAAGACGATTCGCATATGTACTATCAATGTCCACTTTGTGTTTTTTTCCTTTACCGTTGTTCCCTCTCGAAAAAATAAAATTTGTAGAAACTGAAATTTCATGAAAATCTATTTGGAGATTTTCAAATCCTAATTGTGATAGTTTGGCGGTTCATTGGCTGGGTTATTTTTAAATTTTAATTATAACTTTTGGTTGTTGATGATCCAATTATCAACAGAGGAATGAAATAATGTCCGGTTACAAAATAAAGTGAATATACTTCAAATTCAATAATGTAATTTGTAGACACTACTAGAAAAACAACTTTTCGCGTCTTTTTTTTTGCGACTGATAATTTGACCGTCGCAAAAAATATTATTTGCAACGGAGCAAACCAGGCGAAGCAACTATTGGGACTTAAACTATTGAGACTTATATTTTCAAACAAAAACTTGCGAGCCCACCATTGGGACTCAGCCCAATTTATATTCTCCTTTTTTCTTAAACTCTCATTTCCCCCAAATCGCTCGATCATTGATTTCTATCTTGCGCTAGACTCTCATTTTCCCCAAATCACTCGATCGTGTCTGAGTAACCAGGTTCATTGTTAGATCAAGATCCCTCTCTTGATTTTGCTCTGTAGATCACCATGGTCGTCTAAAGAAGAGATCTCCAACGGTATCTCTCTCTCTCGTCTCAGTGAGTCTCTTTGAATCATTCATTCGTATTTTCATATTTCAACTTATTCATCTCTCTACTTCGATCACTTGAGATCACTGAATTCACTGTAATTCGTATTCGACTTCTTCATCTGAACTCACTGTAATTCGAATCATTCCTTCATATTGATTTTTCCACCAGGTGGTCTGATTCTGGAAACAAGCTTTGGTTTGAATAAATCCTTCCTCATCTGCTATTAATTTGAGAGAAATGAATCGACAAATGAATATCAAAGAGCATTCACATTATCTTTGGTTTGTTATATCTCAGAGAGGATGACGCTATTAATCCAGAACTTATTCAATTTGAAGTTTAATTCATCAACAGGTTAGCGTGTAGCACTTGCATCAAAGAATATCTCCCTTTTCTCAACTATATTTTACAGTATTTTTCAAGCAAAGTTTGTTAGTCCAAGCAAAATTGTTGTAACCTTGTTTGAACATTTTTTCTCCTTACATATCTATCTGTCTCACTTGTAGCACTAACATGCTCTGGGTGTTCACTTGAATGGCATATATATATATATATCTTAGACTGTTAATTTTTGTCTAAGAAAAAAATATTTGAACATCCTGTTAGTATGAACACCCATGGTTTGTTGGTATAAAGACTGAGTACCAATTTCACCAAAAATTTGAACAACCTTTGTATAACAGGTACATTCTACTCCAAAAAAAAATATGATTAAGTTGTGTTTTCTCTATTGGTTTTTGATACACTGAAATGCATTTAAAATTTTTTGTTTTTTTAATCTTCTGAAGTCTTTCCACCTGAGTTGCCCGTTTAAAATGCTTGCTGATCTTTGTGTTTCTCTAGTGAGAGATTATTTTGATTATCCATACTGCGAACAAATGTTTTGAGTTTGACTGTAATATTTAAATGACTACTCTGAGAAAAATTTCTAAAGCCACCATTCCTACCACTTCTAGGGACTTTTCATTGTTGTCAGATAATGTGTTAACATCACTACCAAGCACTGAGACAATGCCCATTCCCATTATGGTTATTTGTTTCCTTGGATCATTTTCTTGTTTTGGAGTGATAGTAGTAGTGAAGCCATGTAACTCACTTGTCTTTGATTTTGTCCTGAGGATGAGGAAACTTCAGTCTTGAGCTAAATAAAATATGTATGCAAAATTTAGAGGGGGTTTAATCTGCTCGAGTAATCGCAACTGCTAGGATGAATGTTTCTCCTTTAGCAAATATAATTCCATATGAATATACTATTGTTGAGTTGTTTTAGTAATGAATAATTGGCAAAGATATTCTAAGAAATCATTCTCTAAAATCTGGAACTTCTTTTGCATTGCTAAATGTTAACAAAATATAATATTGTATTTTAGTAATCCATTCTAACATTTTAGAAAAGAAAAATATCTAATCAAATGAATTTTTCTTGTTTAATGGGATCCAAAATTACTTAATAGATTAAACAATCCTACAATCAAACTTAATAAATATGGGTTGTGTTGGGTGTGGGTTATAATCATTTAGCTAAATGAGTAATAACTAGGTAAATCGATAATTAAAAACCCAACCCAACCCAACCCATTTATAACTTGCCCACCCAAAGCTGGGGAGGAGAATGAGTGTTAATCTTGAATCATTTGATCTGAATCATTTTATTGATGACTTGTTACATGAAGTGCTAATGGAGAGGCTTCACTTTGTAGGCCCAACCTGCTACTCCTTTGGCTCTATCACAGCCATTAATGACATCTCAAGCTCCTGCATCAACTGTGGGAATGTGAGTTAAACTTCATAATGTCTTGTTGAATTGTTTGAAAATGAACTTTACCAGGTTGGCTCATCTTTTTCCCATTTGTTTCATCTGCGATCCACTATCTCGCCTCGAATCTACTCTGTTGCTCGCCTCCGCTCATTCTTCTTTTGCTCTTACCTCGTGAGTAATTGCTTACGCATCTATACACATATTTGACTGTTAAAGACCATGAGATCCTACGATATTTTTATCTGCTCTCTCTCTCTCTCTCTCTCTCTCTCTCTCTCAAAACCTTTTTTTGAAGCGATCGAATCATATGTTTATGGCCAAGCATCGAATCTTGTTCTTTGGAAGTAACTTAGAGGCTACCGCTCAACAAATTCTTGATATGGGTGGTGGAAGTTGGGATCGGGATATGGTTGTCCGTGCTTTACGTCTTGCTTATAACAACCGGAGAGAGTCATTGAATATCTATATTCAGTGAGTCCACTCTTGCTTCTTAGCACCTGTATCTTAAATGTTCGACCCAGAATTTAATCTAATTTAGGCTCAGATGGAAATTGCTTTCCTTGATTCTGTCAATAGGTTGTTTAACACAATTGGTTGGGGAAGTCATTACAGGACTAAGGAACAGAGTTTGTGTTCAATGTTACTCACCCCTCTTTATATTCCAGAATTTGTTATATGCAATTTTGGCTATGTATGTAGCTTCCTTTGTTAGTTCCTTTTTTATCCCTTTGGTTTCCTTAACTTAAAAAGTGAAGCAACGAGATGGAATACAACAATGATAGTTTTGTGGAATATTTTTCATCACCTGTTCATTTTATACCAAAGTCACTGTATCGCTATTGTTGTGCTTCAATCTTAGTTGCATCATCTCTCTAATCTGGGGGAAAATAATTTTATAATGAGGCGCCACCTAGTAACACCTGAAATGGTCTTCACCACCAGGTAAAAATTAGCATTTGCTTCCTCACTTGGCTGCGCTTTTTTGAGAAACAAAATATTTTAAGGCTTTTGTGAAAATTCCAAGCTTTTGATCTCCAAAGTTGTGGTCTTTACAGGTTCCTGATTTTGCCTACTCTCCAAATCCACACAGTAACTACCAAATTTGATTCCTAGCTCAATTGGGTCTATTTGTTTTTATCTTTTTGTGGATTTGATTTGATACAATATATATCATTTTTTTGTCTTTTTTAATAAAAATTGTTGTAGATGGGAGCTCTAGTTCAGACAAGAACAACTCTGAACCAGAACCTAAAGCAAAAGTAGTTCGTCGAAGAGATGCTCCTCCTGCCAAACAGACCCATTCTATTCCCCTAGCTGCTTCTGCCCCTCCTTGCAAGGTACCCTTTAAATTGTCCTCTATTTGGTTGATGACACTACTAGAAAAAGGACCTTTTGCTACTATATAATTTGCGACCACTTGGTTAGCCGTCGCAAATAATCAATTTATTCCTATTTTACCCGTTTTCCTTCCTTATATTTGCCCTAGGTTTAGAAAAATTAAAACACGGATTGTTCTCTCTCTCTCTCTCTCTCTCTCTCTCTCGCATTACAAACATGCATAGCTCTGCTCTCTCGCTCTTCCGCTCGCCATTTTCGTCTGAACGTCTCCATCGGTATGAATCGCTCTTTCAATCTCGCTCTCTTTCTCTGTCTCTCAATCTCCCTCCCAATCTCTATCTCTCAATCTCTCTGTCTCGCTGTCTCTCTCTCTCTCTCTCTCTCTCTCTCTCTCTCTCTCTCTCGTTTTCTTGAGTTCTCAAGCTTGTAATATACTTGTCAATTTGTTGAATTTTCAGGTGATTTCATTGCAAATTAGGTGATTTCATCGGTGTCTTGTGAGAATAGAAGTAAATTTGCAATCCTCAACCTCCTCTATCGCCTCTGCTTCTCTCTATCTGACTTAGGAAATCTAGGTTTTCAATTATTTGCAATTCTTTCTTTTCTCATCTGAAATGTTTCTATCTATTTTCATTCTCTATCTTGATCTGAGAACTTGTTTAGCTCCTTATGTGATCAGATTGATCATAAACGTTTGTTTTTCCTCAAGTGAGACTTGAATCTCGATTTGTTTATTGTGAAAATGTTATAAAACGAGAGCAAAAAAATGTATTTTTATTGATTTTTTTTTTTTCATTTTTAAGAGCCAAAAACAATACTATTACAGTTCGTAAATTATTTTTTCTTTTACTTCTTTGTTCCATTTAGTTAGAATCTTGAATAAACCGACAATTTTCCCATCCTTCTATCAATGTTATAGCCATATAGATACAATTATATATATATATTTAAATACACTTTAATGCACATCAGATGCTGTAATTGTTTAAAATGCTTGATTTTGCTGACTGTTTCCGTTCTAACTTGAACATCTGCATTCGGTTATGTCCAAATTATGGCTTTTTCTTTTGTTTTTTTTGCCCTAAATATGATGTTTGTCTGAAGAAAAATGATTTTTTAAAGCTTTTTATATCATTTATTTTCATTTATGGAAGGAAGAAAAAATAGTAAATAAGGAAGCAATTGATTGTTAGTTGAGTTCAATTTTCGGTTTTGGATTTTTTTTTGGACCGCTAGTATTTGAATTGGTGTGATTGGTTTGTGTGGTTTAGGAGGAAGCAAGATCGTGGGGAGTCCGAGGTGAGAGGTTGTGTCTGATTGGATGTTGCTATGAAAGGGATGAGAGATTGCTTGTTCTTGAGTTTATGCCCCATGAAACACTTGCCAAGCATCTCTTCCACTGTGAGTTCTTGTCTGTTTTGTGATTGATTATTGATTAGCTTTGAATGTTGAGAATGTACAGGGTGAACACTTTATATGGTGAATTGTGGAAAATTTGAAATGTATTTATTAATTGGTTTGCTTCAACAACTTGCATTTATTATGTGGTTTTTACTAATTGTTAACGTTGGACTTAAAATTTACTTTTCATCAAGATTTATATCACTGATTTGTTTCAAGTTTTGTGCTAAAGAGCTAGGTAATTGGGAATATTAATAGAGATATGGTAAGCTTGTTAATGCTGATATATGCGTAAAAAGTGTATTGAAATATGAAATAGTGTATAAATTGTATGAAAATATGTGAAATGTATATTGGTATTATTCTAACTTTTTTTGACATTATTTGCTCCTTAACTAACACTTATTGTGTGGTTGCTAGTAGGACCCGTATTAACATTCTTAATTTGACTACAATGTATATAAATCAATAATGCTAAGAAAACAAATTAAAATACAGAATGGGTAAACAGAAATTGCAATTATAGATTGAGATTTATTCTGAAAGTGGACCCCTCCATAATTGGGTTTAATCCATGCCTATCTATTCTGTGTTCCTAGCATCACTCATAGTGAAGTATAGCCAATCCCTTCTACAAAATCATTTGATTCATACTTTCTATATCTAAGGCATCTGTCTATGGCTTATTACCTTTTTACTTGATTATGTGTTGAATTGGCTTAGGGGAGAACCAGCCCATGAAATGGGCAATGAGATTGAGGGTGGCCTTGTACTTGGCACAAGCTCTGGAATATTGCAGTAGTAAAGGGCGCATACTGTATCCGCGATCTGACGCTACGAATCTTGTTTGATAAGGTGAAGTGGTTTCTGCAGATAGTTTGCTCATTGATATACTTGTTTTAGTATATGATTCTTATTTTGAGTTGGGTGTATTATGGATGGCAATCCTAGGCCATCTTGCTTTGGCCTCATGAAGAAGCAGAGATGGCAAGAGTTATAGTACAAACTTGGCTTTTACCCCTCCAGTACACGAGAACAGTCGATTACTAGTAGTTGTTGCTATTCAGTGTTTGTTTTTGTAACAGCTACATCATCTTTTTGCTAGTTCACAGTCCAGCTTTGTTTTAAAGATGTTGATTTGTCAATAGATTGTTAATTTGATATTGTTGCTTTAATTTTGTTTCTGTAACGCCCTCAAAATAATGACAATAAACCCATCAATCGAACATGCATCAACATAATAAAAGTCCACCTTCTTCTATTTAACTGAACTGTTCTGTACAAAAGTATTACATGTAAACAATAAAAGCGGATGCCTTAAAGGCTTACAACTTTCCAAGTTAACACTTGGTTGCAATCAAAAGAGCTCTAGCTCAATACACGTAAAGCCCTTGGCTTGAGATTACATGTAACACATCAAAAGTAAATAGAAGTCAAAAAGTCCATCCGCCACTAGCCTCCCAAGCTAAGTCCTTGGAGGTGGCATGCTGCCTGTACCTGAAAATGATGTTCCCATATAGGGTGAGCCACAGCCCAGTAGAAATATACTAAACCAGTTATGAATAATGACTAAAAGATTAACAGTTGATAGATGGTCAACACTTTTACATTCTTTCATAACACATTTCAATTCCAAGACTTTCATGTCTATATTCAATTCACTCTCCATTTTCATTAAATTCTCAGTTTATAACTCATGGCTCAGAACCTGGCCACACAACTCATATGAAACAACAGCTCATATTAACCACTTACAATTTCATTACTTCCACAGATATGCATACTAGCTATATCACATTCCCAAGACAAGCATATGAGCTTTATCTACGGAGTCCATCCCCTATCTTCTCCCAAACAACATCCGGTTTAGAGGTACATCCCATATCTTCCCCTAAACCGCGGAGTACATCCCCTATCTTCCCCTAAACCGCGGAGTACATCCCCTATCTTCTCCAACACAACACAATGCATATAAACAACAATTATACACATCACAAATCAATACATAAAGTTAATGTATTCTTCAACTGTCATTCTCAATGACACATTTCAATGATTGGTTTTAATTTACCTAATCATCATGCATTGTCTACAACAATCAAGACTATCCTCCACCGATAGCCCAAAGCAGATATTTCTAAACAGAAAATAAATGCACAATGGATATATAATCAACATCTCAATTCCATAATTAATTATTCCAATTAATTAAACAATATAATTATAGCATTTTCCATAATTAACATTCAACCCCTAAGGTTCCATTTTCATCAATGATTCCACATTAATCTCATTTCTATGTACCAACCGTACATATAGGTTTATTTAAAACAAAACCCCAAACTTTTATAAAATTGCATAAAAGCCCCAAACTTTCCCAAAATTACGCAACTATCCCCAACACATCAAAATGTCAAAATTTAAAGACAGAATCCATAAAGAGGAGTAGGATATCCCTACCTCAAAGTTTGAGCTCAAAAGGAGATGAAGACCCAAAGATCAAAATGCTCCAAACACCGACTTTTTCAGATTAGATCGAAGCCCAAGTCACCCTCTATCTTTTTAACAAAGCACTTAGGGTAGATTCACACTCTAGGGAGATGATTTCTTAGAAGGCAAGTCTAGAGAGAAGCTCTAAATTTTGGGGTTTGAAAATATAAAATTTTTGAAAAAGTGAAGTTTAGATCGCTGCTGCGAACTGATATAAATAGGCTCGCTCGAGCGAAGACTTGGTCGCTCGAGCGACCAGACAATGAAAACCGTAGCTCGAGCCAAGAAGGTCTCGCTCGAGCCAACATCCTAGAAGCTCGCTCGAGCGAAGAAAAGCTCGCTCGAGCCAGGAGCTCGACCTTCAGTTCGCAACTAGACGCACGCTCGGCGCGAACCGCTTCGCTTCGGCGAAGATCGAACCAGTCGCTCGGCGAAAAACGGCTTCGCCGAGCGAAATCATGGTGTTGAGTCGATCGAGCCCAGATCGCTCGCTCAGCGAAGCCGCTCTGGCTCGACCCACGACACAAAACTCAACTCGCTCGGCGACCAACTCCTCGCCGGCGAAGGACAAAAATTCTGGGCAGCAACCCTTGGCTCCCAAACACAACCAACCTGAAACAAACCTGCCCAACACATCCTATAACTTAAATACAATATATGAAAGGACGTAAACAGGACAACAATCCACTACCAACATCCACGGACACATGTCCGGATCACCATACAACAAGGGGTAAACCCGGGATCGCTATAACCTCCCCCCCTTAAAGAATTTCGTCCCCGAAATTAAAACAAGTTTTTGAAAAGCAAGCCTTTTTTCTCCATTTTAAACAATGTCATAATACAATATTTAACAATTACCCATTACGGTCATCCATCTCTTATCAAGAGGCATTTAGCAATATACATTTTCAAGCGCATCTATAACATGCATTTCTTGTTCCACTTTCCAACCATTCTCAATATACATGGTTTCACAAATCATATCATAACAAAATTTCATGATACATCTCCAATTCTATAATATAGCCAACACATGCAACATTATAATCAATTCTCACATTAAGGCAAGTTTTACACTACTTCCTTAAATCAAAACATATACCATGTTTTACAACTCAAGACACATACAATGTTCTCAAAGTTCAACAAAATTACAAGTTCTCATTACATGACTACAAATCAACAAACAAGTCCGGATATTTCTCGCGGACTTCCAACTCACGTTCCCAAGTGGCTTCCTCCACTCCGTGATGCTTCCACAAAACCTTCACCAAAGGAATGGTCTTGCCACGCAGGACTTGATCCCGCCTATCCAAGACCAACGGTCTCTCCTCATACGAGGCATCCTCATCTACCTCCAAATCGGTCCAATCCAACACGTGTGATGGATCCGACTCATACTTCCGAAGCATACTCACATGAAACACGTCATGAACTCCGGACAACTGTGGCGGCAAAGCTAAACGGTAAGCAACCTCGCCAATCCTCTCAAGGATCTCAAAAGGACCAATAAACCGAGGATAACTTTCCTCTCTTCCCAAACCTCATCAATCCCGCCTAGGTGATATCTTGAAGACATGATCACCTATCTCAAACACCAACGGTCTCCTCCTCTGATCAAGATAAGATTTCGGCGACTGCGGTAATAAGCCTCCCTACGGATAAGCTCAACTTTCTCCGTCGTCTCCCTAACCAATTCGGACCCAACAAAGGTGTGTCACCCACCTCGGCCCAACAAGCTGGAGACCTACAAGGTCGGCCATACAAGGCCTCAAGCGGTGCCATACCGATGCTAGGCCGATAAGCTGTTGTTGTAGGCAAACTCCACCAATGGTAAGTGCCTCTCCCACGTCCCACTGAAGTCAAGGACACAACCCCGAAGCATATCCTCAAGGATCTGAATAGTACGCTCAGACTGCCCGTCAGTCTGAGGGTGATAAGCTGTACTAAAGGTCAACTTGGTGCCCAAGGCACTCTGCAAACTCTGCCACAACCTAGCAGTAAAATGAGGATCTCTATCTGAGACGATCGTCCTTTGGGACCCGTGCAATCTCACTATGTCCCGGATATACAAGTCGGCAAGATGGTCCACGAATCTCTCACGCGCATAGGAATGAAGTCGCCGACTTAGTCAACCGGTCTACAACCACCCAAATAGCATCACTACCCACCGAGTCCTCGGAAGACCTACAACGAAGTCCATAGTGACATGCTCCCACTTCCACTCGGCAATAGGCAAGGGTTGCAACAAACCCGCGGCCTCGATGCTCGGCCTTCACTTGTCGACAAGTAAGGCACTTAGACACGAGCGCCATCTCTCTTCATGCCCGCCGCCAAAATGGCGACTCAAATCTGATACATCTTAGTACCTCCGGATGCTTGCAAAGCGCGAATGGTGAAACTCTCGGAGTACCTCCTCTCGGCAAGACTCGGTACAAACAAGCGGTCTCGGTATCTCACACTCAAGTCGGGATACACCGCCAAACCCTTCTCAACTTTCCCCTTGGAGATCTTCTCTCTGAGGATTCTACCTCAAGGTCACCTCTCGTGCCTCTAACACTCGAGTCACAAGTGTAGGTCGCAACAACAGAAAACAAGGTCATGACCTCAGCGGATTCGCCGAAGCAAATCAAACTCGCCAAGTGCCCCCAACATCTCCCACTCGGATGGCTACACAAGCTACATCACTAATGGATTTCCTACTAAGAGCATCGCCACAACATTGGCCTTCCTCGGGTGATAATGCAACTCGAAGTCGTAATCCTCAATGAACTCCATCCACCTCCTCGCCTCAAGTTCAAGTCTTTACGTGAAACAGATACTTGAGACTCTTATGATCCGAGAACACCTCGAATCTCTCACCATAAAGGTAGTGCCTCCAGTTTTCAAGGCAAAGATCAACCCCGCTAACTCTAGGTCGTGTGTAGGGTAATTCTTCTCGTGTATTTTTAAGCGGCGTGAGCCATAAGCTACCACTTTCCCTCCTGCATCAACACACAACCCAAACCCTCTCGTGAGGCATCACAATAGACCATAACCCAACCTCTCTCCGGAATAATCAAGACCGAGCGGTGGTCAATCTAACTTTCAACTCTGAAACGACTTTTCACAAGTCTCCTCCATACAAATTTGACTCCTGGCGAGTCAACCTAGTCAACAAAGCTAACACGGAGAAATCTTTCACAAACCGACGATAGTACCCAGCTAATCCTGTAAGCTGCGGATCTCAAACACACTCTTAGGTGTGCCCAATCTTGCCTCGGTCTTGGATGTATCAAGACACCCCCTAAAACTACATGGCCTAAGAACTTGACTTCTTTTAGCGAACTCACTTCCCAAACTTGGCATCTGACCTATGGGCTCTAAGCAACTCAAGCACCACTCTCAAGTGTTCCTCGTGCTCTTTCTCACGAGGGTGAATAGATAAGAATGTCGCCCACAAAAGCGACCACAAAAGCGATCCAAGAATTCCCGGAAGATCCGGTTCATCAAGTCCATAAAGATCGCTGGGGTGCATTGGTGAGCCCAAATGGCATCACCAGAAACTCATAATGGCCATACAGCGTCACGGAATGCCGTCTTGAATGTCCTCCTCTCGACCCTCAACCGGTGGTAACCCGATCTCAAATCTATCTTAGAGAAACAAGGAACCCTTCAAGGTCAAACAAATCATCTATACGGGGCATAGGGTATTTATTCTTAACCGTAGTTCGATTCAACTTCCGTAGTCGATACACAACCTCAAGGCACCGTCTTTCTTTTTTAGCAAAGAGGGCGGTGCTCCCACAATGATACACTAGGCTTAACGAAGCCCTTATCTAGCAATTCTTGGAGCTGAACTTTCAACTCAATCAACTCTGCCGGTGCAAAACGATAAGGTGCCATAGAAATCGGCGCCGTGCCGGGCACTAAATCAATAGAGAACTCTGTCTCTCGGTGGGGTGGCAAATCAATAAGATCCTCGGGAAAGACGTCTGAGTATTCACAAACTACCCTTGGCAACTCAATCTGGGTTTCATCATACTCACCATTCTCAAAACTAGCAAGTAAACTACTAAGCTCATTCCGCCTCCGCGGACCGCACCCCTGTGGCACAACACTACCAACTCGGTCTCCTAAAAAATGGAAAAACTCGCTCATCGCATGACAAGTAACACTCTGGCGGTAGCAATCAATAATGACCGGTATGGCGATAACGGTCCATACCCAAAATAACATCAAAGCCCTTCATGGGCATAACTACAAATGGAAAGGGAAGCCGATGATCGTCGACCTCTATATCACAACCTCTACATCCGTGCCTCAAAATTAACTCACCCCCAATAGGTGACACAACGCAAATAGGAGATGCTAAAAGTGCTAACTCGGTTCCAACAGATGCAAATGCACGAGATACAAAGAATGAGATGCACCGTGTCAATCAACACTCTAGCAACCGAGTTGCAAAACAAAAAGTACCTCTCACTCTTGATGGAGTTGGTACCAAATCTGCTTGGCAACAAGATACACGCGCCCGTGGGACCTCGTCCACCTGCTCACCCACAGAGCATATGGTTTATCTTGACGGGATGACGGCTCCGGATTGGCCCTCGAGGCTGCGACTGGTGGTGAAAAGGCTCTGCCTAGAACCAGACGCTCTGAAGTGGCACTCAAGCGTAGGCAGAACCTCTTGGTGCCCAGTCCCACCCGATAATGGGACAAGGGCTACCTGCCCAAACTCGACCACTGTGGCTGGTGAAGAAGATCTGACCCTCGACCTCCGCCTTCATGGCAAGCCTTGTGACTGGTGGCCACACTTGTAACAAGTAAACTCTCCTGGCCCCTCGAACTGCACTCGGTACAGGGAAAGTCGACCTAGAAACTCCACCCTGAGACTGCTGAGGTTATAACCCCTCTGTCTCCTACTATCACCCTGACCCTCCTGACTCCTCTTGGAGCCTTTCTGCCCTTCATCCTCTTCCTGCATCATAATCTCAGTATGAGCTGCAGCATCAACCAGTCGCCCATAATCCCGAAACATAGACCCCACAATTCTCAACTTGAGGCCGCGCCTCAACTTCTTCTCAAACTCAATGCAACGGCGTTCCTCGGACGCCACCAATTCAGGTGCAAACCTGGACAAACTAGTGAATGAGGCCTCAAACTCGGCCCGATAAAGCATCTGCTTGGTGGCAGCCCGACCTCTCAACTTCTCTGAGCAGTAGGAGACAAGAACTTCTCTGAAGCGTCAACAAAAGCCTTCCAAGTACCCCAATCGACCCTTGGTGAACTTCCACCATCGACCGCATCCTTTTTGGAATGATGCCAAGGTCACCTTCAGTACTTCGTCTTCGATGCCTAGCATCTCAAACGTCTTCGTTGTCTGTTCGAGCCATTCATCAGCTTTAAGCGGCTCTTTTGGATCACCCACAAACTCATCCGGATTAGACCGGAAGAACTCCCTCTTCAGAAAAGAAGGTCCTGCATCTGCAACAACAACCTGAGCCTGATTCTCAGCTCTGAGAATACCCACCGACTCCTGACGCCCTGCTATCTCTCGGGCTAGAGCGCCCATAGCCTGCTGGCCTACTGGCTCGGCCACATTGGCCTGACCAACCCCTTCCTGAGCTGCCGGAATCTCATCCGGTAAAGGCATATCCTGCCTCCTAGGCCTACCACGCCTTCCACCTCTTCCTCGTCCTGACATCCTAATAAAGGTAACACAGAACGTTAGCACATTTATAAACGTGCCATAACTAAACACTCGCGTCCTAAAACATGGACCACAATAATTCACTCCACGTAAGCACATAAACACATAAGCACTTACGAATTTCATTTCTTGATAATGATAGTCCCGAGGCGTTACGAGTTCTGTGAGAAAGCGACATTGATCATGTGCCTTCTCAACAAGACTCCCAGAAACCCAAGGATCCAATCAACATCCTAGAAATTAAATCCCATACCCAAATAATCACATAAACATGTTATCAATTAAACACATAGCATATGACACTACACTAAGTCTCTATCAAGCGAGACAAACCCATTGTGATCCTAATCACTTCCCACGCACCCAAAGTATTCAACCCGATGCGCTCACGATACCAAGTTGTAACGCCCTCAAAATAATGACAATAAACCCATCAATCGAACATGCATCAACATAATAAAAGTCCACCTTCTTCTATTTAAGCCCCATTACGTACAAAAGTATTACATGTAAACAATAAAAACGGATGCCTTAAAGGCTTACAACTTTCCAAGTTAACACTTGGTTGCAATCAAAAGAGCTC
Organism: Camellia lanceoleosa; assembly: GCA_025200525.1. Taxonomy (NCBI): domain Eukaryota; kingdom Viridiplantae; phylum Streptophyta; class Magnoliopsida; order Ericales; family Theaceae; genus Camellia; species Camellia lanceoleosa. The sequence continues at coordinate 112,109,929 of CM045760.1, read as the reverse complement.
TAGCTCAATACACGTAAAGCCCTTGGCTTGAGATTACATGTAACACATCAAAAGTAAATAGAAGTCAAAAAGTCCATCCACCACTAGCCTCCCAAGCTAAGTCCTTGGAGGTGGCATGCTGCCTGTACCTGAAAATGATGTTCCCATATAGGGTGAGCCACAGCCCAATAGAAATATACTAAACCAGTTATGAATAATGACTAAAAGACTAACAGTTGATAGATGGTCAACACTTTTACATTCTTTCATAACACATTTCAATTCCAAGACTTTCATGTCTATATTCAATTCACTCTCCATTTTCATTAAATTCTCAGTTTATAACTCATGGCTCAGAACCTGGCCACACAACTCATATGAAACAACAGCTCATATTAACCACTTACAATTTCATTACTTCCACAGATATGCATACTAGCTATATCACATTCCCAAGACAAGCATATGAGCTTTATCTACGAGTCCATCCCTATCTTCTCCCAAACAACATCCGGTTTAGAGGTACATCCCATATCTTCCCTAAACCATGAGTACATCCCCTATCTTCCCTAAACCGCTGGAGTACATCCCTATCTTCTCCAACACAACACAATGCATATAAACAACAATTATACACATCACATATCAATACATAACGTTAATGTATTCTTCAACTGTCATTCTCAATGACGCATTTCAATGATTGGATGTAATTTACCTAATCATCATGCATTGTGTACAACAATCAAGACTATCCTCCACCGATAGCCCAAAGCGTATATTTCTAAGCAGAAAATAAATGCACAATGGATATATAATCAACATCTCAATTCCATAATTAATTATTCCAATTAATTAAACAATATAATTATAGCATTTTCCATAATTAACATTCAACCCCTAAGGTTCCATTTTCATCAATGATTCCACATTAATCTCATTTCTATGTACCAACCGTACATATAGGTTTATTTAAAACAAAACCCCAAACTTTTATAAAATTGCATAAAAGCCCCAAACTTTCCCAAAATTACAACTATCCCCAACACATCAAAATGTCAAAATTTAAGACAGAATCCATAAAGAGGAGTAGGATATCCCTACCTCAAAGTTTGAGCTCAAAAGGAGATGAAGACCCAAAGATCAAAATGCTCCAAACAGACTTTTTCAGATTAGATCGAAGCCCAAGTCACCCTCTATCTTTTAACAAAGCACTTAGGGTAGATTCACACTCTAGGAGATGATTTCTTAGAGAGAAGGCAAGTCTAGAGAAGCTCTCAAATTTAGGGTTTGAAAATATAAAACTTTTGAAAAAGTGAAGTTTAGATCATTGCCGTGAATCGATATAAATAGGCTCGCTCGGCGAAGACTTGGTCGCTCGGCGACTGCATAATGAAACCGTAGCTCGAGCCAAGAAGGTCTCGCCGAGCCAACATCCTAGAAGCTCGCCGAGCGAAGAAAAGCTCGCTGAGCCAGAGCTCGACCCTTCAGTTCGCAACTAGACGACGCTCGGCGACGAACCGCTTCGCCGGCGAAGATCGAACCAGATCGCTCGGCGAAGAAACGGCTTCGCCGAGCGAAATCATGGTGTTGAGTCCGCCCAGACGCATCGCTCGGCGAAAGCCGCTCTGCTCGACCCACCAGACACAAACTCAACTCTCGCCGGCGACCAACTCCTCGCTCGGCGAAGGACAAAAATTTCAGGCGGCAACCCTTGGCTCCCAAACACAACCAACCTGAAACAAACCTGCCCAACACATCCTATAACTTAAATACAATATATGAAAGGACGTAAACAGGACAACAATCCACTACCAACATCCACGGACACATGTCCGGATCACTATACAACAAGGGGTAAACCCGGGATCGCTATAGTTTCTCTTCCATATATTCATTGTATTAGTTATTCTGACCCACAATTATCTTCTCTCATTGCGAACATGGTGCATTATTTTTGTTATAGTTGTAAAAGTGCCAATTATGTTTGATTTAAACTAAAAGTAACAAGCTTATGTATGTCTATTTTTGGCAGGGAGAGTGACTCCAGAAAGTGTAGTTTACAGATTCGGAACCCTGCTTCTAGATCTTCTGAGCGGCAAACATATTCCTCCAAGCCATGTAGGTTTCATTTCTTTATAATAATTTTTGTTGGATGTAAAACTATCCATTTGTATTTTCTTTTAATGTCAATCTTATTGGGCCACACTAAACATTCAACAAGCATGTGATCACCATATTTACCCAAGATTTAAATATATATATTTGACATCCAACTATAGTTATACCAAAGCCTCTCATTCCCTATCTTGGGCTTGAGGTTTTGGATCTAGGTAAACCCAAAGCATTAATTATGATTTTAGAGACCTTTTGAAAAAAAAATTCTGATAAACCCAGATCCATGTCCTCAATTTCTTCTATTTAAGCTTCTTAACATGTGCCTTAAGGGCACATATTGACAAAATCCTTTTTATATTTGCAGTTCTTGACTTACCTAAGAACTTTTAGTGTATCGTACATTCATTGATTATCACTTATTTGTACTCTTCATATGCGTGATATACTCTCTCATGAACACGGACATGTTCAAAATGAATTTCTGTGAGCATGAATTGTTCTGCTTTTATGAACTTAGTTGTATGTTTAATACTAACTGCGTTTATAAATAGGGGTTCTCATGAGCAGCAAGCTCAGCCAAGTCCACAGGAGATTCCTACAAATTCATGGTATCCTCCATCTGTAGTTAGCTCTCCAAGTTCTTCCCGCCCAACAACTCCTAGTAGCACCTCTTCTAGTAACCCGATTGTACAAAGGCTGCAGATCGGCGAGTCACCATCTCATGTTTCGCCTGCAGAGGCTGCTGGCATTATTGTTCTGTTAAAGGATAAGAGGTAAAGCTCATGGATCCCTAATTCATTATTATTACGTTGCTAATTATTATTTTATCATGATATGTATCATGTATCATTTTTATGATATATATCATATTGTGTATCGTTAGATACATTAACATATATATATTCATACATTTAAAAAAAAAAAGTAATTTGATGTAAATATATTACAAGAATAAACTACTAAATCACATAATCAATGACATGAAACAATTTCTGTAAGAAACTTACGAATTGGTCAAAGAGGTAAATATATTTTCATTAAAAACCCAAGCATGCAACTCATACTTAACAAAAGATAAATGAAATTCATTGCAAACTAACACTGACACTTCTAAGAAGGTAACATGGACATGATATGACACTCTGACATTGATTAACAACTTTATATAGTAGGTTTTATTTGAGTTGCATATTATTCAAATCATTCTGCATATTTTGAAAACTATTATGGTGGACTCCTTTGGAAGTACCACACCATGTGAGAATATGGCATGCTGAGAACTTTCTTCATTACATTAAGATAGATGGGGAGTGGTGTCATAAGCATAATATATTTTTGTAATGCACTCCTGTTTACATAAGAAAGCATTGATTAGCATCCTAGTTGTTGGGAAGGAATTCGGTTTTTGTTAAACCTTATATACAGTTGGTAGAAATATGAATGATCAAGGTTGAGTTCTAAATCACATAAATATGTAGACAGATATATGTATTTATATGTTGCTGACACTACAATAGTTATTGGCCATACAAATAGCAGTAGCATGGTTCCTTTCCCTCCCAAACATGCCCTTCTATTGGATTTTTTTTCTTCTTCTTCTTTTTGTTTTTTTTTTTGTTTTTTTTTTGGGGGGGGGGGTCTTGTGGAATCAATTTTCATTGCTTTTATGATTGCCAATAATCAATTAGAAATCCGAGTCCTAAAAATTTTCTGCTTTGCATTTTTGTATTTTCTGATGATTCTCTTCTTTTCTTATTTCGTGCTTTTAGTGTTGATGAGTTACGGAAGCTTTTATCCGACAAAGATGCATACCACCAATTCTTACTTTCAATTGACCAAGTTAAAATTCAAAACAATGTAAGTTGATTTTGGTTCTTATGCTTCCATTTTTCTTTCATACTAGTAACTTTCTGTAACTTTTTGCACCTTGGTTGCTCTAGTTACTATATCTTTATTTTTTCTCGGCCTTCCTTTACGTGTTTAATGTATGCCATAATTCAGTTTAGTTATTCACCCAAAAAAAAAATTCAGTTTAGTTGTCCCTATTTATAGATCTCGGTTACAAGATGTGATATAGAATCTTTGTGGGAATGCAAGATAATGAAATTATTTTTTCGTTTCGGACTCTCAAATGAAATAGTATTTCTAGCTCAACAACTTATTGGACATTGATATATCAAACCAGATTGAAGTTATAACGAAAGCATGTCCGTAGACAATACCCGTTACATTAGAATTTAGAATAGCCATTAGACAATCTAGGTTGTAGCTTACTTCAAAACACCACATACTTGCTCATGCATTTTAGGTGAGCTGATACTGTATCATAGGTATGTCAATGTGGGGAGTTAGCCATCTTTGACATATATTATTAATAGTCATTTTGTGGTAGCCTTGTTTCTGAATTAATTTTGCAATTGTTCTGACCTTTCATATTTTTCCGTGTCAACATCAGCTAAGAGATGAACTTCGGAAGGCGGCTTTGCAGCTTACGAGTAAGTTCTTTTGTTCACTAAATTACTATAAATCTACGACATATGTACACATGCACACATAATTGCATCTCATACACTGTTAAAATCATATAACGTGACATATTCTAAATAATCTCTTTATGTAGGGGAAAATTTGGAGAAAGTGTTGGAAAAAATGATTTTTGGGGACTTTAATTTAATATTAAAGTGTGGTGGCTTTAATTAAATATTAAAGTGGGTCCTTACCACTTTTTGTGTTGGGTCCAAGTGAGCCAAAAACCATTGGGTTTTGAATAAGAAATTGCCAAGAATTTGCTTCATGATGTTAAATTCATGAATAGGAGTTTAAAGAGTATTTAAATCCTTTTTCTTGGCTAAAGGGTGTGAATCCTTTGGGCATCCATACTTTTCATTTTGTGGAAAGGGGCTATGGATGCTTGGTGTTTTAATGACTAGCCTTAAAGGCTGGAGGCTCTTCCTCTCTCCCCTATACATGTATAAATTGAGACCCTCCTGTCAAGTTTCAATATAGAAATTTTGCTTCCATTTTTACAAGTCAGTTTGCCAGAAAGTTCCTTTTGTGAGAGAGTGCTGCCATTGTTTTGTTCGCTAAGCTAGACAGATAGTGCTTCTGCCGTAGCTGGTTTTGACCGTCGTATCCTGGGAGACAGACGCCGGGTTTCCTCAAGCACTCGACCCGTGAGGCGGCGAAATCTGTTTTAAGGAAACTGCTTCCGTGCAGGCTTCGGTTTCGTCTCTTTACCCTTTTATTGCTTTGTGTATTTCTGTTGCAATTTAATTGTAATTATTAGCATATGTTTTTGGTACATCATTTGTTTTCTTCATAAATCTATTTATTTAATTTCACAATTTAAACAACAAGCTTAAAACAGATTTATATATATTTTCTATGAAATTGATCGAATAGATTTATATAGACTATTTAGTTTTGTATAATGTTATTAGGAATTGTTGCGGAATTACTCACTATTTCAATGATTGTAAATCATGCAATGTTATTCTCTAATTGCTTAGTTTCATTAGAATGCTCTATTATAATTTGCATACTTAATTGTATTAGTATGATATTGTTTTATGCATATGGTTCATCATTCCCCTACCATGATTTGCATGAATTTTAAGGTTATAAAATATAATTTATGGATGTTGCAATTCTGACATGCTAATTCTATTCTAGTTTTAATTTGTTACATTCTTATTATGTTCTAGACTAGAGTACATAATTTAATGTTTTAGAATTATTTGCATATGTTAATTGCTAAATGGTTATTGGTTGTAACTCTTGCCTATTAATTTTAGTTTAATGTATTTGGAGTTATAATTGTGTACATGATTAATTTGCATTTAATTAGGTGCATTCATCTAAATTATTTAATTAGGTGCATTAATCTAAGTTATCTAATTGGGTGCATTAAGGTGAATTATTTAATTGGGTGCATTAATCTAAATTATTTAATTGGATGCATTAACTTTGAATTTGACTTATCTATTTGGAGTTATTAATTTAAATGTTTATTATGAATTAATGTCCTTCATGACTCATGAGTATTGAACTTTATTTTAAAGTTGTAATTTAATTTTGAAGTTACAAATTGTATTTTGTTTTAGTACCTTATATTAGTTGGTTACTTATATAATTTAATTTTTTAGATTATTTGTTTGTATTTTGTTGTGGTTTGCTACTAACTTTCTTTGTAGGGATACCAATGCGAAAAACAAATATAAAACCAAATGAATTGTATTTGGGATGTAAAAACAAAATGTTTGGATTACTAACATTTGTGTTGAATAGGAATACCTTAGCGTGGAAAAGTTTTTGGACTAAATAGAATCCTTATGGATTGGCTATTTTATTTAAATATTTGAAGCATGTTTTGCTTGAGATTTAGTTGGTTTGTTTACCAATTTGTGGTAGCAAGGTTTCTTTGCTTGTTTTGTTAGAAGCATTTTATATGCGTGTAATTGTTATAGCAATTTTTAAATTGCTTGTAAGTTTGGAACTTGGTTTGGTTTTCTGTGATAGAAACCAAAGTGTTTAGCTTTGGCTAAAGAGTAGTTTTTATTTGTTCAGAAATGACAACTAAGAGGGATTTGGTTTCAAACCTTTGGAGTTTGAGGAAGTCTTTGGGTTTAATCATTTTATTCCCAAAGTGTTGGAAAACCAAGTTTGGAGAAAGTCTTTGGTTATAATCTGATTATGTCCAAAGTGTTTTGGTTTTGAGAAAGGAAACCAAATTTTAGCATTAGCTAAAATATTTATGATTTTATTCAGAAATAATGGGCGTAGTTAAAAGTACCGTTAACTTTTATGAGTGGTGTAATTACGTAGCAAATTTTATTTGCTTGAGAATCGGTTTGTTATAACCTGGTTTATCCCCTGGAAATCTTAATTTTTAAATTGTTTCCTATGGACTAGGAGTCAACATGCTCTTGAATGTTTTGTCAAAAGGTTAACTGGGTTTTAAGTGGGACCGATGTGACCCCTCCAGTCTTCCTGGGAACTTTCTTGACCATGTTCGATTCTAGGTTTTGTGGTGAGACTAATTTTTGAATTAATTTTTCTTCTAAGGGATTTTCTAAGGGTTAAGTTTAATTTCTGGAATCACAGAAGTGAAATTCAGTTGTGATGTTTCAGAAATGGCTACAAACTGTGACAAACAGAAATGTTATTCCACCTGACAACCTTTGCCTCACGAGTTTCTTAAAGGAAGATCTTAAGAGATCAAGTATAATTAAAGGAAATCATAAGATTGCATTAAAATATCTCTGAATTGATCAGAGGCAATTTGTATGGTATCCTTGTGTTATTTATAGCATTTATGACTGCTATGTGATTTTGCTTGAAAGCAAAGATAAGACAACCTGTTATTGTGAATATTTTTTGGATTTTTAAATTCCAAATATATTCGTAAATTGGTGGCTCCTAGTGCGTTTAAGATCACTGATCACAGAGATAGAAAACTGGTGGTTCCTAGGTGGTGTTAGACCACTGGCTACACAGTTATGAGATTGTGGTTCCTAGTAGTGAGCATTCTTGATCACATGTCAAGACATCATGATCCCTAGTAGTGGAGAGACTACTGGTCATATGACAAAACATGATGATTCCTAGTAATGAGAGTCTATTGATCCTATGTCAGGACGTTGTGATTCCTAGTAGTAAAGTGACTCGATCACAGTTAAGACATTGTGATTCCTAGTAGTAGAAAGTCTCACGACCACATCTTTGAGAAATTAGTGATTCCTAGTGATAAGACTACTGGCCATGTTATGAAGTTCCAAATAGTAGACTATTGAACACTGGATTTGTGTTTCCTAATAGTAAGACTATTGGCTTCAAAGTGATAAGTCGGACCTAATATATTTGGGTGCCTAATTCGGTTGATGACATTCTGAGAATGTATTTACTGTGATATGATTTTGAGAGTTTCATAATCATTGTGACACAAGGATTTGTTCAAAAAACTTTGTATAAATTCTACAAAGAAGACTTAATTATCTGACTCCGAAATTGAGGAGGATAATAAAAAGAAAGGAGGGAGTACCTCCTCAGTGAAGGCAAATGTCATTGAGCATGGCAAATTTTTCTGGGATAAGGAAGAAGCCCCCCCGTGAACAAGGGCTCTAAGCTGGGGCTAAGGGGTGGTGTTGCAAAGAAGCTGGCATACAAGCCGCGGGAACCTGGTTATCGGTTCTTTGGGAAGTGCTACAACTGTGGTAGCAAGAGGCTTTTAGTTTTACTAAGGCTACACGCCACATCCTCTCCGAGAAGGAGTTGTTTACAACTTTCGAACCAGTTACAAATGGTAAGAAGTTGTTTATGGGAAACTCTGCTACCTCGTTTGTTAAGGGGAAAGGAAAGGTGGTCCTGAAGTTAACCTCAGGAAAAGAGCTAACCTTGAACGAAGTCCTGTATGTTCCGGACTTTCGTAAGAATCTTGTCTCAAGGACTCTTCTCAGTAAACATGTTTTTGCATGGTTTTTGAGTCCGACAAGGTCGTTCCGATGAAACACAAGTGTGAAACTTGTGTTGAAGTGAAGTGGACAAGATCCCGTATGAGTTATGGAAAGACGTTAAGCCTTCTTATAAATTCTTACAAATGTGGGGGTATCTTGCTATTGTGGCATTTCTTACACCCTAACGGGTTAGGATAGGCCCGAAATCTGTGGATTGTATATTCATTGGTTATGCACATAATAGTAGTGCATATCGGTTTCTTGTTCATAAGTCTGAAATTCCAGACATACACAGGAATACCATCATGGAGTTAAGGAATGCATGTTTCTTTGAAGACATTTTTCCTTGTCGAACCTGAGAAGGGGTTCTGAGGTTTTGGAGCAATTTGATGAGCTTGCTAGTGAGGATGATCATGTTGATGATCCAGGTGATGATCAAATTGAGGTTTTAGATGAGCCCAGAAGGAGTAAAAGGGCTTGGATGTCCAAGTCTTTTGATCCAGACTTCTTGACTTATATGGTTGAGAACGAACCTCAAACTTTCCACGAAGCTGTGACTTCTCCTGAGAGTCCTTTATGGAAAGAAGCGATCAAAAGTGAGATTGACTCCATCTTACAGAACCACACCTGGGAGTTGGTAGATTTACCTCTAGGTTGTAAGCTTTTAGGCTGCAAATGGATTTTTAAACGAAAGATGAAGGCCGATGGGTCTATTGACAAGTATAAGGCGAGGCTCATTATCATAGGGTATAGGCATCGAGAAGGCCTGGATTACTTTGATACGTACTCACCTGTAACTAGGATAACATCCATTCGCATTGTGATTGCGATAGCAGCTTTGCGTAATCTTGAGTTACACCAGATGGATGTAAAGACAGCTTTCTTAAATGGGGATTTGAATGAAGAAATCTACATGGAGCAACCTGAAGGGTTTTCAGCTCCAGGACAAAGCAAGAAAGTCTGTAAACTTGTCAAATCTTTGTATGGTTTGAAGTAAGCCCCTAAACAATGGCATGAGAAGTTTGATAATGTAATGTTGTCAAATGGGTTTTGAATCAACGAATGTGACAAGTGTATTTATATCAAAGACACTGACAGAGGTTATGTCATTTTGTATCTATATGTTGATGATATGCTCATTATAGGTAGTGACGATGAAATGATCAAAACTACCAAGAAGTTGTTAAACTCTAAATTTGACATGAAGGATATGGGCATTGCAGATGTTATTCTGGGAATTAAGATTACCAGAATCTCTGGCGGAATTGTACTTTCTCAGTCTCTTTATATTGATAAGATACTTGAGAAGTTTAGTGGATCAGATACGAGTGTGTCATTGACACCTGTAGACTTAAGTCTACACTTTACCAAGAATAATAAAGAGAGTGTCTCTCTGTTAGAATATTCTCGGGTAATTGGAAGTTTAATGTATCTGATGAGTTGTACTAGGCCGGATATAGCTTACTCGGTTAGCAGGCTTAGTAGATACACAAGTAATCCTGATGCTTCTCTTTGGAAGGGCATTGTACGGGTGTTAAGGTATTTACGCTACACTCGGGATTATGGGCTGCATTATACTCGATATCCAGCGGTACTTGAAGGATATAGTGGCCATTGGATATCGAGATATAAAGGACTCAAAGTCCACTAGTGGATATGTGTTCACTCTTGGTGGGGCAGCGTGTCTTGGAAATCTTCCAAGCAAGCGTGTATATCTAGATCAACGATGGAATCGAGTTTATTGCTTTGGATAAAACAGCGGAAGAAGCGAATGGCCGCCATTTCATTGAAGATATTCCACGTTGGTCTAAACACATGCGACTATTTGTATTCATTGTGATTGTCAATCGCAATTGGTAGGGCCTGAGTAATATGTATGATGGAAAGTCTAGACATATCCGTCGTAGACATAATTCCATACGACAACTACTCTCGAATGGAGGTGTCTCTTTAGACTATGTAAAGTCTAAGGACAACATTGCGGATCCGCTAACCAAAGGGTTAAGTCGAGTGTTAGTCGAAGCGTCGTCAAAAGGAATGGGGTTAAGGCCTTTGGAAGTTCTGAATGGAAACCCAACCTAGTTGACTGGAGATCCCAAGATCTAGGTTCAATGTGACAACCTAATTGCGTGTAACGGTGGTATGTCACTGCGGAGGTTAAACCTCCAGCCATTCCTTCTATCAGTGATACCTGCAAGTGTAGAGGTTAAGCTGAGCTTTTAATGACTCTTATGTGTTAAGCTGTTGAGCTAAGTATTGCAGGATACTTTAGTAGAGTCACCTATGTGAGTTTGAAGTGGGGCCGCTTCTAGAAGAATTGAATAGGCCAAGATTCTTTGAAACCACTCACTGAACCAGGCTAGTGTCCAGGGCCACACAGGGCACACCAGTGAGAACATAATGGTGGTAGGAGTAATTCCCGTGTGAGATCTATTGTCTCAGTTTACACAAACGGCAGAACAGTTCAAGATGTCTTATTCACTGATCAGCCAGTAAACTCGATAGGTTTTCACTGGGAGAGGTTCAAAGCCAAAAGCTACCTTCTCTGATGTTGGGGTTAGTCCGTTGTACTCTCTCTCAGAGTCTTTATTGTTGAACATTGTCCGTTTGTTGAGTCATTCGGTCAATTTTTATTCATGTGGGGGATTGTTGGAAAAAATGATTTTTGGGGACTTTAATTTAATATTAAAGTGTGGTGGCTTTAATTAAATATTAAAGTGGGTCCTTACCACTTTTTGTGTTGGGTCCAAGTGAGCCAAAAACCATTGGGTTTTGAATAAGAAATTGCCAAGAATTTGCTTCATGATGTTAGATTCATGAATAGGAGTTTAAAGAGTATTTAAATCCTTTTTCTTGGCTAAAGGGTGTGAATCCTTTGGGCATCCATACTTTTCATTTTGTGGAAAGGGGCTATGGATGCTTGGTGTTTTAATGACTAGCCTTAAAAATTTGGAGGCTCTTCCTCTCTCCCTATACATGTTTAAATTGAGAACCTCCTGTCAAGTTTCAATATAGAAATTTTGCTTCCATTTTTACAAGTCAGTTTGCCAGAAAGTTCCTTTTGTGAGAGAGTGCTGCCATTGTTTTGTTCGCTAAGCTAGACAGATAGTGCTTCTGCCGTAGCTGGTTTTGACCGTCGTATCCTGGGAGGCAGATCTGGGGTTTCCTCAAGCATTCGACCGTGGTGAGGCGGCGAAATCTGTTTTAAGGAAGCTGCTTCCGGCAGCTTCGTTTAAATCTCTTTACCCTTTTATTGCTTTGTGTATTTACATTTGCAATTTAATTGTAATTATTAGCATATGTTTTTGGTACATCATTTGTTTTCTTCATAAATCTATTTATTTAATTTCACAATTTAAACAATGTAAAAGAACCACAAATAATGGGCTAACGTAATCAATTGAAGCTGTTTAAGTTTGTGTTGATTCTTTGACCACTGAAGCTAATATTGGAATACCCAATTAATGTTTTTCCTCCGCTATTTTTTTTACTGCGATTGCAAAATCATTACGACAAGCTGAATTGGGCTCTTTGCTCAAGAGAAGCTAAGCGAGATAGAGAGGAAAAAGAAGAGACCACTGAAATATTACGCTCCAACATCCTGGTTCATAGGCTTCAAGGTAAAATTGTCGTTATATTCATTATTGAGAGAGGTTGAGAGCTTTTACATTACATGGCTGATATAAAAGATTTGTTTGCTGTTTGCAGAGGCAATGAAAAAAAAAATTATGATAAACCCAGATCCATGTACTCTCAGCCTCAATTCATCATATTTACAAATAGAAAGAGAACTTGTAATTTAAGTTGCCAATGATTGAGGAAAACATTGTTGGTAGAGCTAGCTATCTTTTGCTCTTCATGTTTATGCAATCTATAATTACATTTGTCAAGTATTTGTGCTAAATTTAATTGAATTACTTTGATCGAGTTTTGGTTGTAGGTGGTGGTGATGGTGGAGTTCTTAGGAAATCTCTGCATACAATCTTGTTATATAATTCCGAACGCCATAATTAAGTGATCCCATAGTTAAGCTTGAAGTTGCTCTTAAGGTAATTGAAACTCTGGTTGTAAATCACTGATCTGCCGTAGAGATAGGTCACTGACATAGTTTTATTTTTATTATTTCAAGCTAAACTAACACATTTAAGTGCATTAAATTTTCAAGTCAAGTTTAATATATGTTTTTGCAGATTTTGTTGAGGGAATAGTTGATATGATCGAGCGGTTGATGTTGGGAGCCAAAGATTATGTTGCTCTTCTTCTTTTTTTTTTTTTTTGAAGACTTGAATTTTTTAGTACAGTGTATTTAATGAATAATGTCTATTATAAATTTAATTAATTTGTTAATTTTCATTTACAAAAAATTGTTTGATGCTTGTAATTGATTTTGTTGTTGTAGCAAATCCATATATGATTTTTTTAATAAATAATTATTTGCGACAGTAAAACAATGGTCGCTAAAAGTGTTTTTTATTTTTTTAATTTTTTTTTTAGCGGCAAAATAAATTTGTCATAAAAAAGTAGTTTAGGTGCATAAATAATTTGCGACCGTATCTTACCGTCATAAAAAGTATTTGCCACCCCACATTTATCCCCCCATATGCGGTCACATAGGCGTCATAAAAAGTCTTTTCTTGTTGTATTTTTATTATTTGCGACGGCATGTGACGGTCGCAAAAAGTACTTTTTTTAGTAGTGAGAGTTGATTGAGATTGCAAAATCATACACTCAAGTCAGGTCATAATAAGGATAAATTTAAACTATTAAAAGTTAATCACTCAAAATAATTTTTTTTGTGACATTTTTTTACATATGTCGCTAAAAATTAACAATTAGTGACATTTTTTGTCACGATTTTTATAAATTATCGCTAAAACTTACAATTATTAACATTTTTTTTGACGAATTTTTTAGATTGTTGTTGATTTCTGCTTCAGAAATCTATGGATATAGCTCTCTCTCTATCTAGCTTTGGCTGCTCTGTTTTTTTTTTTTTTTTATTAGTACTTTTTTTTTTTTTTTTTTGCTCAATTGTGTTTTTTTGGATAGGATCAATGATGATTGATAAAAATTGCGTTATCTATCTATAATTCCCTCAAAAGGGATTGAAGAAAGTCATATTATTCTGAGATCCATTTTACCACACTATTAGTTTTTGTTTTTTTCTTTTCTTTTTTGGCTCATTAGTTTTAATGTGTTTTTTATGCTATCAATGGATTTATGTGAGCATCAGTGATGAGTAAACCTTTTGTTATCCTTGCACTTTGATTGCTAGTGAAGAAAACTATGGGGACTATTGACTCTGAGATGCTTTTCATTTTTTCATGTTCTGTTTTCTCCTATTTTCTCTATAGGTTTTGTTTTCAACTTCATTATTGTACCACTTCAAAATGTAATAGGTTTTGTATGATGCTTTCATTTGATTATATGAACCACTCCAATGGCCAAACTAACATTAAAGAATACATTTGAAAACCTTCAAATGTATGTTTGTTGGAGTAAAACAATTTACATTTGAACGGTTTCTGTAGTAGTATTGTTTGGCTAAAACCTTCACCAGACATAATATAGCTTTGCAAATTTAAAGTAAACATTATTTTGTACCCGTCGCTCAATGAGAAAATGTGTCAAAATCTATGGGATCAAACATATGGGACAAAAGGAATGATATAAAAAAAGAGAGGGAAATATTTTAAATAAAAGTAAAAAAAAAATAAGTAAATAAAAATGAAGTAGAAGAGCCAGATTCCTTGGTTTTATAAAAAAATTTAGGCTATAAATTTGGATCAAGCTGTGGACGTGTCTTTTTTTTAGATGGTAAGGTGTGGATGTGTTTGAGATGACTTTAGTTTTTAGATTGTGTTTAATTTATGAATTTTGGGAGTAATTTGTATAAAAAAAAAGAAAAAGAAAAGGCAGATGTAATATAACTATATTTTTTTAAAATTTTCTTTTCAAATTTTTCTTAAATTCATAAATCAAACACAAGGGTTTTAAACTTTAATGGTTCAAGACTAGCTACTACAGTCTACAAGCTGTGATTTGTTTATGATTTGGATAGTAATTTAAAAAAATAAAGAAAAATGTGAATAAAATATAAATCTAACTTTTCACTTTTTAAAATTTTAATTTGAATTCATGATTCTCAATCACAATCTTAATGGAGTATGTTTTTTTAGATGAGAATCTTAATTAGGGAGGTACGAAAAATAAAAAAAAATAAAAAAAAATCGATTGAATCGGACCAAATTAGTTATATTTGATTTGTTTTTTTAGCAAAAATTGTGCATTTTTAAATTTGATTTTTTTTTGTTCTCGATTCAGTATTGGTTCAAGCACTTTGTGCACCGCACCAAATCGAAATCGATCGCTTCAACATATATTATATTTATAATATATATATAATCTAATAATATAATAATATTAATAAGTATAATAAATTATTAACCGTAATTAATTAACTTTATCATCTTTATAACTTAAATTTGTAAATTCTTATTATATATAATCTTAATTCTAATTCATTATTCTTGAAATTTAAGTATTTTTAAACTTTTTTTTGTTTTTATTTTTGTTAATTTAGGAATTGAAAAATATTTATTAAATGGATGAATTGGATATGTTTGAAATGGTAGACAAATAATTAATTTAATATTTTTATATAAATCAGTGATTATATTTAAAAATGGCTCAAGTTTGAAAAATTTTAAACCGATTAAAATGCATCAAACCGAAGTATTTCAATCAGTTTGATGCGATTTGATGAGAGAAACGGTCTGTATCAGTATTCAAAATAATAAAACTGATATTATCGATTAATGTATGAGAGGGTTCAAGAATGTGGTCTAAAATTTCGAGGATCATTGAAGAAAACCTAAATTCCCTAGAAATGATGAGAGGTATGTTGATGTTCCGAGATGCTTCAATTAGTGTCGAGAAGGTGGGTAGCTTGTGATTAACAAGAAGCATCTTGTACCCGTTCAATGCCCCTTCAACACAAATTTGGACCAAGTAGTTTTCCTCTACAGCCTCATGACAATCCACGGCTTTGTCTTAGAACCTCTTCACATATTCAAGAATGTCTTCACCCTCTTACTGCTTTTCCTTACACAGGGTGAGTGTGGTCATTTTCTCGACCACCTGAAAGAATTTGTTGACCATCTCCTCCCAACTTCGAATAGATTTTGGGGCCAAGTTAACATACCAACTATATACTCGGTTGGTGAGGGACTTGGAGAATTCGCTCAGTCGGAGGACATGATTTGAACCATGAATCCCCAAAGTCTCAATGAACCAAATAACATGTTCTCGAGCATTTCCCTTCTTACTGTAGACACCCCATTTTTTACCGTCCTCAAAACTTGGACGTCACCGCTTGAACACTCAGTGATCACCCATGTTCGTGTTCGTTTTGAGTTCCCGGAGGTCTCGGCTACGCGCCTTGCCTCAAGATCTCTCAACTCGACTGTTTTGTGTTTGATTTTGCACCAAACACTTGTGTTTTTGCTTCTGAGGGTAGAGAGTAGCTTGTTAGCTACCCCTGACACCCACCGGCCTTGGCTTGGGGCCACCGACTGTGCCTTCTTGCTACCGGCCATTGGTGAAATATACCATTGGCTGGTCGACCTTTAGTATGGTCGGCCGACCATCTGTTTGGCCGATGGCCTCCTTTTCTGGCCGATACCACCTTTTTGCCCTTTTTAGGCATAATGCATGCCAGCTGTGCCAGCTGGAATGCATGGACCCTGCCCCCCATGCACGGGTGTGGTTGTTTTGAGCCTTTGACCCTTTTGATCCAACCTCTTGCACCCTTTGCTCAAGCTTCTTGAGGAAGCTTGACCCTTAGTCTTAGCTTCCTCAGGAAGCTTGCACCCTGAGGATAGCTTCCCTTGGAAGCCTTGACCCTTTTAGATTAGCTTCTCTAAGAAGCTTCAAGTCTTTACCTTGTCTATATAAGGAGACCTTCCTCCTCCTTTGGGGGAGTTCAGCAAAAACCAGAGCAAAATACATATATATATATATATCTGATATACACTTTCTCTCACTATATCTCCCTCTCTCTCTTCATTGTGTGTGTGTTTAAGGGCCAAAATGGTGATTTCTTCTTAGTTTTGCACTAAGACACACACTACTACACCACACTTCGACTTTGGGAGGCATTGAGGGTTTATTCTTGAAGTTTTGGACTGGTTTTGATCAGAAAAAGGGGGCTGCACTTGCTATTCTTCAAGGGTTCTTCAAGGGTAACACTTTTACTTTATATTCCCCAATCTTGCACTAGTCTTTTGCCTATCTTGCTTACTGTTTTAGAATTTGTGTATAATTGGAAAAAGTCTTATATTTGCATGTTTAAGATACTTCATTAAGGTTGTTTTGGTGTTGGGGGTCGACCTCCCCCTCTTAGGCCTTGTTTGGCCATTTTGGTGCTCTCTTTGCTAAGCTTTGGTTACTATTGTGTGTTCACCTTCTCACCATTGAAATCCAGTGGATTTTCAGTGGTGAAGAAGGAATTTTGGAGTCTTGCATAGGGGAGGGACACCCCTCTCTCTTGGTCTCTCTTTTGTTTGCATTTTTAACCCATAAGAGTAGCATGCATGATCAGTTGTTCTTGGCTTCATTTCAGAGGTTTTTGGGTGTTTTTGGGTCATATTATGCCTCTGTTTTTGGTCAGATTAGGGACCCCTTTCATGCTTAATATGCTTGTTTTGTATTCCTCCCTTTGGCCTAGAAATGCATCTAGCCATTAGACCATCATGCTTGCATATTTTTGCCTAGCTTTGTGAAGTTTTTAGTCATATTTTACCATGCTTGAGGTCTGTTGGGTGTTGATTTGGTCATGCATTTCATGCTTTGTATAGCCCCTTTGCATTCTAGCATGTTGGCATCGGGTGTGTGAGTCATGAGCATGCTTGAGTTGGCCTATTTTAGTGATTTGGAATCACTTATGATGTCATTTCAGTCCATGTTTTGTGCTTACATACTTGTGTTTGTTACTCTTTTAATACCTTGATGAGATGTGGTCATATGCTCCATGTTTAGGCCTTAATGCATACCTCTTGTTTAAGTCATTTGGGATGCCCTTCATGTGGGTTTTTGGGGTGTATTTTGCTGCATTAAAACTCTGTTTTTGGTTGAATAGTCCATGCCATGTGTGGTTAGGGTAGTTGTAGTAGAATGCTTCTCTTTATGCCTTAGTTTTAGGCTCATTGGTATACATGTTTGCATGAGCATTTGTCCACCATTTGCATCATCTTTGGCCACTGTTTTGAGGTGTGGCTGAGGCCCTCCATTTCGGTTTAAGTCTATTCTTGCATATAGTGGTATGTTTGACTTGTTGCCTCTCATTGCATGCTTGCATTGTACCATGTTTGCATCACATGTTAGATCACATTGTATTGCCTCTTGCATGATTGGCATATTGCATGCTTGCATAATAGATTGCATTGCATTTGGCATGTCTTGCATCTTAGCCTCATGTTGCATTCTTGAGCCATGTTTGTATACGTGCATTACATTGCTTGGTTTGGGGTGTCAAACCAAGCATGAGGGGTGAGGTGTGTTCGTACTCCAAGTGACGTAACACATCTCAACCCTTGGTCGCCGACGCCCTTGACCTCAATATGATAGGGCGTTTGCATTCATCTCTTTTGTTGCATGCATTTACATTAAGTTGCAAACTTGGCCTCTTAGGCCATCATGCATCAAAATGCATAATTGATGACCCGAGGATCGAGGGTCATACTCCCTTGAGTCCATTGCATGATAGGGAGTGTGACCATGCTCACATTGCTTTGAGTTTCCTTGCCATGCACTGCCTGCCCTCTACCACTGTCAAAAACAGGTTTCTGCAGGAAGGAATGGCCGGCTGGCCACATACAGTGCCGACCGACCATCAGTGTCTGGCCGGTGGTACAACATTTAGCCGATGAGCCCATTCCCATGGCCGGTGGAGTTTAATTGTGGCCGGTGGCACTCCAAAACACTCAGAGAGTGATTCAAAATGGGTCTGGGGCCTTTCAGAATTTTCAAAAGAGCAAGGCAGTGTAAACAGAGGCAACAGTGGCATGGCACGGGTTTCCGGGCGGGACAAGTCGAGCATGCATCATTCTAGCATTCCGAGGCGGGGCTGCGGTCATCCTCTTTCTGCATTTAATTTATTAATTAAATAGAAGATATGTAATATTTAATTAGTTAGAAGGGTTAATTATTTACTTGTTTTGTAATATTTATTCGGACCCTCTGAGCGAGGGCAATTGTGTAATAAGTGTGCGTGAGTGTGTGCATGTATTCCAACCCCCACTTCTTTCTCCCTTTTACTTACCTGCTTTCAATAGTTACTATTAGGGCATATTTAACTTAGCATACCTTATGCTATGCATGCGTGCATCCATACATTTGTCTTGCATGCACCGGGCTCAGCGCATCTGTGATACCCCTGTTCTATATTATGTTAATTGGTCCCTAATACGTATGTGATTATATGTTTTGATATGATTTTATGTGCCATTATGTGGATATATGTGATTTCGGAACTCTATCTGTTCACCGTAGGAAAATCTATTTGAATAATCTTCTTTGGAAATTAAATTGAGGGCCTTATCGGCCACAGAACCCAAAATTGATTACGCCATTGTGATTGGCATAATTTTTAGAGCCTACGGTAAAATTTAATTGAAAAATTGATTCAGGCCAGATTAATTGATTTAATTGATAAATTAGAGCCCAATTACTTTATTAATATTATTTGGCCTTAGTGGGTTTTGTTGTAAATCTCTACACTCCCTATTCTCTCTTATTCACTTCATTTGACTGAACTTGGGACTCAAAACATAGAGAGGGCCGGCTGTAGAGAGAGGGAAGGAGAGAATTGTATAATTGTTGGCTCAATCCTTGGAATTGGAAGATTTAGCTCAAGAATTAACTAGAGCTTAGAAGATCAAAGCTTCTAGGGTCAAGCTCCAGGGCAGATCCACAAGCCGGTCATTGTGAGTAATATCGATATTTGAATGCTTATGAATGTTTAATTGTTTATTCCCTTAAAGCTTATGAACTGCTAATTGGGATTGTGGATATAAGTTGAACACGAATGGACCAAAGGTCGTTTTGTTGAATACGAATGGACCAGAGGTCGTTTTGTTGAACTTGAATGGACCAAAGGTCGTTTTGATAAACCTGAATGGACCCAAGGTCATTTTGACATGAATGAGTGGGCCGAAGGCCGTTTTGATACGAATGTGTGGGCCAAAGGCGATTTTGATACGAATGTGTGGGCCAAAGGCCGTTTTGATACGAATGTGTGGGCCAAAGGCCGTTTTGATACGAATGTGTAGGCCAAAGGCCGTTTTGGTACGAATGTGCGGGCCAAAGGCCGTTTTGATACGAATGTGCGGGCCAAAGGCCGTTTTGATATGAATGTGTGGGCCAAAGGCTGTTTGATACGAATGTGTGGGCTAAAGGCCGTTTTGACATAATCAAATGGGCCAAAGGCTGTCTTGACAAGGATGAAAATCTGAATGGGCCAAAGGCCGGAATGTTTGGAATTGCAGTCACTTGATTTGTATTTAGATATATATATCTGTTAAATAGAAATACGAATTGGGCCCAAGGCTGTCTGGAATATGTTGTTCTACAATTGTTATGTAATTTCTGTCTTTGATATTATTCACTGGGCTATCGCTCACGCTCATTCATGTGTTTGTAGGTGAGCCAAGAGAAGTACAAACCCAGCCCCAGTGAAGTCTACCATGAACAACATGAGTCTTGGAGAGTCAGTCTTGTGTCTCACGTGCGAGACCCGTCCTTGCCATTTTGTTATGTAATTGTATTTTGTTTTGTTGGCAAGGGTTTTGTGTACATTTGTATGTAGCCGGTTATGCGTTGGCTCAGTTTAGATGATCCTGCTGTAAAGAAGTTTATGCTACTATACTTTTGATGTGGGTTATTAACGCATATGAGTATGGTTTGTTTGATGTGCACATAAGCACCGCTTTATGGACAAAGTTTTAAATTTTTGCTTCCGTTTGGCCCCTTTACTCTGACGAGTTATGTCCGTTTTGGTTTGAGGCCGTAGGTAATCACAGGATTACTGGCCGGTCATGTCCTTAACCCATAGGGGCGAGTTGGGGTCGTGACAGAGTGGTATCAGAGCACGAGTTAATAACTCACACACTTGTCCAAAAAGAGCAATAAGCGTCTAGATAAGATCTAGGATGCATTCACGTGATGAATATGAATGTGGAAGCATTGATTATGTGCTTAAATGTTTTGATTTGAGTAATTATGTGCTACAAGTTGTAATTCACTTGCATTGCAATTATTTGAATATGTGCGACCTTAGTGTATATACATTTGTGGATCTTTTGTATGAAACATAATGCAAGTTTAATCAGATGGTGAGAACAAGAGGTGATGAGATAGAGGAGTCCTCTACTGCCAGGATGGACAGAATGGAAAGGTTGATCCAAGAAATGGCAGAAGCTTTGAGACAGCAACAGGAGTGGCAACAACAGTGGCAGCAACCACACCCGCCACCTCCACCTCAGGCACCACCCGTGCCAAACGAACAGAATAATGACCGGATTATAGCTCTCACCAAGGAATTCAAGAAAATGAAACCACCGCAGTTCCACGGGGGATTAGATCCGCTGAAGGCCGAAGCGTGGGTCCTCGGCATTGAGAAATTGTTTGAAGTGTTCCCCTGTTCAGAGACACAGAAGGTGCTTCTAGCCACTTTTATGCTAGAAGACGAAGCAAGAAGATGGTGGATGTTGATGCGAGAAAATCATAAAGATGTGGATTGGGTAAAATTTCTGGAGATCTTTTATGACAAGTATTTTCCGCAATGTGTTCGGGATAGGAAAGTAGCCGAGTTCATGGAACTCAAGCAAGATAACATGACAGTGGTTGAGTATGAGGCTAAGTTCACTGAATTGGCCAGATTTGCACCACACGTGATTGACACCGATTATAAGAAGGCAAGACACTTTGAAGGTGGGCTCCGCAGTGACATCCTAGAGAGGGTGAATGTTCTAAAGTTGGAAACTTACATTGGGATGCTTGACAGGGCCATCATATCAGAGGCTAATATAGCTAGACAAGCTAAGCCAGTAACTGAATGGAAGGGTAACAAAAGGTAAGGCTTCTTTTCGAAGAAGAAATTTCTGAAAAAGCAAAATACGGGCTCCTTCACTACTTCAAATTCTTCCCGAGACACAGCTCCCATGTGCAATATCTGTAGCAAAAGGCACCGTGGAGTCTGTTACCGTACGTCAGGAGCCTGTTTCAAGTGTGGGAAGTAAGGGCACATAGCCCGAGAATGTAATCAGAACAGTGGAAAACTGGCAGCTAGTTCAACAGCATCGGTTCCAAAGCCGAGAAATACCTTGAGATCTGCTCCTACTGGGGATACAGTGAGACAGGGGAGAGTTTTTGCACTTGTTCCGGGCGATACACGTAATGCCAATGCCGTTGTCTCAGGTACTATTTCAATATGTAATCAGGATGCCTTTGTATTAATTGATTCTGGATCAACACACTCATTTGTGACATATACATTTGCATCTAGACTGAAAAGACCCCTAGAATTATTGCCATATTTGTTGTGTGTGTCTGCTCCATCGAGGGAATCTGTGTTATGTGACTATATATATCGGTTTTGTGACCTACGTATTGAGGATGCTACCCTATATGTAGATTTATTGCCCTTAAACTTTAGACATTTTGATGTAATTTTGGGCATGGATTGGTTGACCAAGTATTGTGCCACCACAGACTGCGTGACAAAAAGGGTTGTATTTAAACCACCAGAACAAAAGGAAATTGTGTTTGTGGGTAATGGGGTAGTGCCTCCACCTTATTTGATATCTGCAATGAAAGCATGTAAACTGATCAGGAAGGGGTGCCAGGGTTATCTATGCTATGTGTTGACTGAACAATCTGTGCATGTTGAATTGAATGATATTCCTATTGTTAGAGAATTCCCAGATGTGTTCCCAAATGAATTACCAGGGGAATTGGTAGACAGGGAGATAGAGTTTACTATTGAGACTGTACCAGGCACCCAGCCCATTTCTAAGACTCCCTACAGAATGGCTGCTGCTGAAATGAAAGAATTAAAAGAACAGTTGCAAGACCTACTTGACAAGGGGTTTATTCGACCAAGTACTTCGCCCTGGGGTGCACCAGTGTTATTTGTGAAAAAGAATGATGGTACCTTGCACCTATGCATCGACTATCGGAATTGAATAAGGTAACAGTAAAGAACAAATACCCCCTACCCCGCATTGATGATTTATT
This sequence comes from Camellia lanceoleosa, assembly GCA_025200525.1. Taxonomy (NCBI): domain Eukaryota; kingdom Viridiplantae; phylum Streptophyta; class Magnoliopsida; order Ericales; family Theaceae; genus Camellia; species Camellia lanceoleosa. The sequence goes on along the minus strand of CM045760.1, from coordinate 112,087,085 downwards.
TGACCAGTTGCAGGGATCACAGTTGTTTTCTAAGATTGATCTGAGGTCTGGGTATCATCAGTTGAAGGTTAAGGCAGAAGATGTTGAGAAAACCGCATTCAGAACGAGGTATGGTCTTTTTGAGTTTCTTGTCATGCCGTTTGGAGTAACTAATGCTTCGGCAGCGTTTATGGACTTAATGAATAGAATTTTTAAAACCTACCTTGATGAGTTTGTTGTTGTCTTCATCGACGATATCTTAATATATTCTAAAGACAGACTTGAGCATGAACAACATTTGAGGACTGTTTTACAAATACTTCGAGAAAGGAAATTATTTGCTAAACTAAAGAAATGTGAGTTTTGGTTGGATGAAGTTGTTTTCTTAGGGCATGTGATTAACAAAGAAGGAATTTCAGTAGACCCACAGAAAATAGAAGCAATTGTGAATTGGCCTACACCGACCAATGTAACAGAAGTTTGCAGTTTCATGGGCTTAGCTGGGTACTATAGGAGATTTGTGAAGGACTTTTCGAAGTTAGCTGTGCCTCTTACCCAATTGACATGAAAAGGGCAACCGTTTGAATGGAATGATGAAAGAGAATCTGCTTTCCAAGAACTGAAAACAAGATTGACCACTGCACCAATTTTGACGCTACCTTCAGGTACGGAAAATTTTGTAATCTTCAGTGATGCATCTTATAAAGGTTTGGGTTGTGTGTTAATGCAGAGCGGAAAGGTTATTGCTTACGCCTCCCGACAGTTGAGGCCACATGAGAAGAATTATCCGACGCATGACCTAGAATTGGCCGCAGTTGTTTTTGCCTTGAAAATCTGGCGGCACTATTTGTATGGGGCAAAATGTGAAGTCTACACGGATCATAAGAGCTTAAAATACTTCTTCACGCAGAAAGAGCTGAATATGCGTCAAAGAAGATAGCTGGAATTGATAAAAGACTATGATCTTGAGATTCAGTACCACCCCGGGAAAGCTAATAAAGTTACTGATGCCTTGAACAGAAAATCAACAAGGGGTATGGCTTGTTTGCTTACCGAACATAAAGAAATCTTGCAAGACTTTGAGAAGTCTGAAATTGAAGTAGTAGTGTGTGAACAGAGCGGATTGATAGCCGCTATTACAGCCGAGCCGGCAATTGTTGAGGAGATCAAACAGAAACAGAAAGAGGATGAGTTCCTCAAAAAAGTAATCAGTGAATTTGAGGTGAGTTCAAAAGCAGAATTTAGCATCGAGAATGAAATGTTGAGATTCCGAAACAGAATGTGTGTCCCCGATATCCCAGAACTTAAGAAGAGGGTTTTAGACGAAGCCCACAGATCCGTTTTTGTTATGCATCCAGGCAACAATAAAATGTATCGGGATTTGAAACAGACCTACTGGTGGCCTAAAATGAAGAAAGAGATTGCAGAATATGTGTCTAAGTGCCTTCAGTGTCAGCAAGTTAAGGCTGAACATTAGAAACCAGGCGGTCTACTCCAACCTCTCCCTATTTCTGAATGGAAGTGGGAACATGTGACTATGGATTTCGTTGTTGGCCTACCTCGGACTTCTCGAGGTATGGATTCTGTCTGGGTTGTAGTTGATAAACTGACTAAATCTGCACATTTTCTTCCTGTCAAAACTACATTTACTACTTATAGATTGGCTACTATTTATGTTGACGAGATTGTCCATTTACACGGAGTCCCAGTATCTATTGTGTCGGATAGAGATTCGAAATTTGTATCTAGGTTGTGGAAGAGTTTGCAGGAAGCTATGGGAACAGAACTAAGGTTCAGTACTACATTCCACCCACAGACAGATGGGCAGTCAGAACGAACGATACAAACTTTGGAAGATATGCTTCGCATGTGTGCTTTGGATTTTTAGGGGAGTTGGGAAGATTATTTGCCGCTTGCAGAATTTGCCTATAATAATAGCTTCCACTCCAGCATCGGTATGGCACCATACGAGGCTTTGTATGGTAGGAGGTGTAGATCACCTATTTGTTGGACAGAGGTCGGGGATAGAGCTTTGCTTGGGCCAAAAATTGTGCAGGACACTTTTGAGAAAATCAAGACTATTCGCCAAAGGCTCAAAATAGCTCAGGACCGACAAAAGAATTATGCAGACGTTCGGAGAAGACCTCTTGAGTATGAGGTTGGTGACCATGTGTTCATCCGTGTTTCTCCGATGAAAGGCCAAGTCAGATTTGGGAAAAATGGCAAGTAGTCGCCCCGTTACATTGGGCCGTTTCAAATTTTGGAGAGGCTTGGTCCAGTTGCTTATAGAGTGGCTTTACCACCGGGATTCGAGCAAATCCATAATGTGTTTCATGTGTCGATGTTGAGGGGTTACCTCCGAGACCCGTTCCATGTGATTGATTATCACTGGGTTACTATTGATGAAAATATGGAATATGCTGAATGGCCAGAACGAATTGTTGATCGGCAAGTGAAACAATTGAGAAGCAAGTCCATCCCAATGGTGAAAGTGGAATGGAAAGAGCACTATGGGACAGATGCCACATGGGAAAAAGAAGAGAAAATGAGACTGAGCTATCCACATTTGTTTCCCGATGAAGGTAACTTAAGTTTGGAGGACCAAACTTCCTAAAGGAGGGAAGACTGTGATACCCCTGTTCTATATTATGTTAATTGGTCCCTAATACGTATGTGATTATATGTTTTGATATGATTTTATGTGCCATTATGTGGATATATGTGATTTCGGAACTCTATCTGTTCACCGTAGGAAAATCTATTTGAATAATCTTCTTTGGAAATTAAATTGAGGGCCTTATCGGCCACAGAACCCGAAATTGATTACGCCATTATGATTGTCATAATTTTTAGAGCCTACGGTAAAATTTAATTGAAAATTTGATTCAGGCCAGATTAATTGATTTAATTGATAAATTAGAGCCCAATTACTTTATTAATATTATTTGGCCTTAGTGGGTTTTGTTGTAAGTCTCTACACTCCCTATTCTCTCTTATTCACTTCATTTGACTGAACTTGGGACTCAAAACATAGAGAGGGCCGGCTGTAGAGAGAGGGAAGGAGAGAATTGTATAATTGTTGGCTCAATCCTTGGAATTTGAAGATTTAGCTCAAGAATTAACTAGAGCTTAGAAGATCAAAGCTTCTAGGGTCAAGCTCCAGGGCAGATCCACAAGCCGGTCACTGTGAGTAATATCGATATTTGAATGCTTATGAATGTTTAATTGTTTATTCCCTTAAAGCTTATGAACTGCTAATTGGGATTGTGGATGTAAGTTGAACACGAATGGACCAAAGGTCGTTTTGTTGAATACGAATGGACCAGAGGTCATTTTGTTGAACATGAATGGACCAAAGGTCGTTTTGATAAACCTGAATGGACCCAAGGTCGTTTTGACATGAATGAGTGGGCCGAAGGCCATTTTGATACGAATGTGTAGGCCAAAGGCCGTTTTGATACGAATGTATGGGCCAAAGGCCGTTTTGATACGAATGTGTGGGCCAAAGGCCGTTTTGGTACGAATGTGCGGGCCAAAGGCCGTTTTGATACGAATGTGCGGGCCAAAGGCCGTTTTGATACGAATGTGTGGGCCAAAGGCCGTTTGATACGAACGTGTGGGCCAAAGGCCGTTTTGACATAATCAAATGGGCCAAAGGCCGTCTTGACAAGGATGAAAATCTGAATGGGCCAAAGGCCGGAATGTTTGGAATTGCAGTCACTTGATTTGTATTTAGATATATATATATATATGTTAAATAGAAATACGAATTGGGCCCAAGGCCGTCTGGAATATGTTGTTCTACAATTGTTATGTAATTTCTGTCTTTGATATTATTCACTGGGCTATCGCTCACGCTCATTCATCTGTTTGTAGGTGAGCCAAGAGAAGTACAAACCCAGCCCCAGTGAAGTCTACCATGAACAACATGAGTCTTGGAGAGTCAGTCTTGTGTCTCACGTGCGAGACCCGTCCTTGCCATTTTGTTATGTAATTGTATTTTGTTTTGTTGGCAAGGGTTTTGTGTACATTTGTATGTAGCCTGTTATGGGTTGGCTCGGTTTAGATGATCCTGTTGTAAAGAAGTTTATGCTACTATACTTTTGATGTGGGTTATTAACGCATATGAGTATGGTTTGTTTGATGTGCACATAAGCACCGCTCTATGGACAAAGTTTTAAATTTTTGCTTTTGTTTGGCCCCTTTACTCTGACGAGTTATGTCCGTTTTGGTTTGAGGCCGTAGGTAATCATAGGATTACTGGCCGGTCATGTCCTTAACCCATAGGGGCGGGTTGGGGTCGTGACAGCATCATACTAACTGCATTGTATTTCAATTCCAAGTTGAATACGTGTTAGTTGTAGCATCATCATATACCGTCTTAGAATAGCCGAGCCTATCATAGTTGCATCTTGCATGTGTTGCATTAGCCATCTTAACATGAACTAGGATCATGCATATGATTACTAACTAGTTTCTGTTTTGGCTTGGTGTACTCGGTAAGCATTTATGTTTTACCATCCTTGCATGAGTGTGAGTGTTGCCATGATAGTATGTTTACCATGAGGCTATGTGCTTATGTGATATAACTGTCTGAATGCCTGTGGGTGAAGGTTAGGTTACTTAAATTGGAACAATGCATTCGAATACGAGTTTTAAGCCCACTTGAAGGTGGCAAAATTCATGCCTTAGCCTACTTGTGGGTAGCACCATCAAACCATTTTCAAACAAACAAACATGAAATGTTTTGTTCCAATTTAGGCGACTTAGTCTATACTTGTTTGCTGTGCGCATCACATAGTAAATCTAGGCTAATAACCGGAATAAGAACGCATAATGTTTTCAAAACAAGATATCATGGTTAGTAGAGGCCGATCTTTGATCGGGCGAGCGGGGGTGCTCATATCTGACCTTCCCAAATCGTACCCAAGTTCCTGAGCCGACGCAACTTTGGTGATGACGGACACGTGGCCTTAGGCAAACGAGTCAGGGTTTCCTAAATTCCCCCAAAATAAATATTTAGGTGGCGACTCTGTATCTGGCAAAGCAGTCCATGTTTGGCACTTCTTTCAAAAATCTGTTTTCAAAAACGATTTGCTGGATTTGGACTCTTTGGTTCAGATTAAGAACCGTGACAATTTGAGTCCGAACTTTGGAGTAAGGCCCTCACGCGGGGCGCGTCCACACTTGCCATCGAATTTGATGTACTTCGGCACTGTGTACCCCTCCGGGCATGGATAACTCAACTTCTCGATAGGGTATGGTGGCTTGACATCCAAATCAGGCAAAGAGGGTAAAGTCCTTTCGCCCCTTTCGAGATCGAACATGGCTTGCGCATCGGCGAGAGTGATAAATTGTTGAGGGAGAGAACTTCACGGTGGTATTCCCAGAAGTTGGCTTATAGACCCGAAGACCAAGCTTGGAGCGACTTGGCTATTTGGGTGTTGAGAATTCACCAACAGTGTAGGAACGTAGTGATATTGACCATTGGTATCTATAGATATGACATTCGGTGATAGAGCTTTGAATTGAGTTCCATAAACTCCGTTACACGCCATGGGTATGCCGGGTTGAGCTTGGAAAGCCGTTGTCGGAGCTAAAGGAGACCCGCTCAGTACATGAGTAGAATTTATAATCGGTGGAACAAAATTAGGCATAGATGAGGCACCATTTTGTAGAGAAATTTCTGTGGGCCTTCCTTGAACTTCCACAGCCGATGGAACACCATTCATTGCACCGGAAACTGCTCCAACCATTGCTGGACCATGGCTCGATCCTCCAGGTGCGTGATTTTGCGTTCCATGGGCCACAGGCCGGCCATGACTTGTTCTTCCTAACACTTGATTCTACACACCATTTTGAGAAACTTCAGGGAGAATTGGGGGTGGGTCTTGATGGTTTTGACCATTCCCAACATCACCATGAAGTTGTTGATGCTTGCCAGCGCCGACTTGACCTCCATTTGTTGCTGGTGATGCGAAATTGGAACCCATCACCAACATGGTCTGGGTGAGATTTTGAAGGGTCATAAGAATCTCTTGTTGAGTGTGTTGGAGTCCTTGAATGGCTTCAAGGATGAGAGGTGCATCTTGAACTTGAGTCCTCTCATTACCACCGTTAGAAGAGCCTTGTTGACGAACTTCTTCATGTCTCGCCATCTTCACTGGAGTTGTGTAGATTCCGGATCTTGTTGAGACTATTAACCAATCCGCCTCCCGAGTGAAGTCGCCAAATGTATGAGAGGGTCAATGTGGTCTAAAAATTCAAAGATCTTTGAAGAAAACTTGAATTCTCTATAAATGATGAGAGGCTTAGATTCTTCAACAGTCGCAATTAGAAACACAATAGAAAAGAGATGATGGAGATAAGAGATTGGATGAAGAAGAAGGCAAAGTAATTAGAGAGAGAATAATGGCAAGGCTCTCCTATAGATTTCCCACTTTGACTCTCAAGGTAGATAATTGAGAAGGGAAATTAGTTATTTCCCAAAAAATGTCTCTCCAAAATCCAACAATTGTAAAGCTATGGGTGGGTGCTATTTATAGGCACCTCATGATGTAGGATGGAGTCCATGTGCAAGGCACATGGGAAATATTCTCTCTAACTACCTTGTCCGAGGAGGTGATCTCTCCGAGGATGGGGAAAATCCCGAAGAGAAGATCAACCTCTCGGCGAACTCTTCTTCTTAGCCACACCTAACTAATGATCCCCAATCATCCCAAAGGGTCAGGGGTAGTCCAAGAGGATGTCTTACCGCAGAAGGGTCAAGGGTAGTTCAAGAGAACGCTCTGTCGCAAATAATGTCGAGTCTCAAGGACCCCCTAGATCGTGCCACCTCGACCCGGGTATAGGCTAGTTTAACCGAAGAGTGAATTTATCTCCACTCACCGTCCTCGGGATCGAGTCCTTTGTTCAGACTCCATTACTCCCATGGTTCTGGTGCGTAAATCCCAGAAAGCTCCGAGCCCACAAGTGTTCTGGGACTCATTAATGGAGCGGCTTCTAGATTGCATCTGAATCCATTCAAAGTCAAGCACTTCGGATCTCTAGGTTCGTAGATTCGAACCCTCTCGAGCTCGAGCTCAAATAGGTCTCTAGGTTCATGGTTCTGAACCCTTTCAAAACTAAGCCAATACCTCGGATAATGGATCTCCTCCGAGGGTTTCATCTTTTTTGAAACCAATGGTTAACCTTCTAGAACACTTGTATGATCTGGGCCTCCTCAGAGTACCCAAATGTCTTCCCTCACTCCACTCTTGCAACCGAAAAAAAGCTACAGCCTTTCAACCGGTATCAGAACTGTCTTGCTGCCATGGATTATATCATGGCACTAGAAAGTGATGTTTTTGTTTACACATGTGATGGGAACATGGCAAAGGTGATGCAAGGGCACAGACGGTTTGAAGGATTTCGAAAGACCTTAAACCCCAACAAGTACATTGTCTTAGGCTCTTTTCTATTGGTACTTTCACCATTAAATTGTAAGTTAGATTACTAATATTTGACATTTTTTCATTTTTAGAAAAAATTTTGTTAGATTGATTGATCATTTGGATGAGGGTGCTATGTCTTGGGAAGAGTTTTCTTCAGAGGTTAAGAGGTTGCACTCGGATAGACTTGGAGCACCATATCTTAGACTGCCGGGAGAATCACCAAGGCTAGAGGAGAATTTTTATGCAAATCCTTTTCCTGGTTGTGTCTGTAATGGTTCTCAGGAGCAACTTGACCATAGACCAAATCTATCAACTGCTTCACAAAGATGGTGTTTTAGTTTTAGTTAGAAATATAAATTTGGCCTCTCCTATTAAGTATACAAAACCCCATGCTTTTAAGGTGGCCAATATGGGTTTTCAAAAGAAACTGCATTTTTCAGAATTTAGGAGTGGTGATGGCAGCCAATAGGGTGGAGGAGAGTCTCGAGGTTAATTTGATTGTTCCAGAAGCAAGTTTCAGTTTTGATGTACAAAATAGATAAAGAACATACATGGGAAGAAGCAGAGAAGGTTATAGATCATTGATAATAATGCACACAGGTCAATTACAAAGCATTGTGAAACTCTCCATGTGAATGTGGACTACTTCCAAGTTCATATTCTATTCATTATTCTTTCTTCGATTGTCAAAATTCATTTGTTAAATAAGGCTTTCTCACAAAGTTGGATGTAATATTTGATTAAATATCAAAATAGAAAGTTCTTCCACATTTGTCAAAATTATTTTCTTTTGTCACGATTTATACGTTGCTCAAAATGTTGTTCAAAATGAGAGATGGTTTGTCTAGTAAGAAATTGTGATGGTGGCTTTGAATCTTCCTTTTCCTCTCTTATACTTTCTTCATGTGCAAATGCAGCATTTGGGGTGTTTATAGATCAGGCTTAGTGACCATGTTGACAAACAAACATGTTTGGTGTCTCAATATCGACTAATCCAACATCTTAGTTTTAGGTTTTTATATCCCAAATTTACTCCACTTCTTCTTCTTCTAGTATTTTGTGTGCATAAGGTAGCTAAAATTGTGTGCATAATGCAGCTAGACGTTAAGAGTTCGGCTTCATTATATCCACGAGACAAATTGTTAAAAGCGACAAAATAACGAGCCCTTGAAACATTCATTCCATCTAAACAAAGAGCCAAGATGTTCAAAGTCATCCAACAACAAACAACTTTTTCTTGCACATACATAAACTAAATTATCATGCATCAATGTCAATAACAAAACAAAAGCGAAATAGATGACAAAGTATGCAACTAAATTAGGAAATCACTCAATCACAAACCCCCCAAAACACTAGAAAATCACTCAATGGGTAACAAGACTTCATTAGTCCTAAAAGTAGGCAAAGTCCAAGGAGGGTTGTACCTAGCCACCAAGAACTCCCCAATCACCATTACCCATCTCTCTCTAACCCTTTTCTCAACTCCTCCACCTTCTTCACCACCACCACCTCTGTCGCCTTGCCACCAAACTTCACCACCCCATACTTCCTCTCCTCCTCCTCCCTAATAACCACCCTCTCGTCCACTGGCCTCCCCCACCCTCGGCGCCTCCTCTGCCTTCCTATACTTCTCCGGCAATATAAATTGCGTAGTCATCATCTTCTTCTCCTTATCCTCCACTTCCTTCGTCGCCACTGGAGCTGTCATCGGAATCTTCTCCGGCGATGATTGGGTTGTCACCGGAGCTGTCATTGTGATCTTCTCTGGCGTGGAATTCTGGGGATTTCCAATAGCGTCGATGTAATTGGCGAGGATCACAAAACCACCGTCTTTGTTGCCTTTGAAGTGGGTTGGATCGTATGTGACCTCGGCGATCACTGAGGGAAAGTATTTGCGGATCTCGTAGTCGTCGGTGGATTTGATGAGTTCGAATTTTTGGGTTTCGACATCGATTTTTCCAAAAACTAAGCCCATTTTTGAGGAATTTGGATGTTTTGAGAGATGAGTTTTGTGATTAAAGATTGGATTTTGGTGTGTGAGCTATGAATTGTGGTGGGTTTTGTAGAGGAGAGTGGATGAGTTGCATTTGGATTTGATGTGAAACGTTTTTCGAATTGTAGAAGTGGAACTGAGAAAGAAGAATACATACTTGGGCGAAGGGTTTCGATATGTGGCGGGAAATAAGGGATCGATATGTTTACTTCATTTTCCCACAGTTCACTCATTAGCATTTCCTAGTTTAATTTGTGAAGGAGAAAAAATAATATTTGTAACTATTTCCTAGTATAACACTTGATTTGTTTGCGCCTAAAACATATGTTTTACGGATATTTTCTTTTAGAAAAAATATTTTTATACGTTTGAGAGTGGTGGTTGTGGTGGTGGAACGAAAGCGAAGGTAAAAGAGGTGGCACGGTGGTGGTGAAATGAAAGAAAAGGTGAAAGAGGTGGCATGGTGGTAGAGCGGCGGCAGCAGTGGTGGTAGGTGGCTGTGATGTTGGTGTGATGTGATATTAAGTAAATTTTATTCTGAAAAATGTTTTTTATATTTTAAATGTTGAAAATATTTTTATGGCGATCCCGGTTTTTCCTTTCCTTTGTATATTGTATTCCGGACTTGGTTCCGTGGTTGTGTTGTTGTCTCATTCTCATTTCCTTCCCTTACTCTTTGTATTTGAATCTTGGGTTGTGTTGGGCAGGTTTGAAACAGGTTGGTTGTGTTTTGAAACCCAGAGTTAATGCCCAGATTTTGGCCTTCACGCTCGAGCGGAGCTTTTGACGCTCGAGCGGGCCCTTCGTTGTTGCTTCTTCGCTCGAGCGAGTGTTTTGACTCTCGAGCGTAATTTTCCACCTCCCAGTACTTTTGGCTGCAGGTCTTCAAACGCTCGAGCGGGAGTTTGACGCTTGAGCGTGACTGTAACAAGCCCGCGGGGGACCTCGCTACAGTTCGGACTCGATTTCGTCGCGGTTCCAAATCTTGAACCAAAGAGTCCAAATCCGGCAAATCGTTTTTGAGAAAAACAGATTTTTTTGAAAGAAGTGGTGCCAAACATGGACTGCTTTGCCACCTAAATATTTTTAAAATGGCAAATTTATGAAACCCTAACTGGGTGCCAATAGGCCACGTGTCCGTCGTTACCAAAGTTGGCGCCGGAACTTGGGTACGATTAGGGAAGGTCACATCGTGAGCACCCCTCTCGCCAGTCAAAGACCCTCTACTAACCATGATATCTGTTTTTGAAAACTTTGTGCGTTCTTATTCCGATTATTAGCCTAGTTTACTATGTGATGCGCACAGCATACAAGTATAGACTGGGTCGCCTGAATTGGAACAAAACACTTCATGTTTGTTTGTTTGAAAATGGTTTGATGGTGCTACTCGCAAGTAGGCTAAGACGCGGATTTGCCACCCTCGGGTGGGCTTAGAAAACATGATTTTGCCACTATCTAGTGGGCTTAAAACAAACAGTCGATGAATTGTCCCAATTCAGATAACTCAACCTCCACCCACAGGCATTCAAGGCAGTCATATCACATAAGCACATAGCCTCATGGTAAACATGCTATTCATGGCAACACTCACACGCATGCAAGGATGCTAAGGCATAAAACTTACCGTACTCCAAGCCAAAAGCAGAAGCTTGTTAGAAATCCATGCATGGACCTAAGTATCTGAGAATGCCTAATGCAACACATGCAAATGCAACTATAGCAGCTCGGCTATTCTAAACATGGCATATGAGATGCAGATACTATCAAGTACTCAACTTGGAATTGAAATCTGAGATGTAGTTTGTATGATGCGCCGAGGCAGTGCGAGCAAAAGCAGATGAATGATGCAAACATCTTTGTCATCTTGTATGCTAATTGAAATATGCCCTATATCTAACCATTGTAAGCGGATAAATAAAGGGAGAAAGAAATGGGGTTGGAAGACATACATCACACTCACACCCATAATACAACATTGCCCTCGCAGAGGGTCCGAATAAATATCTGATCCGAATAAAAGAATATTACTGATTTCTAATTAATTAATAAATAATTACAAAAAAGTAATGCTTGGCATGCAAGCCGTGGCGCCTTACTCTTGCTCAGGATGATGAAATGATGCATGCCCGGATGCCTTTTGCGCTGAAATCCAGACGGTGCCCCGATTAGCCTCTGTTTGCATTTTTCTTGAAATGCGTGCGAGTTCGAAAGGTTCTTGATTCTTCATTTTCTTTGCAGCGAGAGCGGAAAGGGCATAGCAATGTATTTCACAAATATATGCATGCCTCGATCCTCGTGCCACCAATCACGCATCTCGATGCATGATGGCCGAGGAATCGGATTGCACAACTCAATATAGGATGAATGTATATGAATGCTACAATAAAACCTAACTCCATCATGGGTAATCCGGAGTGTTGGTGACTTGGGAATTGAGACCCGTTCGTCACTCGAGTCTGAAATGTGCCTCGTTTCCCGTGCCCGGGCTAACTCCTATCCCGAACACGATGCGATATGCATGATATGCATGAATGCAACTAAAATATATCCTAGCATGCACAATGCTATGCAAATGAGATACCTCGAAATGTGTGCCCACGGGCACGCAAACCGAGATGATAGCATAAAAACATGGAATGACATGAAAAATGATGTACAATGGGACTAAAATGAGATACCTCGAAATGTGTGCCCATGGGCACGCAAACCGAGGCGGTGACATACGAGCATGAAATGGCATACAGAATGCAAATTGGACTTACACTAACATGAGAGAGCCTCAGCCGCACTCACATAAGAGGCTGTGAGATGAAAATGAGGTGCCTCGAAATGCGTGCCCACCGGCACGCAAACCGAGGAATGTATGGAAAGGAAATTGGATAAAACCAAAGTGCCTCGAAACGCGTGCCCACAGGCACGCAAACTGAGGCAATGATGAAATGGAAATCGAATAAAACCAAAGTGCCTCGAAATGCGTGCACACAGGCACGCAAGCCGAGGTGATGAAATGGCATACGGCATGCGATGATGGGCTAACGCCAACATGAGAGAGCCTCAGCCGCACTCACATAGGCTGCCGTCGGATAAAAAGATGCACCTCGAAATGCGCGCACACGGGCACGCAAACCGAGGAATGTATGAAATGGCATACAGAATGCAATGATGGGCTTACGCCAACGTGAGAGAGCCTCAGCCGCACTCACATAGGCTGCCGTCGGATAAAAAGATGGAACTCGAAATCGCGCGCTGCAGACGCATAACTGAGGATGTATGAAATGGCATACAGAATGCAATGATGGGCTTACGCCAACGTGAGAGAGCCTCAGCCGCACTCACATAGGCTGCCGTCGGATAAAAAGATGCACCTCGAAATGCGCGCACACGGGCACGCAAACCGAGGGATGTATGAAATGGCATACAGAATGCAATGATGGGCTTACGCCAACGTGAGAGAGCCTCAGCCGCACTCACATAGGCTGCCGTCGGATAAAAAGATGCACCTCGGAATCTTGGCGCTGCACACGCAAAACCGAGAAATGTATGAAATGGCATACAGAATGCAATGATGGGCTTACGCCAACGTGAGAGAGCCTCAGCCGCACTCACATAGGCTGCCGTCGGATAAAAAGATGTACCTCGAAATGCGCGCACACGAGCACGCAAACCGAGGAATGTATGAAATGACGTGGAAAATAATATGCAAGCATGCGAACCAAATTTCATCAGCTAAATGAAGGGGAAAACAGCCCCGAAATGATACGAAATGACAATCAATGCATGAAATCATCCCGAAATGTGATCTTAAGTACCCGAAATGGCCTACGGCTATGCTAAACATGCAAAATTGGTACATGAAAGCAAAAACAGTAGCAAGGCAGCCCCAAAAATAGCATCTTTTCAGTACAAAACAAGGCCAAATTGTGAGCATAGATATGGCAATAATGGCATGCAAAAATACGGGAAAAGAGGGGAATTACAAAGCAAGTGGTATTTAGAGTGTTCAAACCCAAAAAATCAGTTCTACAAAACTAAATAGGGACCAAAAATATGTACATTTACAATAGATGACAGCCTCCAATTCATTGTGTAGATATACTAAATATAGCATGCAAAATTTGGGCCAAAAGAGGGCTATAAAGAGAGGTATCATAAGCAATGACCAAACAACTTAAGACCTTTAATAAAACTTGAAGAATGGACCAAAACAAGACATTTTCTAAGCCTGATGAAGGCTGAAATCCGAAGCTAAGCAAGCCTAACAAAGGATGAAATTTTACGGAAAATATGGAGGATTACAAAACAAGTACCAAAACCAATCATCAAATGGCCTAAGACCCTTAACAAAGCATGAATAATGGACCAAAATAAGGCACTCTCTAGGCCTGATGAAGGCTGAAATCCGAAGCATGGGGAGCTTAAAAAAGCATGCAAAATGGGAGTGGAACAAGAATTCAAAGCAAGTGATATGTAGAGCAAGAAAACCAGGTTGAGCCCTGCTTCAATGTTGAAGAGGAGCTCAAAATAAGCACAATATCAGTATGTTTCATGCTCCAACTCAGATTATAAATAGGCCAAAACAATCATGCAATTTGACGGTAAAATGGAAGAATTTCAAAGGAAGTGCATGATAGAGAAGCCAAACATAATGGATCCCTTCTTCAATGTTGAAGAAGGGCTCAATATAAGCCCACCAACAGTTTACATCAGTCTCGAAATCAGATTACTCCTAAGGCAAATAAAGCATGCAAAACAATGGCCTAAAGAGTGATATTGAAGGAAGTATATCATGGAGACACCAAATGAGGTTGAGCCCTCCTACAATGTTGTAGAGGGGCTCAAAATAAGCCTAAAACCAGTTAGGGTCGGAGGCCAAAACAAAAAGGAAATAGGGAAAAGAATTGATGGAAAATTATGCTAGAAAAAGGGAATTAGTGGCTTACCCTTGGAGACAAGTCTTTTGCTACCTCTTGGCTTCAATTTGTTGCTTCTTGGCCTCTGGAAAACACCCCTTTGCTGTTGGAATGGAGGTGGGGATGGTGGAGCTTAGGGTTGATGAAGGAATTAGCTAGGAGGCTTGAAGGTTTTTGAGCTTTTGGCTATGAAAATGGAGGTTAGGGAAGATGAAGTCTTGAGGTGAATTCTTCCAACCCTAGCAAAGAAGGAGTTGGACCCTTTAAACAGGCAAGAAAATGGTGTAAAAGGGGAGGGAAAAGCACCCAAGCTTTCCCTCCCAAAATATCCCCCGGATGCCCGGGATATTTTGAAAAATATCTGGACAGCTGGAAAGAGGTGACAAGCAGAAAGTTGGCCGGCCTGGTAGGTTTCTGGGAGGTGGTCGGCCGGCCACCCCCTGTCGACTAGCCACTCACCTGCCCGGCCATGGACCAAAATGAAGGGCAAAATTCGGCCGACCACCATGCAATGGTGTTCACCCATGTGTGTAGAATAAGGCCCCAAGGTCGGAAATTGGCAACACTGAAGCAGGAGCCACAACATAGAGCTTGAAGGAGGGGCTCAAAAATGAAATCCACAATTTCTGGCCGACCACCAACTTTTAGGGTCCTCTTAGATGTGTGGAACAAGGTTCCAAGGTCGGAAATTGGCAACACTGAAGCAGGAGCCACAACATAGGACTTGAAGGAGAGGCTCAAAAATGAAATCCACAATTGCTGGCCGACCAGTAGTTTTTAGGGTCCTCCCATGTCCCCTGATCACAGATATGTAGCTTTGGTTGGAAGAAAATATCCCCAGGGTGTTCAACATTGGCCCGGAAGTGAGCAAAACGGGCGCCGGAGGAGCGAAACTAGTTATCTGGGATAATTGCTGGCATCCCCCCCCCCAGTGATCTCCCTGGTGTTGAAACAGAGGTACCTTCCAAATTTGAACAAAAACTAATGAGAAATGAACGCTCGGGGCCAAAACCGGGCGATTCGGGATCCCGAAAATGGGTCTGCAGTGCCGAAGTGGTGTTCAGCAGCGAAGTGGGTATCTGCGACCCCAGTGTCCCTCGGAATGACAAAACAGAGGTTCCTGCCAAAAATCAGAGAAAACCGATGCAAAATGAATGCTCGGGGTCCAAAATACGCAGTTCGGGATCCCGAAAACCGGCTGCAGGCACCGAAAGTGGCATACGGCCATGAAGTGGGCATCAGGGGCCCCAGTGTTCCTCAAAATGATAAAATAGAGGTACCAGCCAAGAACCGGAGAAATCGGAGATGGTTGGGCGGTCCCGAACCGAGGCTCACGGCCTGACGGTCCCGAAAACCGGGAACCGGGCTCCGAAATGGGCAAAATGGCCTACGGCCACGAAATATAGCTCACGGCCACCGGGAGATAGTCTACAGGACTACTCCCTTCCCTCAGGGAAGAGAACGGAGAAAATCGAGTCTGGTTCGCAAACCGAGGCAAGGCCTGAGAAGAGAGAGTTCGGAGGCGGGAGGCGCACGGCCGCGACTCTGAGGCTTCTGAACGAGCACAGCATGCAACATCACCGAGCGCTCAAACGGTGACGTCTGAGTCTTAAGGTCGGTCAAAAATGGGGTGTCTACAGTTGCCCCTCTTTGACAGAACTCGGAAGTCAAGAAGTGACGGGAGTGAATGTCAAAACCCAGAGACGACTCATTTTTGACAAGGCCGAAGACTTAGACAATCATACAAGATGAACAGAGATGTGTGCCCGCAGGCAGGGGGGCAAAATGCAAAACGATATGCACAGAGCCAAATGATCATGCAAGCGCAGCAAGCTGTAATGAAGCAAGTATTGACAAATAGATGCAACAGTTTTAAGCGAGAATGCAAAGCAACAACTACATTTCATGCAGTTAGGAATGCGGAGAATTATTCAATTCTCGTCGCGTCTCACACGGAGAAGATACGATACCTGCGGTTTATGCAGTCGCTTTGACCTCAAATGAACCGTACATACACTATCGTGCCTGCAAAAGAAAGAAATTCAACAAGAACAATATGCTAACAACATATATTCAATGTGATTCCTAAAGTTTGGCACACGCGGTGCCGGCGGGTGAATGCATAAAGCAGTGTGATACAGGTAAGGTGCGCAAGATAGCGCGATGCAACGCACTAACAAGTGCAGGTGAGATGCGCAAGATAGCACGATAAAACGCATGCACAACGCAAGTAATGTGCACAAAATAGTGCGATGAATGCAATGCACAAAACAGTGCGATGGAGGTGTGCAAAATAGCGCGAATGATACAATGCACAAAACAGTGCGATGGAGGCGCGCAAGATAGCGCGAATGTAAACTGCACAAAATAGTGCGATGCGCAAAATAGCGCGAATGTAAACTGCACAAAATAGTGCGATGCGCAAAATAGCGCGAATGTAAATCGCACAAAATAGTGCGATCGCCAAAATAAGCGAATGTAAACCGCGCCAAAATAGTGCGATTGAGGTGCGCATAAAATAAGCGCGATTGATTTGAAATGCACAAAAGCAGGCGACACGCTAAGCGGTAGCGATCACGCTAAGCGGTAGTGATTTGAAATGCACAAGATAGTGCGATCGCTAAACAGCGAGTGATTTGAAATGCACAAAAGCGGTCACGTCGCTAAGCAATGAGTGATTTGAAATGCACAAGATAGTGCGAGTGAGATACAAACACAAGATGCACAAGACAGTGCAAGTGAGATACAAAGTGTAAGTGCACAAGACAATGCGAGCAAGATAAAATGCACAAGAAAGTGTGATAAAACGCATCTTCTATGCAAGTATGGGGGCATCTTCTATGCAATAGATACAAGCATTTTCTATGCAAGTATGGAAGCACAATTTATGCAATGTTGAAAGCAAGCATATTCTATGCATGAATCATAACGATGCGCGGCACGCATGCAACAACAGTGTATATGAAAGTCCACATTCCATGTAATAGAGGAGCATCAAATATGTACTCTGGTGCCTCTGCTTTGCCTCTTAGAAGACTTTGCAACACACTCACCTCAAAAGGGGCACACCCTATTCAACTTGGCGAGAAATAACATTTGTATGTGAAACCCTTTGGTGCTGCTTGGACTGCCATTCTGACTTGAAGCAGGCTTACACTTGGGGTCGAGACACACTCATACTCCAGAGAAACGGCGAGGCCTGAGAAGGTGCACCTAGAATGCAGTCTCGGATTTTGCTAAAGTTGAGACATGCTAAGATGCCCCAAATTTTCCCTCTTTTCTTTTGCTTTGCAGTCCGGAACCTAAATAGCTTCAGATAGGTCCTTGTTTTACTGTTCACACTTATCGGGGGTGGACCCTGCGGCTTTTTGAAAGAACCAATCCTGTTTTGCACAAATGTGGAGAACGGCCACGCACTCGAGCACGAAATGATTTTATTTTCGAAATTGAGAGATGAGTTTTCGACCAGGTATTGAGCCTACGACTGAACACAGCAAAACGATTCAACACGAAAATAAAAGGCACACAACCTAGACACATCGAGTAACACTCGAAACGACCCAAAACAAGAATCGAGATAAAACAAAAGACACGATATTCAGACGTGTACAGGGAGCCTGTTTCACCGGGTAGTGTTTCCCACACTTTCTCATTTGTGATTCTCACATCACTCGGCCCTCAAGCTCTGTTTTTTCTTAAAAAGCCCTTTTCTCACTTTTTTTTCTCATCGCACATCTCTCTATTCTTCAATCTCTCATTTTTCATCCCTCCCCTTGGTGGTTGATGGATAAACAGCAAGTTGTGGGCTCGGGCCCCTTAGCATTCTGCTCGATTCTCTTTCTTCCGCTCACAACTAGTGAATTCCTCCCATAGAAGGGTCGCGCTACAACTGGGTGTGTAGCAAATCTGTAGCTAGCATCGGCTTTGCTCTGCTGGGGAGTTTAGACATGATCAGATCCGTCTAGATGAGGGAGTGGAATATCCTGATCCATTCCAGTTCGTGCTTCGCACTTGGCTTGATACCTCGTTGCTCAGAGGATGAGGGAGCTTTTGGCCCTTTGTAGTGCCCTTTCCTGGCAGGTAGAGTGCCCTTCTTGGCAAGTATTTTGACAAAGGGGAAAAGACAGAACTCCTGACTCAACTATGCCCCTAGTTCATCATGTTGACCATTTTTTATTTTCTTTTTTCTACTAAAACGATTTTGACCAAAAATGAGAGTTAGATTAACATGCTTGTTCAGTTTTTGATTTGAAATCATGCAAGTCAGGCTATGAGCACTGAAAATTTTCCTTTTTTTGGGTCCATGAAAAGGGTCTAGTTTTGGAAAAGATAGAATGATTTTTCGAGAAAATTAGCCAACCTCAGTAAAAATTCTCAAAAATAATTTTTGCAAACGGCCACTTGCTCAACGAGCATAAAACCTACTCTTGAGATGCACAACCTCGGATCCAAGGGAAAACTGCCTCGTGCTTGAAGAGAGTCGCATGGCAACGGAAAGTTGCCCCTTGTTTGAACGGCACCGCGGCGGATTGAATGGCAACGGAAAGTTGCCCCTTGTTTGAATGGCGCCATAGCACACTGAATGGCAACGAAGAGTTGCCCCTTGTTTGAATGGTACTGCAGCGCATTGTAGTCGATCCTCGAGCTCTGAACACAGCAGACTCTCGGATCTGAGAGAGCGAGATGATTAAAACCATTACATGGGCACAATCAAATTTGAATTGTTTCTGGTGGACTTGAATGAAGTTACCTCGTATCCCAAAGATGGGAATCAAGCCTTCGTAGTTCGGGGTTAAGGTACACTCGGGTATTTAACCTCTCCTTTTTATGCTCTAACTTTTGCCAAGGCGCCTGTTGCAGGTTTTCGACCTTGCGAGCTTTGTTTTTCTTTTTCTTTTTCTTCTCTTTTTTTTTTCTTTTCATTCTTTTCTTTTTTTCTTGCTCTAACTTTTGCCTGGGTCGCCCTTCTGGGTTTTCGGCCCAGCGAGCCCCTCAAAGGGTAGAAGTGTAACAGGTCCATGCCAAATGGTTTTGAGATTGAAGCCCTCTGTATCCGGGAGAGTGGGCATTGTATTGATTCTTGCAGAAGATCCACCTTTGGCTCTTGAGCACATCGGATATTTTGTCCCTAGTTCGAGGTGCTTGATCTAGCTTTGCAAGCTTCTTGATGGTCGATCTTCTTGATCGACTTTGGTGCCACTTGTTTGAAATTTGCTTCAAATCAGCCACCACAGGCCTTACATCGTGGTCGGCCGTTGAACATTCTGAATGCAGTTCAAGGTTTGAAAACCAAAGGGGGGTCGAGTCTCGAAATGAGCGATCTAGGCTGCACAATCTCAAGAGCGATTCCACACAGTCTTGAGGACCGCACAAAACATTTTGAAAGTTTTTAAGCGACAAATCGCTCATGTTGAAGACGATGTAGGATCAATCTGGATCAAAGCGGGGTCCTTCTCAGTACTCACACTAACAAGCATGATTTCATTCATTAAGGGCTTAGCACGCCTCTCTTTCTCTCAATTTGATCAAAGTTTTGCAAAGCCCGAGGAATTCCTCCCTCTTTGTTTTCACTGCAGTGTTCAAAAAGGTTTTGAAAAACTTAGGTCAATACAATGGCTACAAGGCACAAGAGAGCAGGTGGAATGCACTGCCATTTCATTCAAATCCCGGCACACTTAACACACGGCAGAAACAAATGCGAGAGTATGGAAATCACTGTTGTTTCATTCAAGATTTGTTGGCATAACTGGCTCCCTGGCAGAAACAGACTCAAGACAAAACAAAAAGACAAACACGAAACAAAATGGTGACGCCCGAGGTAACATCCCCGGAATCACCTGACTTCTATACAACAGGACTGACTCGATACAACAAGACAGACCCAAAACAAAAGAGACTGACTCAAAACAAAAAGACAGACTCAAAACAAAACAACAAAATTGACCCAATACCCAAGTCAGAATGCAAAATTAACAGCACTTGTACATTGCTCAAAACAGTGCATGCCATCCACCATAACTGGAGTAAATTGAACGCCGCCCGCAGGTGGTTCATCCCCCATTCACATAACATTATCCCCCAAGTTCACTGACCCAGTGCCGATAGACTTTGCTGAGCTCGGCGGGAGGATGACCCCGTTGTCCAATAGATCCTGTACTTCATGGCGAAGACGGAAGCAGTTGTTGGTAGCATGGCGGTTCTTGATGGTATCTTGATCTTGGGTAGCATCATGTGCAGCCGGAAGAGGGTTCGGGAGAGACCGAGGCTCAAGGGGTTTGAGATGGCCTTGTCCAACAAGGATTTGGAAAGCTTTGGATAAAGGCATGTGGAGGGCATGGAAGACCCTTTGACCTCGGGGTTGGTACTTCAAGGCTTGTGGATTTTTGCTGGGCGCACCCGCAAAGGGATTGGCAGGTGCTGGCCTGGTTTGCTGATCTCTTCTAAGCACGGGATTAGAGCTAACAGGATTGCCTCTGGTATAACGGCCCTTCTCCCGGTTTTCCCTTTGATTCGGACTGCCCCTGACTTGAGTAGCGAAAGTGCCGTCCACAGTTTTTGCAACAACTGCGAGCACTTGCTCTTTGTTCAATCCCTCGGCTTTCAAGGCCTCAACAGCCAACAGAAGATGTTCATGGGGATCCATGTCTGCCCCTACCTTGTTCTTTCCACTCGCCTCCACTTTGCCACAGGATTGGCCTTCCTCAGGTGTAGCCCGCCCCAAGACTGGGGAGCCTTTTGACATGAAATTCCCAGCATGTGGTGTGGTCAATGATGGAGCCAATGTCCCGGAGGCCAGATCAGTCACAGTTCTCTGAAGATCTTCAATCATCCTCATCAGCTCGGAAGTAGTGGGTTCATGAGTTTGAGATGATTGGGGTTCAGGTTCACCCATCATGCATAAGTCCACGCTTTCTGGGATAAACACCTCAGGCTTGGGTAGATGGGCCGGGGTGATGTATATGCTGGGGTCATAGGTGGATGGCAGTATATGGATGAGATTGAGGTAGGTGGGAAATGTTTGGTCATTGGGGTCTAAAGGTGGAGCTATCGTCCGGTTATCGATGAGATTCTGGACCTCATGTGAAAGGCGGTAGCAGTCGGTGCCATGACGCTGGCGATGGTACATCTGATGCTTGGCAGGGTTATGTCTAGCTGGGAGTGGGTTGGGAAGAGGTTGAGGATCGAGAGGTTTGAGATGCCCTCTTTCCATCAGGAGTTTTAGTGTGCTAGTCAGGCTCATATAGAGAGGGGTGAAAGTTCTGCCCTGGGCTCGGGCTGGGTCGGCTGTTTGTAGGCTTGGATTAGCAAAAGGGTTGGCTGTGGCGACTGTATTGATTTCAGTGGGCTCGGGAATAATGCTACTTCCGACATTGGTACTCCTTGAAATCACCCTCCTCGTCGGGTCACTTGTTCTGGGAATGATCCCACTGTTGAACGCATTCTCGACCTGGACCCCCAATTCATGCAAACTTTTGAAAGTGAATAGCGGAGCCATTATCAATTTCTGCAACATATCATGCTCGAGGTTCCGCACCATCATCTGCACTTGATCCCTCTCAGAAGGGCGGCGATCTGTCATCTGTGCTGCCTTTGCTCTCCATCTCGCAACAAATTTCACAAAAGGCTCTTTTGGGTTTTGGCAGGTTGCTTCAACTCTTGGATGGTCATTTCAACTTGGGTATTGTAAGAATACTACTCGACAAAGGCCTCAGCCAATTCTTCCCAGTTTTGCTTCACTTTGTCCTCCAACTTAGCGTACCAAGTGGCTGCTACACCGGATAGAGTTCTTCCATACAGAGAGAGTTTCTGTGGCTTAGTCAGACCCATCGGCTTTAGGACATCCAAGAAAAGTCGGATATGTACCATTGGATCCCCAGACCCGTCGAAACGGTCAATATGTGGCATTTTGAATCTGTCTGGGAGCCGTACAGCAGACTCGGTGTGCCCATCCTCAATGTCGGGAATGGAGTTAAGGCTCTGTGCCTTTCTGAATTGCTTCTCAAGGTTTGCAATTTTCACTGCGGTCAGATCGAGGTCATTAGCATCAAGGGGATGACGCCTCTCATTAGGCTGCACCAGGGGTCTGAAAACTTGGGCTTGAGCCAACCCTTCTCGAGGATCTGGACCCTGCAAATCTTCAGTTGGCAGAATTGGGTCAAAGTTCAGCTGGGGTCCCAAAGCTGGATGTGAGGCAGATGCCCTAGATGGGCTCTGCGTTTCAATACTGGTCTCAGCCTGCATGGCAGTTCCCTGATTCAATGCTGCTATCACGGCTACAAATTCTTCTGAACCCTGTGCCATCACGGTCGCGATGATGTATTGGTATTTGTCGGATCGAGATGAACCAATGAGCCTGTCGGCCCTTCTTTGCCTTGCCTCGTGAAAAGAACCTTGGTTGCCCTTGAATTGAATTTCTGACCTAACAAAGTCTATCAGCACTAGTCCAATGTACCCGGGGGATATTGGAGACTTCTAAAGCTATGGTTCGGGACTACCTAGCAAAGAAAACATGACATCTCGGCTGATTCCACCAAAACGGATATGAGCATAACGGGATGGTGTGCCCTTCTTGAATCTGCCCAAAATTACGCCTCAAATCTGATACCCTCGAATGGCCGAATCGAAATCTTGGCCGGTGCTTGAACTGATGCCCAAACTCATAGGCGATACATGCATTCCTGTGAGACGCACTCTAACAAGCACATAATAGATAAGTGAGAGCCAAAACACCCCTATGTTGGGGTAGGGTTTCCTGTCCTATTTTGTCGAGAGCTAGGGTTTCACTACGCACGTGACTTCAAACAACCTATAAGCGGGTAAGCAACTGTCCTAGTTTGGAATGGTCACTATGGATCGAATATGCACTAGGTCGAATGGTCGAAAAGGGTGCCGGTAAAACCGGGGTTTGTGTTCCATCTTTGGCGAGCCGTAACGTCGACCTTATGGACATGCCTTGACAAGACAAGCCTCCGGCAAACCGCTCAGGAATAGCAGATGGCAAACACGGTGTCCTAGGCGCACCAATGCAAATGCAATGCAAAGAAACACACAAATGTAGTCAAAACCAGATATCACGAGTTCGAGTCAAGTTCCCTAAATCCCCAGCAGAGTCGCCAGAAACTGTAACAAGCCCGCGGGGGATCTCGCTACAGTTCGGACTCGATTTCGTCGCGGTTCCAAATCTTGAACCAAAGAGTCCAAATCCGGCAAATCGTTTTTGAGAAAAACAGATTTTTTTGAAAGAAGTAGTGCCAAACATGGACTGCTTTGCCAGATAACAGAGTCGCCACCTAAATATTTTTAAAATGGAAAATTTAGGAAACCCTAACTCGGTGCCAAAAGGCCACGTGTCCGTCATTACCAAAGTTGGCTCGGGAACTTGGGTACGATTAGGGAAGGTCACATCGTGAGCACCCCCTCTCGCCCGGTCAAAGACCGGCCTCTACTAACCATGATATCTGTTTTTGAAAACTTTGTGCGTTCTTATTCCAATTATTAGCCTAGTTTACTATGTGATGCGCACAGCATACAAGTATAGACTGGGTCGCCTGAATTGGAACAAAACACTTCATGTTTGTTTGTTTGAAAATGGTTTGATGGTGCTACTCGCACGTAGGCTAAGACGCGGATTTGCCACCCTCGGGTGGGCTTAGAAAACATGATTTTGCCACTATCTAGTGGGCTTAAAACAAACAGTCGATGAATTGTCCTAATTCAGATAACTCAACCTCCACCCACAGGCATTCAAGGCAGTCATATCACATAAGCACATAGCCTCATGGTAAACATGCTATTCATGGCAACACTCACACGCATGCAAGGATGCTAAGGCATAAAACTTACCGGGTACTCCAAGCCAAAACAGAAGCTTGTTAGAAATCCATGCATGGACCTAAGTATACAGGAATGCCTAATGCAACACATGCAAAATGCAACTATAGCAGGCTCGGCTATTCTAAACATGGCATATGAGATGCAACAGCTATCAAGTACTCAACTTGGAATTGAAATCTGAGATGCGGTTTGTATGATCTTGAGCAGTGCGAGCAAAAGCAGATGAATGATGCAAACATCTTTGTCATCTTGTATGCTAATTGAAATATGCCCTATATCTAACCATTGTAGCGGATAAATAAAAGGAGAAAGAAATGGGGTTGGAAGACATACATCACACTCACACCCATAATACAACATTGCCCTCATGAGAGGGTCGAATAAATATCTGATCCGAATAAAAGAATATTCTGATTTCTAATTAATTAATAAATAATTACAAAAAAGTAATGATGGCATGCAAGCCGTGGCGCCTTACTCTTGCTCGGATGATGAAATGATGCATGCGGATGCCTTTGCGCTGAAATCCACAGCGGTGCCCGATTAGCCTCTGTTTGCATTTTTCTTGAAATGCGTGTCGAGTTCGAAAGGTTCTGATTCTTCATTTCTTTGCAAGGCGGGGAAAGGGCATAGCAATGTATTTCACAAATATATGCATGCCTCGATCCTCGTGCCTAATCACGCATCTCGATGCATGATGGTAGAATCGGATTGCACAACTCAATATAGGATGAATGTATATGAATGCTACAATAATACCTAACTCCATCATGGGTAATCCGGTGTGTTGGTGACTTGGGAATTGGGACCCGTTCCGTCACTCAGAGTACGAAACGTGCCTCGTTTCCCGTGCCCCGGCTACCTCCTATCCCGAACACGATCCGATATGCTTGTTGTGCATGAGTGCAACTAAAAAATAACCTACCATGCACAATGCTATGCAAATGAGATACCTCGAAATCGTGCTTGCAGACGCAACCCGAGATGATAGCATAAAAACATGGAATGACATGAAAAATGATGTACAATGGGACTAAAATGAGATACCTCGAAATGCGTGCCCACGGGCACGCAAACCGAGGCGGTGACATACGAGCATGAAATGGCATACAGAATGCAAATTGGACTTACACTAACATGAGAGAGCCTCAGCCGCACTCACATAAGAGGCCGTGAGATGAAAATGAGGTGCCTCGAAATGCGTGCCCACCGGCACGCAAACCGAGGAATGTATGGAAAGGAAATCGGATAAAACCGAAGTGCCTCGAAACGCGTGCCCACAGGCACGCAAACCGAGGCAATGATGAAATGGAAATCGGATAAAACCAAAGTGCCTCGAAATGCGTGCACACAGGCACGCAAGCCGAGGCGATGAAATGGCATACGGCATGCGATGATGGGCTAACGCCAACATGAGAGAGCCTCAGCCGCACTCACATAGGCTGCCGTCGGATAAAAAGATGCACCTCGAAATGCGCGCACACAGGCACGCAAACTGAGGAATGTATGAAATGGCATACAGAATGCAATGATGGGCTTACGCCAACGTGAGAGAGCCTCAGCCGCACTTACATAGGCTGCCGTCGGATAAAAAGATGCACCTCGAAATGCGCGCACACGGGCACGCAAATCGAGGAATGTATGAAATGGCATACAGAATGCAATGATGGGCTTACGCCAACGTGAGAGAGCCTCAGCCGCACTCACATAGGCTGCCGTCGGATAAAAAGATGCACCTCGAAATGCGCGCACACGGGCACGCAAACCGAGGAATGTATGAAATGACGTGGAAAATAATATGCAAGCATGCGAACCAAATTTCAGCAGCTAAATGAAGGGGAAAACAGCCCCGAAATGATACGAAATGACAATCAATGCATGAAATCATCCCGAAATGTGATCTTAAGTACCCGAAATGGCCTACGGCTATGCTAAACATGCAAAATTGGTACATGAAAGAAAAAAAAGTAGCAAGGCAGCCCCAAAAATAGCATCTTTTCAGTACAAAACGAGGCCAAATTGTGAGCATAGATATGGCAATAATGGCATGCAAAAATACGGGAAAAGAGGGGAATTACAAAGCAAGTGGTATTTAGAGTGCTCAAACCCAAAAAATAAGTTCTACAAAACTAAAGAGGGACCAAAAATATGTACATTTAAAATAGATGACAGCCTCCAATTCAGTGTGTAGATATACTAAATATTGCATGCAAAATTTGGGCCAAAAGAGGGCTATAAAGAGAGGTATCATAAGCAATGACCGAACAACTTAAGACCTTTAATAAAACTTAAAGAATGGACCAAAACAAGACATTTTATAAGCCTGATGAAGGCTTAAATCCGAAGCTAAGCAAGCCTAACAAAGCATGCAATTTTACGGAAAATATGGAGGATTACAAAACAAGTACCAAAACCAATCATCAAATGGCCTAAGACCCTTAACAAAGCATGAATAATGGACCAAAATAAGGCACTCTCTAGGCCTGATGAAGGCTGAAATCCGAAGCATGGTGAGCTTAAAAAAGCAAGCAAAATGGGAGTGGAATAAGAATTCAAAGCAAGTGATATGTAGAGCAAGAAAACCAGGTTGAGCCCTTCTTCAATGTTTAAGAGGAGCTCAAAATAAGTACAATATCAGTATGTTTCATGCTCCAACTCAGATTATAAATAGGCCAAAACAATCATGCAATTTTACAGTAAAATGGAAGAATTTCAAAGGAAGTGCATGATAGAGAAGCCAAACATAATGGATCCCTTCTTCAATGTTGAAGAGGGGCTCAATATAAGCCCACCAACAGTTTACATCAGTCTCGAAATCAGATTACTCCTAAGGCAAATAAAGCATGCAAAACAATGGCCTAAAGAGTGATATTGAAGGAAGTATATCATGGAGACACCAAATGAGGTTGAGCCCTCCTACAATGTTGTAGAGGGGCTCAAAATAAGCCTAAAACCAGTAAGGGTCGGAGCCCAAAACAAAAAGGAAATAGGGCAAAGAATTGATGGAAAATTATGCTAGAAAAAGGGAATTAGTGGCTTACCCTTGGAGACAAGTCTTTTGCTACCTCTTGGCTTCAATTTGTTGCTTCTTGGCCTCTGGAAAACACCCCTTTGCTGCTGGAATGGAGGTGGGGATTGTGGAGCTTAGGGTTGATGAAGGAATTAGCTAGGAGGCTTGAAGGTTTTTGAGCTTTTGGCTATGAAAATGGAGGTTAGGGAAGATGAAGTCTTGAGGTGAATTCTTCCAACCCTAGCAAAGAAGGAGTTGGACCCTTTAAATAGGCAAGAAAATGGTGTAAAAGGGGAGGGAAAAGCACCCAAGCTTTCCCTCCCAAAATATCCCCCGGATGCCCGGGATATTTTGAAAAATATCTGGACAGCTGGAAAGAGGTGACAAGCAGAAAGTTGGCCGGCCTGGTAGGTTTCTGGTAGGTGGCCGGCCGGCCACCCCACCTGGTCGGCTAGCCACTCACCCTGGCCGGCCGGCCATGGACCAAAAATGAAGGGCAAAAATTCTGGCCGACCACCATGCAATGGTGTTCTCCCATGTGTGTAGAATAAGGCCCCAAGGTCGGAAATTGGCAACACTGAAGCAGGAGCCACAACATAGAGCTTGAAGGAGGGGCTCAAAAATGAAATCCACAATTTTTGGCCGACCACCAACTTTTAGGGTCCTCTTAGATGTGTGGAACAAGGTTCCAAGGTCGGAAATTGGCAACACTGAAACAGGAGTCACAACATAGGACTTGAAGGAGAGGCTCAAAAATGAAATCCACAATTCTTTGGCCGACCAGTAGTTTTAGGGTCCTCCCATGTCCCCGATCACAGATATGTAGCTTTGGTTGGAAGAAAATATCCCGGGGTGTTCAACATTGGCGGGAAGCAAAAGCAGGCGGAGGAAGAAACTAGTTATCTGGGATAATTGCTGGCCTCCCCCCCCAGTGATCTCCCTGGTGTTGAAACAGAGGTACCTGCCAAATTTGAACAAAAACTAATGAGAAATGAACGCTCGGGGCCAAAACCGGGCGATTCGGGATCCCGAAAAATGGGCTGCAGGTGCCGGAAGTGGTGTTCAGCAGCGAAGTGGGTATCTGCGACCCCAGTGTCCCTCGGAATGACAAAACAGAGGTTCCTGCCAAAAATCAGAGAAAACCGATGCAAAATGAATGCTCGGGGTCCAAAATACGCAGTTCGGGATCCCGAAAACCGGCTGCAGGCACCGAAAGTGGCATACGGCCATGAAGTGGGCATCAGGGGCCCCAGTGTTCCTCAAAATGATAAAACAGAGGTACCAGCCAAGAACCGGAGAAATCGGAGATGGTTGGGCGGTCCCAAACCGAGGCTCACGGCCTGACGGTCCCGAAAACCGGGAACCGGGCTCCGAAATGGGCAAAATGGCCTACGGCCACGAAATGTAGCTCACGGCCACTGGGAGATAGTCTACAGGACTACTCCCTTCCCTCAAGGAAGAGAACGGAGAAAACCGAGTCTGGTTCGCAAACCGAGGTAAGGCACAGAAGAGAGTTCGGAAGTCCGGAGGCAGGGCGCACGGCCGCGACTCTGAGGCTTCTGAACGAGCACAGCATGCAACATCACCGAGCGCTCAAACGGTGACGTCTGAGTCTTAAGGTTGGTCAAAAATGGGGTGTCTACAGTGACCCTTTGTTTTTGTTCCTCTGCTCGAGCGGGGAGTTTGACGCTCGAGCGGGAACCATGTCTGCAAAACTTCTGGAAGTGTGCAATTTACGCTCAAGCGGCGATTTTGACGCTCAAGCGTGAGTCTGTGTCTGACGCTCGAGCGGGGGTTTCCACGCTCGAGCGGGGTGACTGGTATACCACTTCGTGATTCGACTTTTTGGATCACTTTTTGGTTTCCTTTCTCTCTCTTACTTTTTGAAAAAAACACCATTGGAAACCACCTCTCTCTAAAACCTCACTTTCTCTCTTAGATTTAATCTAGTTAGAGTGATCTAATACCCTTGGTGCCTTTGTAAAAGTTGTTGAGTTTGTCGAGGGCTATCTTTTGATCAGAGAATCTCGTGATTTGGAGCACTTTGAGTTTTCATCTTCTTCTCCGTTGAGCTCCGAAATTTGAGGTAGGGATTCCTACTCATTCTTATGTGTTTTAACATAAATATAGATCTATTTGTATAGATGGTTTGAGTTGGGAAATTTTGGGACTTAGGGTTTCAAAATGAATAAAGGGGGTTTTGTTATTTTGACTCTTGAATATGTATTTGGGTCTCAAAATGATGGTATTGTTGAAGAGTTGTTGATATTTGAACCTTTGGGTTAATATTGAGAAACGGGGAAGAAAGCCCTAGTTTGTGCATAAATTAATTGGTATAATCAATTTGGGAAAAATTATGAGACGATGAAATTGAGTTGAATATATTGAAATTGGCTCATTATGAGAGGGAATAATGAAGTTGGATTTATTAATCGCTCACTTTTGAAATTGTTGATATTTATCTGTTGAACGTAATTATTATCTGTTTAGAAATAATTGCTTTGGGCTATCAGTGGAGGATAGTCTTGATTGTTGTAGATAATGCATGATGATTAGACAAACTAAAACTAATCAATTGATGATGCCATTGAATATGGCGATTGATATAATACATGAATTTTATGTATTGGTTTGATTATGTATATGATATGTGTTTATATACATTGAGTTGTGTGGGAGGAGATAGGGGATGTACTCCACGGTTTAGGGGAAGATAGGGGATGGGACCTCTAAACTGGATATTGTTTGACATTGATACAGCACTAAAATGTGTATCATATGTGGAATATGGAAATGTTTTGTTTGACATTGATATAGCACTAAAATGTGTATCATATGTGGAATATGGAAGTGTTTTGTTTGACATTGACATAGCACTAAAATGTATATCATATGTAGAATATGGAAGTGTTTTGTCTGAGATGGATACAGTACTAAAATGTGTATCTATTATAAAGCATGAAATGATTAATTTGAGTTGTTCTTTCAATTGAAATAGAAACGTTGTTGATATGGGATGTAATCTCACTTAAAGTATATGGCCAGTATCTAAACCAGGGTTGTGAATTGAGAAATTGGTTAAGAGATGGAATAAAAACATGGACGCATTGGTCATGTATTTGAAATGAAATATGAATTGGTTTATGTGAATTAAACATTTATCAAATGCTGATGTTTTAGTTATTGCCCATACAATGTTTAGCATATCTCTACTGCGCGTTGGCTCACCCTATATGGGACATCATTTTCAGGTACAGGTAGCATGCCACCTCCAAGGACGTAGTTTGAGAGGATTAATGGCTGGGTCATCTTTTGTGATTACTTTATTGGTATTACATGTAAATCAAGCCAAGGGCTTATTTTGTATAGAGTTAGAACTCTTCTTTTAGTAACCAAGTGTTGACTTGGAAAGCTGTAAGCCCATAGGGCATTTGCTTTTGTTGTTAACATATAATACATTTGTCAGAAATACTCTGATGAAATGTACTTATGCTTTATTCTCCTATGTCTGAGCATGTTAAGAATGTATGATTATTGGGTCTATTTTGAGGGCGTTACAATTTTTTTACTCAAATAGACTTATTTTTCGTTCATTATAAAAAAAACATTTTTTTAATTAATTTGTGTTTTTTTATTGTATCAAATATCAAAAAATAAATAAAATATCTTCCTCCTAAATAAATCAGGTGTAAATTTTTATTTAAGTTAAAATTCACATACAAAACTTATTTTTTTGCAAGCACAAACGTGAAACATGAGTAGAATGGATGGCTATAATCCTTGCTCAAAATCAATGTACAATTTTTAATTATATAATATGATAATAAATATAGAAATATGAAAATCTCAAATTAAGATTACATGGTTTACAATGCATTGAAAGTAAAAAAATTGTTGAAAATACTGCTCTATTGAAAAATGTCTATATAGGCTTTTTCCAGTGACACTTTGGACTGTCACAAAACTAAAGTTTTTGTGATATAAATTCAATATTAATATGAATAACACAAACACGATTTAATTATTTTGGAAGCAAAAGAATTATTATGAATAGTTTTGATCTTATTATCCCTTTAAATTAGATTAGAGCATGGATGTTTAATATAATCATTCACCTAAATAATGATTATTAATATTTTTTAGAAAAAATAATGAAATTTTAATGAACTTGAATCAAATAAATTATCCTTTTAATTTTCAATGAAAGGAAGTAAATAAACTAGAATACCACATAGTGAAGTCAAGTTACCATCGCTATTTGATAATGTTTTATGATTTGTTCATTATATTCATTTTCATTGAATCATGTAATTATTAAATTCAACATGAAATTTTCAAAAAAGCACCACTAAATTTTTAAAAAACACGATAATTATTCATGCAATAACGGGTCTTAGGCCCCTAACTATTCAGGCGGGCTTGATCACTAGGCCCAATAGATCTCTTCAACAGCACAATCTAACTCAAACATTTGCTATCAGAATCGCAAAACTAGGGCTCCATAAATCGTTATCCCTTTCTCTTTTTATATCAGCCTTAACAGTTTTCTTCTCCATTATCTCTCTTAAATCATGCAAGTCCAAATTTGAATCTACCTCCTCCGACAACAAAAGCATCAGTCTTTCATGACAATTCTCTACATTTGAATTATATATATAATAAAATATCACACACTAATTAAAAAATAAAAAATCTTCATCACATTTTTTTTTATGATCCTTATTATTATTATTATTATTATTATTATTATTATTATTATTATTATTTTTGGTCCCAGCCAAACTAGGCAAGAAAATGACCCCACACAACCCACGAATATATAAATGCATACATATATATACTCAGCAGCCATGGCAAAAAACAAAAGAAAAGAATGAGAGAGAGAAGATAGGAGGTAGCGGCAAGAAGAAAAACAAAAGAAGGGCAGAGTGGATGGTTCAGCAATGTTTCAATATAGTGACGAAAAGGCCGGACAAGAAAAGGAAAAAAAAAAAAAAAAAAAAGAAAGGAAGAGAAAAAAAGAAAGAAAAAAGGGTTAAAATGTCATTTTAATAATCTATTTGAGGCCAATATCTGCCTCACGCATTCAATTTAGTGCTTGTAAAACAAACACAGTTAATTTAAAAAAATCCATATATTTTTAGACTGAACTACAAAAAGGTAAAATGTAATTAATCCTCTTTTTAAATTATTTTAAAATGTGGTAGTATTTTAGTAAGTTTCATTGATAAAAAAAGGATTTTGTGTTCCAGTTTTAAGTATAAATGTTCACAATTATAACTTTCACATTTCTAAAAAATTCACACTTGCAACAATTCACATTATATATATATATGAAAGAAACATGTATGCATGTATGTATGCTAGTGAGGTGGCTACGTACAAGGCATGCAACATAGTGCCCAACGTTTAATTGTCTGTAAAGTGATTTCCCAATTCATCTAAATCAAACTCATTTTAGAATTCAAAAAAATACATCAATTTAATTTATCTATCAAGTTAAGGGGTATGTCTATGCAAAAACCGAGGAGTTGAAACTGATGGGATTCAAATTGGATGGCATGGCACCATCTTCAAAGCCTAAGCAACCAATCTGCTTGTTTGGTTTGAGTTTTCAGGATTCACTTTTCAGAAAATTAATTTTTTTTATTTTTCATATTTTTTTATTTCCACTGAATTCTTTTAATATTTTAAGCAATTTTTTTTTAATTTTTAAATGCACCTAACATAAATATACTAGAAAAGTATAATATTTGTAGAAAAAAATCTTTAAAAAATTTACTACATACCAAAAATACAAAAATAAAAAAAATAAAAAATATTTACGAAAATTCAATATATTTTTGTATTCTTATATATTTATTGATTTTTAAAATATTCTTTTGCAAATATTTTATTTTTTTGATATATATCTAAGTAAAGTGTATTTAAAAAAGTAAAAAAAAAAAAAATTGAGAGAGAGAGAGAGAGATAGATGAGAAACGTAGGAGAGATTAGGGCAAAATTTTGGGGGGGTCCAAATTGAGTGGAAATTTCAAATTAAGGTAAATTTTGTGAAAAAATTTGTTTCTAACTTTTTGTAAATGGAAAAAATAGGCTATGCTTGTTAAATTAATATTTTTTAATTATTATTTATTGTTTATCATTTTTATTTTATTAGAGTTTTATGACTTAGTTTGAGGGGAAAAAAGTACAAAATTTAGATACATTTAAAAGTATAAATTTTAAAAATATAAAGAAAAAATCATTTATTTTTTATATTTTTTTGTATTTATAGATTTTTTATAAATATTTAAGTTTTAATTATATTTAGATTAACTGAATTTAAAAATTAAAATTTTTAATTAAAATATTAATAAAATTCACTTTAAAAAAAAGTATTGAAAATTCAAAAATAATTTTTGCAATTCTAAATCAAAAGTAGAATTAGTTTTTTCAAATTTAAAAAATATATATATATTATTTTTTATTCTAATAAATAAATAATTGAATATCCATCATGATTGTTCATCACCATGCAAACTCTGTCTCATGATTGTCCATCACCATTGTTGCAGCAATAAGATTTTAGATCTACTAACATTCATCTAGATCCATCACGAGCCTTTATTTTTATTTTTGTTTTTCTACCTTTCTATGTCTCTTTTCCTCTATTTTGTCGATGGAAAAATTAAAATTTGTAGAGGCAATTGTCAAAGGGATCAAAACATACTTTTTTCTCATTGAACTCGTGATTCTTCTGCAAATCTACATTGTTGTAGGCCTCTCTTCCGCTATACGAAAATATCCTACACTCCCTTATTATTTGACTGTCCTAAAGCTATCATGAAGTATAAATTTACTCTTCTCCGCTGAAACTGTCACAAAGTATCACTTTACTATATGAACTATAAAATGATACAATTAGACCCTTCAATAAATATATTAATCTACTCGTTAGTCCGTATTTGGCATTTAATTTTATAAATTTTACTCATTTACTAGAAATTTCACTTGCTAATAGTTAAATTTCACCTAAGCATTAAAGCTAAATTTCACTATTTGAAGAGAAGGAAATTTCGCTAGTTGGAGATAATGAAATAATTATTACTATCAAGTTTTAATTAAAAAATATTAAAATTTTGGCAACTACACACATCATAGAATTAATTAAAAAATAAATAAATAATCATAAGCTAATTAAAAATTTAGTGACAATCACTTGTTATTCGATAACGAAATCACTAGCAACATCTTTCTATTTAACTCATAGTTTTTCCATTTACTCGCTAGTCCGTCTTTGGTTTTAATTTTATAATTTTTACTCATTTAGTAGAAATTTCACTTTGTTACTAATATTAAGGTTAACTTTCACTATTTAAAGATAATGAAATTTCACTAGTTGAAGACAATGAAATAATTATTACTATCAACTTTTAATTACACAGTATTAAAATTTTAGTAATTTAATATTTTGGAATTAATTAGACAACAAAATAATAAAAAAAAATGAAATTATCTTTAACTAATTAAAAATCTAGACAATCGCTTGTTACTCGCTTGTTACTCGACAATGAAGCCACTGGCAACATCTTTCTTCCTTAACTCATAGTTCTTTCATATTTCCAATTGATTATAAGCCTCTTTTCCATCAGATCACCAATCTATCCATCGTATCGTATAGACATCACCATACACCAACATCCACTGACGTGCCCTCGTTATTTCAAGTAACACTTGTTTTCTCCAACTTGAATATTTGTTGATGACAGTCTAACACCATGCAAAAGAATTGATTGTGCATTTGATTGGATGGATTGGCCACCACTAATCGATTTGCTAATTGATTAGAAGGCTTGGCCACCACCAATCGATTTTACAATTGATTGCACATCTAAGGCTCTGCTTGTAACGCCCTCAAAATAATGATATTAAATCAACAATATTAACATGCTATGATATATAAAAGATCCACGTCCTTCCATTCATCAGAGTTCTGTTACATGTTAACAACAAAAGCAAATGCCCTACTAAGCTTCTGACTTTCAAGTTAACATTTGGTTAGAAAAAAGTAGAGACCTAACTCATTTACACATTAACCCCTAGGCTTGATTTTCCATGTAACACTGCAAAAGGAAAGACAACCAAAAAGTCCGTCCGCCACTAGCCTCCCAAGCTAAGTCCTTGGAGGTGGCATGCTACCAGTACCTGAAAATGATGTTCCCATATAGGGTGAGCCACAGCCCAGTAGAAATATACTAAACCAGTTATAAATAATGACTAAAAGATTAACAATTGATAGATGGTCAATTCTTTTACATTCTTTCATCACTTCAACAAATATAAACAAAACAGTTACATTCATACTTTCCATGGCAAGCATACATGCTCTGCCAATATATTTCTAGATAAGCATACATGCTCTATCTACGGAGTTCATCCCCTATCTCCTCCCAGTAACATCCGGTTTAGAGGTCCATCCCCTATCTTCCCCTAAACCGCGGAGTACATCCCCTATCTCCTCCAACACAACACAATGCATATATATCACAATTATACACATCACATATCAATACATAAAATCAATGTATTCTTGCCATCGTCATAACCCATGACCCAATTCTATTTCAATTCCTCATTTTCCACAATTAATTATTCAAATTAATTAATCAATGTAATTAGGACGTTTCCATAATTAACATTACAACCCTTAGGTTCCAATTTCACTAATGTTTCAACATTAATTCCATGTTTCTATACCAAACATGCTTCTAGGTTTATTATAGACAAAACCCCAAACTTTTATAAAATTACACAATGGCCCAAAGTTTCCCAAAATTACACAACAACTACCAACATATCAAAATGCTAAAATTCAAAGACAAAATCCATAAAGAGGAGTAGGATATCCCTACCTCAAAGTTTGAGCTCAAAAGGAGATGAAGACCCAACACCCAACTTGCTCCAAAACCGAATATTTTCAGATTATATCGAAGCCCAAGTCACCCTCTACCTTTTTAACAAAGCACTTAGGGAAGATTCACCCTCTAGGGAGATGATTTCTTAGAGAGAAGGTAAGTCTAGAGAGAGAGGCTCTCAAATTTAGGGTTTTAAAAAGTAAAAGCTTCAAAAAAATGAAGTTTAGATCGCTGGCTGCGAACTGATATAAACAGGCTCGCTCGAGCGAAGACTTGGTCGCTCGAGCGACCAGACACAGAAAACCGTAGCTCGAGCCAAGAAGGTCTCGCTCGAGCCAACATCCTAGAAGCTCGCTCGAGCGAAGAAAATCTCGCTCGAGCCAGGGGCTCGACCCTTCAGGTCTGCAACTAGACGCACGCTCGAGCGACGAACCGTTCGCTCGAGCGAAGACCGAACCAGATCGCTCGAGCGAAGAATCACCGCTCGAGCCAGAATCATGGTGTTGAGTCCAGCCAGACGCGATCGCTTCGCTCAGCGAAGCCGCTCTGCTCGACCCACGACACAAAACTCAACTCTCGCTCGAAGCGACCAACTCCTCGCCGGCGAAGGACAAAATTTCGGCAAAGAACCCTTGGCTCCCGAACACAACCAACCTGAAACAAACCTGCCCAACACATCCCATAACTCAAATACAATGTAGAAAAGGATGTAAACTAGACAATGCTCAACTATTGACATCCACGGACACATGTCCGGATCACTGTACAATAAGGGGTAAACCCGGAATCGCTATAACCTCCCCCCCTTAAAGAATTTCGTCCCCGAAATTAAAAAAACAAGTTTTTGAAAAGCAAGTTTTTCTCTATTTTAAACAATGTCATAACACAACATTTAACAATTCGACCCATTATCGGTCATCCATCTCCTATTAAGAGGCATTTCTCAACATGTACATTTCAACATGCAATTTCTTTCCATTTCAACCATTTCCCACATATATGGTTTACAATTTATATCATAAGCAATAATCATGATACAATTTTATTTCTATAATATAGCCAACATGTGCAATATTATAATCAACTCCCATAACAAGGCAAGTTCTACAACATTTACATTAACCAAAACATACACCATGTCTTACAACTTAAGACATTTCAAATGTTCTGAAAGTTCATTACAATTACAAAATTGCAACACTTGATTACACATCAACAAATAAGTCCGGATATTTCTCACGGACTCCCAACTCATGTTCCCATGTAGCCTCCTCCACTCCGTGATGTTTCCACAAAACCTTAACCAAAGGGATGGTCTTGCCACGCAGGACTTGATCCCGCCTATCCAAGACCTGAACCGGTCTCTCCTCATACGAGGCATCCTCATCTACTTCTAAGTCGGTCCAATCCAACACGTGTGATGGATCCGGCTCATACCTCCGAAGCATACTCACATGAAACACGTCATGAACTCCGGACAACTGTGGCGGCAAAGCTAAACGGTAAGCAACCTCGCCAATCCTCTCAAGGATCTCAAAAGGACCAATAAACCGAGGGGATAACTTTCCTCTCTTCCCAAATCTCATCAATCCCCGCCTAGGTGATATCTTCAAAAAGACATGATCACCTATCTCAAACACCAACGGTCTCCTCCTACGGTCTGCATAAGATTTCTGACGACTCTGGGCTGTAACAAGCCTCCTACGGATAAGTTCAACTTTCTCCGTCGTCTCCCTAACCAACTCCGGACCCAACAAAGGTGTATCACCCACCTCGGCCCAACAAACTGAGACCTACAAGGTCGGCCATACAAGGCCACAAACGGTGCCATCCCGATGCTAGATCAAGCTGTTATTGTAGGCAAACTCCACCATGTAAGTGCCTCTCCATGTCCCACTTGAAATCAAGGACACAACCGAGCATATCCTCAAGGATCTGAATGGTACGCCGACCGCCCATCAGTCCGAGGATGATAAGTCAGACTAAAGGTCGACTTAGTACCTAAAGCACTCTGCAAACTCTGCCACAACCTAGCAAAGAAACGAGGATCTCTATCTCGAGGCGATCGTCCTTTGGGACCCCGTGCAATCTCACTATGTCCCGAACATACAAGTCGGCAAGATGATCTACTGAATCTCTCACGCGCATTGGAATGAAATGCGCCGACTTGGTCAACCGGTCTACAACCACCCAAATAGTGTCACTACCCGCCGAAGTCTTGGAAGACCTACAACGAAGTCCATGGTGACATGCTCCCACTTCCACTCGGCAATAGGCAAGGGTTGTAACAAACCGGCGGCCTCGATGCTTTCGGCCTTCACTTCGACAAGTAAGGCACTTAGAACCACGAAGCGCCACATCTCTCTTCATACCCCGCCACCAAAGTGACGACCCAAATCGATACATCTTAGTACCTCCGGATGCACCGCAAAGCGCGAATGATGGAACTCTCGAGTACCTCCTCTCGGCAGGACTCGCACAAATAGACGGTCTCGGTATCTCAAACTCAGTCGGGATACGCCGTCAAACCTTTCTCAACTTTCCCATTGGAGATCTTCTCTCGAGGATTCTACCTCAAGATCACCTCTGTGCCTCTAACACTCGAGTCACAAGTGTAGGTCAAGAACCAGAAAACAAGGCCGCGACCTCAGCGGATTCGCCCGGAAGCAAGTCAAACTCGCCAAGTGCCCCAACATCTCCCACTCTCGGATGGCTACACAAGCTACATCACTAATGGATTTCCTACTAAGGGCATCGGCCACAACATTGGCCTTCCTGGGTGATAATGCAACTCAAGTCGTAATCTTCTATAAACTCCATCCACCTCCTCGCCTCAAGTTCAAGTCTTTCTGAAAACAGATACTTGAGACTTTTATGATCCGAGAACACCTCGAATCTCTCACCATAAAGGTAGTGCCTCCAGTTTTTAAGGCAAACATCACGGCCGCCAACTCTAGGTCGTGTGTAGGGTAATTCTTCTCGTGTATTTTTAAGCGGCGTGAGCCATAAGCTACCACTTTCCCTCCACATCAACACACAACCCAAACCCTCTCGTGAGGCATCACAATAGACCATAACCCAACCCTCTCTCGGAATAATCAAGACTGGAGCGGTGGTCAGTCTAACTTTCAACTCCTGGAACGACTTTTCACACGTCTCACTCCATACAAATTTGACTCCCTGGCGAGTCAACCTAGTCAACAATGAAGCTAACACGAGAAATCTTTCACAAATCGGCGGTAGTACCCGGCTAATCCCGAGCTGCGGATCTCAAACACACTCTTAGGTCAGTGCCCAATCTTGCCTTGCCTCGGTCTTGGATGTATCAACAGACACCCTTCCCCGAAAACTACATGGCCTAAGAACTTGACTTCTCTTAGCCGAACTGCACTTCCCAAACTTGGCATCTGACTATGGGCTCTAAGCAATTCAAGCACCACTCCCAAGTGATCCTCGTGCTCATGCTCAGAGGGTGAATAGATAAGAATATCATCCACAAAAACGACCACAAAACGATCCAAGAATTCCCGGAAAATCCGGTTCATCAAGTCCATAAAGACTGCCGGTGCGTTGGTAAGCCCAAATGGCATCACCAGAAACTCATAATGGCCATACCACGTACGGAATGCCGTCTTCGGAATATCCTCCTCTCTGACCCTCAACTGGTGGTAACCCGATCTCAAGTCTATCTTAGAGAAACAACGGGAACCCTTCAACTGGTCAAACAAGTCATCTATACGGGGCATAGGGTACTTATTCTTAACTGTAGCCCGATTCAACTTCCGGTAATCGATACACAACCTCAAGGCACCGTCTTTCTTTTTAGCAAAGAGGGCCGGTGCTCCCCACGGCGATACACTAGGGCGAATGAAGCCCTTATCTAGCAATTCTTGAGTTGAACTTTCAACTCAATCAACTCTTTGGGGCAAAAGCGATAAGGTGCCATAGAAATCGCGCCGTCTGCACTAAATCAATAGAGAACTCTGTCTCTCGGTGGGGTGGCAAATCAATAAGATCCTCGGGAAAGACATCTGCGTATTCACAAACTACCCTTGGCAACTCAATCTGGGTCTCATCACACTCACCATTCTCAAAACTAGCAAGTAAACTACTAAGCTCATTCCGCCTTCGCGGACCGCACCTAATGGCACAATACCACCAACCGGTCTCCTAAAAAGTGGAAAAACTCCCGTTCAGCATCAGACAGGTAACCCTCTGGCGGTAGCAATCAATAACCGCCGGTATGACGATAACATCCATACCCAAAATAACATCAAAGCCCTTCATGGGCATAACTACAAATGGAAAAGGAAGTCGATGATCGTTGAAGCCTCTATATCACAACCTCTACATCCGTGCCTCAAAATTAACTCACCCCAATAGGTGACACAACGCAAATAGGAGATGCTAAAAGTGCTAACTCGGTTCAACACAGATGCAAATGCGCAGATACAAAAGAATGAGATGCACCCGTGTCAATCAACACTCTAGCAACCGAGTTGCAAAACAAAAAATTACCTCTCACTCGATGGAGTCGGTTAGGTCCTGTGATAACGACATACACGCGCCTGAGGCCCTCGATCTACTGCCACCTCTCGGAGCATAGAATTCTTTGTCTTGTTGGGACGACGAAGCCCCGGATTGGCCCTCGAGGCACTGCCTGAAATTGGTGGTGAAATCCTGCGTCTGTCTAGAACCAGACGCTCTGAAGTGGCACTCAACCGTGGGCAATACCTCTTCATGTGCCCGGTCCACACTGTAACACGATCTGGCCGCCTGCCCGAACTCGACTCGTAGTGCAGGCCGACGAAGAAGCGGCTCTCGACCCCGCCTTGGGCAAGCAAGCCTTGTGACCCTGGCCACACTTGTAACAGTGAACTCTCCTGATCGCCTCCCGAGCACTCCGACTCTTGGGAAAGTCGACCGGCCAAACCACCTGGGGCGGAGGGTTATTATAACCCCTCCGCCTCCTACCATCACCCATTCCTCTTGGCCCCTCTTGGAGCCCCCATGTTTCTCTTCTTCTCCTCCTCGCATCATCACTCCATATGAGTGCAGCATCCACCAAATGCTGCTCTCAGATGTAAGGTCCACTAACTTTCAACTTGAGGTCCCACCTCAACTTCCGCTCAAACTCATAGCAGCGCTCCTCTGTCGCCACAAGTTCAGTGCAAACTGGACAAGCTAGTAAATGTAGCCTCAAACTCGACCCGCAGACAAACCATCCAGTTAAGCTTGGTAAATCGATCCCTTAGTCTCTCTCTAGCCACTTTGTGGATAAAACCTCTCTGAAAGCATTCACAAACGCCTCCCAAGTACCACCCACACGAACTTTCTCATACTTCCACCATTGACCCGCATCTCCTTCAATTTGGAAGGATGCCAAGGTCACTTTCAATGCTCCGTCCTCAATGCCTAGCATTTGAGCGTTTACTCATCTGTTCTAGCCACTGCGCCTTCAATGGCTCCTTAGGATCCCCAACAAACTCCTCCCGGTTAGACCGGAAGAACTCCCTCTTCAAGAAAGAAGGTCCTGCCTCAGTTGCCTGATTTCCTGCTCTGAGAATACCTAAGGCCCCTGCTATCTCTCGGGCCAAGGCACCCATAGCCTGCTGACCCACTGGCTCGGCCACATTGGCCTGACCAACCCCTTCCTGAACTGCCGGAACTTCATCCGGTAATGGCACTTCCTGCCTCCTAGGCCTACCACGCCTACCACCTCTTGCTCGTCCTGACATCCTAATAAAGGTAACACAGAACATTAGCACATTTATCAACGTGCCAAAACTAAACACTCACGTCCTAATACATGAATAACTGTAATTCATTCCACGTAAGCACATAAACACATAAGCACTTACGAATTTCATTTCCGGATGATGACAGTCCCAAGGCGTTACTAGAGTACCGGTTAGAAACAGCATTGATCAAGTGCCTTTCCAACGGGACTCTCAGAAACCCAAAGATCCAGTCAACATCCTAGAAACTAAATCCCATACCCAAATAATCACATAAGCACGTTATCAATTAAACACATAGCATATGACACTACACTAAGTCTCTATCAAGCGAGACAAACCCATTGTGATCCTAATCACTTCCCACGTACCCAAAGTATTCGAACCCGGTACGCTCTGATACCAAGTTGTAACGCCCTCAAAATAATGATATTAAACCAACAATATTAACATGCTATGATATATAAAAGATCCACGTCCTTCCATTCATCAGAGTTCTGTTACATGTTAACAACAAAAGCAAATGCCCTCACAGACTACTGCTTTCAAGTTAACACTTGGTTACAAGAAAGTAGAGTGCTAACTCATTTACACATTAAGCCCTAGGCTTGAATTTACATGTAACACTGCAAAAGGAAAGACAACCAAAAAGTCCGTCCGCCACTAGCCTCCCAAGCTAAGTCCTTGGAGGTGGCATGCTACCAGTACCTGAAAATGATGTTCCCATATAGGGTGAGCCACACCAAGAGAAATATACTAAACCGATTTATAAATAATGACTAAAAGATTAACAATTGATAGATGGTCAATTCTTTTACATTCTTTCATCACTTCAACAAATATAAACAAAACAGATACATTCATACTTTCCATGGCAAGCATACATGCTCTGCCAATATATTTCTAGATAAGCATACATGCTCTATCTCGGAGTTCATCCCTATCTCCTCCCGGTAACATCCGGTTTAGAGG
The DNA here is from genome assembly GCA_025200525.1 of Camellia lanceoleosa. NCBI lineage: Eukaryota > Viridiplantae > Streptophyta > Magnoliopsida > Ericales > Theaceae > Camellia > Camellia lanceoleosa. The sequence continues at coordinate 112,044,316 of CM045760.1, read as the reverse complement.
TCCATCCCTATCTTCCCTAAACCGGAGTACATCCCCTATCTCCTCCAACACAACACAATGCATATATATCACAATTATACACATCACATATCAATACATAAAATCAATGTATTCTTGCCATCGTCATAACCCATGACCCAATTCTATTTCAATTCCTCATTTTCCACAATTAATTATTCAAATTAATTAATCAATGTAATTAGGACGTTTCCATAATTAACATTACAACCCTTAGGTTCCAATTTCACTAATGTTTCAACATTAATTCCATGTTTCTATACCAAACATGCTTCTAGGTTTATTATAGACAAAACCCCAAACTTTTATAAAATTACACAATGGCCCAAAGTTTCCCAAAATTACACAACAACTACCAACATATCAAAATGCTAAAATTCAAAGACAAAATCCATAAAGAGGAGTAGGATATCCCTACCTCAAAGTTTGAGCTCAAAAGGAGATGAAGACCCAACACCCAACTTGCTCCAAAACCGAATAATTTGATTATATCGAAGCCCAAGTCACCTCTACCTTTTTAACAAAGCACTTAGGAAGATTCACCCTCTAGGAGATGATTTCTTAGAGAGAAGGTAAGTCTAGAGAGAGAGGCTCTCAAATTTAGGGTTTTAAAAAGTAAAAGCTTCAAAAATGAAGTTTAGATCATTGATTTCTTCGATATAAACAGCTCGCTCGGCGAAGACTTGGTCGCCGAGCGACGACCTGAAACCGTAGCTCGAGCCAAGAAGATCTCGCTCGAGCCAACATCCTAGAAGCTCGCTCGAGCGAAGAAAATCTCGCTCGAGGCAGGGGCTCGACCCATCAGGTCTGCAACTAGACGCAGGATCGAGCGACGGACCGTTCACTCCACCGAAGACCGAACCAGATCGCTTCGGCGAAGAATCGGCTCGCCGAGCCAGAATCATGGTGTTGAGTCCACCAGACGCTAGCCGCCGCTTCAGCGAAGCCGCCTGCTCGACCCACCAGACACAAAACTCAACTCTCGCTCGAGCGACCAACTCCTCGCTCGAGCGAAGGACAAAAATTCTGGGCAGCAACCCTTGGCTCCCGAACACAACCAACCTGAAACAAACCTGCCCAACACATCCCATAACTCAAATACAATGTAGAAAAGGATGTAAACTAGACAATGCTCAACTATTGACATCCACGGACACATGTCCGGATCACTGTACAATAAGGGGTAAACCCGGAATCGCTATACTGCTTGGTTGTGATTTGTAAACGTGTTTCTACACGTGCGTTTGAGTATGATGTTTGGTTGTTGTTTTGGAATCAATTTTCACGAGTTCTGCAGAGAGCTCTGTGCATCAGCCGTAAAATTTTGCCCAGGGGAAGACCGCTCGGACGTCCTTAGGGACATCCACCCGGATGTCCTCCGCTGTACAGATTTTTTTTTTTTTTTTGGCAATTGATTTTTATAATTGGGAAAAATATTTTCTGAAATTTTTAAAATTTTTAATGTGCTTTGAAATAATTTTGAGTTGTATGTTTAGTTATGAGTTGTAAATTTCTGTATCACATATCAAATATCACATCAACAATTCCCCACTCAAATCAAACATCTTTTCAAAAACTATTTTCAAAACTCTTTACCAAACAAATTTTCTACACTCAAATCATAATTCTATAACACACAAACTCAAAATACAACTCATACTCTCAAATCACATTTACAAAACACAACCAAACGCAGACTAAAATTTTACAGAAGAATTGATTGGAAAAATTGGCCACTCCAATCAATTTGGCAATTGATCGAATGGCTTGGACACAACCAATCAATTGGCCAATCAATTAGATTCGTCAATTGATTGGATAAATTGACCAATAACTATTCAAATTTGTGTTATATATTTTTGTGTGGTCACTTACGTGATTTTCAGAAAACTTACTTGATTTTGTGTTGGTCAAAATTTTCTCAAATGACTTACTCGAATTTGTGTTACTTACGCACTTTTATGAGATCACTTACGTGAGTTTGTGAAAACTTACTTGATTTTGTGTTGTTCAAAATTTTTATGAAATGACTTACAGGAAATTTGTGTTCACTTATGTATTTTTGTAAGATTACTTATGTGAGTTTGTGAAAAACCTTGGCATTTTTTAGAAATCAAAGTTTTCTCAAATAACTTACCTGAATTTGTGTTGCTTATGCATTTTTTCGAAATCACTTACATGAATTTGTGAAAGCTTAGGTTGCGTTTGGTAGAGCTTTCTAACTATGATTTGATAGTATGAGTTGTATTCTGAGTTTGTGAGTTTTAAAATTATGATTTGAGTGTGGAAAATTTGTTTGGTGAAAGAGTTTTGAAAAGAGTTTTGAATTGAGTGGGGAATTTTTGATGTAACATTTGATATTTGATACAAAAACTTACAACTTATAACCAAACATACAACTCAAAATTCTATTAAAGCACATAAATTTTTTTAAAAAATTTGGAAAATATTTTTTTGGAATATATAAAAATTAACATATAAATTACAAAAATAATAATAATAATAATAAATTTTGCACTGTTCTGGTCAACCAGCCGGACGACCGGTGGGACAACCGGTTAGGCCAAAATTTTTTTTAAAAAAAAATTTGAAAATCGCGCTTTACACAAAGTTTTGTGTTTGTTGTGGAAAACTAATTCCAAAACTCTATCCAAACATGATGTTACAATGTGGGGTTAGAATTAGGATTTGAAAATCCTTCCAAACAGAGTTATGTATTTTTGTGAGGTCAAAATTTTCTCAAATGAATTACTCGAATTTATGTTACTTACGCATTTTTTTGAGATCACTTGTGTAATTTTGTGAAAACTTACTTGATTTTGTGTTGTTCAAAACTATTATGAGATGACTTTCGGAAAATTTGTGTTCACTTATGCATTTTTGTGAAATCAAAGTTTTCTCAAATGATTTACTCGAATTTGTGTTACTTACTCATTTTTGTGATATTACTTACGTAAGTTTGTGAAAATTTACGCATTTTTGTATTGTTCAAAATTTTTATGAGATGACTTACAGAAAATTTGTATTTACTTACGCATTTTTGTGAGAACACTTATGTGAGTTTGTGAAAACTTATGCATTTTTGTAATATCAAAGTTTTCTCAAATGACTTAGTCAAATTTGTGTTACTTGCGCATTTTTTTGAGATCACTTACTTGATTTTGTGTTGTTTAAAATTTTTATGAGATGACCTATGAGAAATTTGTATTTACTTATACATTTTTATGAGATCACTTATGTGAGTTTGTGAAAAATTTACGCACTTTTGTGAGATCAAAGTTTTCTCAAATGGCTTACTCGAATTGGTGTTATTTACTTATTTTTGTGAGATTACTTACGTGAGTTTGTAAAAACGTACGCATTTTTGTGTTCAAAATTTTAATGAGATGACTTACGAAAAATTTGTGTTCACTTACGTATTTTTGTGAGATCACTTACGTAAGTTTGTGAAAACTTGCACATTTTTGTGAAATCAAAGGGCTTGTTTGGTTTATAGCTCAAGATACAATTTTTGAGAAAATTTTTTAAAATTTTGTTTGGTTCAAATTTTTTGAAAAAATATTTCAAAATCACTTTCTCTCTCCTATACATCAATCAATCACTTTTTTTTTCCTCTCATCTCTCCTTTTTAATCACTTTTTCTCTCACACATATCTACTTAATTATAACAAAATATCAAATCATCCCAAACTCTCAAACTCCAAAACTATTTTCAAAATATATAATCAAACAAACCAAAAAAATTTCTAAACTCTCTCCCCAAATTGTTCTTTGAAAATTTATCGCAAAACACAAACCAAACACTCTCAAATGGCTTACTTGAATTTGTGTTACTTATGCATTTTTGTGAGATTACTTACGTGAGTTTGTGTAAACTTACGCATTTTTATATTGTTCAAAATTTTTATGAGATGGCTTACGAGAAATTTGGTTTTACTTACGCACTTTTATGAGATCACTTACGTGAGTTTGTAAAAATTTACATATTTTTGTTAAATCAAAATTTTATGAAATAACTTGCTCGAATTTGTGTTACTTACGTATTTTTGTTAGATCAATTATATGATTTCGTGAAAATTTATGTGATTTTGTCTTCCACAAAAAATTTATGAGATCATTTATAGAAAATTTGTGTTAACTTAGTCATTTTTCTGAGATTACTTATTTGAGTTTGTGAAAACTTGCATGATTTTATATTGTTTCAATTTTTTTAAGATCACTTACTCAAATTTGTATTAATTACACATTTTTATGAGATCACTTATATATTTATAATATAATCTAGGGTAAATTACAAACACCCCCCTAAGATTTACTTAAATTACAAATTATCCCATGTGGTTCTAGAAATTACATTATGCCTCCTAAGATTTATAATTTCATAACAAATAGGTCATTTTATTAATAAATCATCAGATTAATTAACAGTTTTTAATAATGTTAAAATTGTATTTCAATTAATAATGTAGATAATTTTATTATTGTATAAGTGAATAGTTAGAAATTTTATTTTTTTCAATTAATTCTGTCAAATAAAAAATTCTAACAAGTAGGTATTTGTAATTTTCTAAATCATAAGGGATAATTCATATTTTAAGCAAATCTCAAGAGATATATTTATAATTTATCCAAAATTGTAGAAGCTGTTATATAACGAGGAAATAACTTTATAATGGGTTGAGGAAAAAAACTATTTACAAAAAAGGTCAAATGCATTATATAAATAATAATTAAAATTATTATTATTATTATTCTTGTAATTAATATACACCAACACGATGTCAATGTAATTGTCCCTTATATAAATGTCAAATAATGATTGAGACCCTCACCTTCATAAAACTTCACAAGACTTTTATAAATTTGGATCACTCGTGATATGAATCTCACACATATGTTAGTCGGCCCCATACATATATAAAAGGCCAGGATCACTTTGAAGGTGTCAGAATTATCCCCAAAAGGGTCCCAAACATTTTTGATAAATGTCAAACGACTTAAGTTTTTGTCATAAAACGTGTATATCATTAATTACTAGAAAATGATACTATATAAATTTATTTTTTTGATTTATTTTATAATAAATTTAATAATGTATAAGTGATATGATTAATTGATGATTAGAGAAATATGAGAGAGAATATCCTAATTGATTGTCATATCACTAGCCTTTAAAATTAGATCTAATTTTTTGGGATAAATTACAAACACACCTCTTGAGGTTTAGTTAAATTACAAATTACCCTATGTGATTTTAGAAATTACATTATGCCTCATGAAGTTTCTAATTTCATAATAAATAAGTCTTTTTATTATTAAATCATCAGGTTAATTAACAACTTTTAATAATGTTAAAATTTTATTTTAATAATTCAGATAATTTTATTATTGTATAGATGAACAGTTAAAAATTTTACTTTTTCAATTAATTCTGTTAAATAAGAAATTCTAATAAAGAAATATTTGTAATTTTCTAAACCATAACAAATAATTTATATTTAAACAAATATAAAAAAGTATAGGTGTAATTTACTTAAAATTTATTATTTAAATCATAATGTTCTCTATACAATGTTTGCTGAGCTGTAATCGTCAACCAATGAAATTCATGGGCATATTTGATAATCATTTTTCAATATATTAATCCTACTCTTTTTGGCATTTCTATCACTTACATAAACAATTCATTTTGGTTTACATTTTTCAATGTAGTTGTTGTGTCAAGCTGGAAACAGCTGTCAACAACCAATAATCTATCGATACATGTCAAACTTCTGTTTTTCACTATAGTCTGTGCAATAAATTATTCAACCCCGGTTGGTAGCTCGAAATTCGTGGGTCGAAACGTGGCTCAACGCCAAAACGACGTCGTTTTGGCGTCGTTTTTTTTTTCTTTCTCCTGTGTTTAATCAGGGGAGAAGAAGAAAAAGGGAGGGGAGGAGAAGAAGAAGAAGGGAGAGAGGGAGAAGAAGATCGGGAGGAGGAGGAAGGAGGGAGGGGAGGGGGCCATAAAAATCGGCTGGAGGAGGAGGCGGGGCTGCAAGGCCGGGCAGAGGTGAAGTGGCCAGCAGACAGCGGCGAGGCGAGGACGGAGGCACAGGAGGACGACGAGGTCGTCGGCGGAGCGAGCTCCTCATGAGCCGAGGCGAGGCGCGGCAGCGAGGCGGCTTGCGGCGTCGGCAGATCAGCGAACCTAACCCTCTCTTCTCTCCCTTCGAAAAATTCGGGCCATTCGACCCTCGAAATTTTTGAGCTACCGTTGATTTTCCTATATTATTCTTAGGCCAAGTTTGGGTAATATGAAAAATGTCAAAAAGTTAAAAAGTTATTCAAAAAGTTAAAATGCTAATACTATTCACTAAAAGTCAACAATTACGGCTGCGCAACTCTCAATTCGAATTTTTCCCTACAAATCAATTTTTTAAATTTTTTATTACACATTTTTCCATAAAAAGTCAAAAAATTAACCCAAACATCTATAATTTCAACCTCAATTTTTTAGCTTAAAAATACAAAAAATACACTTATTTAAGACACCCCAAACAACCCCTTATTATAAGGTTTTGTTGGTGTGGGAACTGACATCATCAAACACAGACACAAACCCACATTGTAGTGAGAGAGAAATGGAGCTTGCACATTTTAGCCATCAACATCCGTTGATCCTCGGTGAAGTGAACAACGATGGTGAGGCAATTGTCTGCAACGGGTGTTGTGAAAACATCTATGGTTCTGCATTCAATTGCAAAAATTGTTTATTTTTTTTGCACAAATTTTGTAACGCCCCCAAAATAATAACAGAAAACCCATCCATTCATACATACATTGCTACAAGGGATAAACATCTTTACATGTCAATCAACAGAATTAAACGCCCCATGGGCTTACATCTTTCCAAGCTAACACTTGGTTACAAACAGAAGAGTACTAACTCAAATACATGAAAAGCCCTTGGCTTGAAATTACATGTAATTAAAACAAAATACAGTCAAAATCCCAGTCATCACGCCTCTAGCCTCTCAGCGATATCCTTGGAGGTGGCATGCTCCACACTGAAAATGATGTTCCCATATAGGGTGAGCCACACCAAAGAGAAATACACTAAACCAACTATGAACAATGCCTAAAACATTAGCAATCAACAGATGGCCTACACCTATACATTCTGAGACAACACTTACATTCTTTTACCATTTCAAGACAACCCAGCTTAAGTACCAATTCACTTTCCATTTCTTTTTCAACAAGAGTTTGAAAACCTGGCTCAGTATCCTGGCCAAAACCCTTTTCCGTTATATCACTAACACATAAATCACTTTCATTCTTTACTTATGACACACATGTTGGTGTGGTATCAACTTAACATAGAAACATTTTCTATACTTCACAATTGATAACGATATACATTTTAGTGCTATATCAAATCAATCCATACACTTCCGTACTTCCCAAAACAATAATGATATACATTTTAGTGCTATATCATATCAACAAACAACACTTCAACACATCTCCATGGAAAAGCATATGAGCTATTTCCAATATTTCTCCATGGACAAGCATATAAGCTACATCCAATATTTTCCATGGACAAGCATATGAGCTATATCCAATATTTTTCAATGGCCTAGAGGTACATCCCCCATCTTCCCCTAGCCATCAGATTAACGGTTTAGAGGTACATCCCCATCTTCCCTAAACCGTGGAGTACATCCCTATCTCCTCCCATACACAAACACAAACAATGCATATGACCACATAACCACATACGCATTCAATCAATACATAAAATCAATGTATTCGATCCCTCGTCATACTCTATGACATTTCCACTCGATTAGGTTTAATTTGCCTAATCAGCATGCATTGTCTACAACAATCAACACTACCCTCCACCGGTAGCCAAAGCGATTATTTCTAAGCGAAATAAATGCACAAATGGATAATATAACCATATTTCAATCGGTGAGTAATACGATTCAACTACACCCTTTAACCCCGTGCATTCTCAATTTCCACATATTCAATCCAATTCCTCGTTCTCTTTAATTAATTATATACATTAATTAATTAAACCAATTAGGCAAAATACCATAATTCACAAAACAACCCTAAGGCTCCATTTTCATTTACAATCCGTCATTTACTCCCTTTCTATGCCAAACATGCATACGCTCATTTCTAAACAAAACCCCAACTTTTGTAAAATTGCACAAAAGGCCCCAAAGTTTCTCAAAAAATTACGCAACAACCCCCAACATATCCAAATGCTAAAATTTAAAGACAAAGACCATAAGGAGGAGTAGGATATCCCTACCTCGAAATTCGAGCCCCAACGGAGATGAAGACCCAACAATCAACGTGCTCCAAATCCCAAAATTTCCAGATCAAATGGAAGCCCTCGACGATCCACGCAACTTTTGTAAAGGCCAAAGGTGAGCAAATCACTCCTATTAGATCAATACCAAGAGAGAAGGTAGAGTTCTAGAGTGAGAGGCTCAAGAATGGTGTTCTTGGAAAGTAGGAGAGAAAGAAAAAGTGAAAAGTGATTTTAAAATGTCAACACTGGGAGCTTAAAGCCAGTATTCGGCCCGAGCGCTCTGTTCTCCGCTCGGCGGACAAATAAAAAGTACCCCTTTCGGCGCTAAAACCTCCTTTCGGCGCACCACCGAAGTCCTTTCGGCGCTCGAATTCGCCGGCTTTGGATGCAACCTTCGAAAAATTTGCGAGCGAAAGCTGGGGAGGTGATTTCTCGCTCGGCGCTCTAATCCCTTTCGGCGTCTGAGGCCAAAAACAGCTACGCTCGAGCGCCCTAACCTACGCTCGAGCGTAAAGGTCAAAACCTGGGCAGCTTAACTTTGGTTCTAAGTTCAACCAACCTGTCTCCAACTGGCCCAACACATCCTATAACTCAAATACAAGGTAGGAAAGGGTATAAACAATATAATACTCAACTACCAACACCCACGGACACACGTCCGGATCACTGTACAACAAGGGATAAACCCGGGATCGCTATAACCTCCCCCCCTTAAAGAATTTCGTCCCCGAAATTCAGGTAACGCCAACACTAAGGCCAACTGACTACCAACCCCTCAATACAAAGAAGTCAATCTCTCAACTGGTGTTCTATTCATCCCTCACACTAGGAAAGGACTAAACGAGGATACATGCCCAAACAGAAGACAACTCCCGGCATACGAAATTTCAACAAAACCCAATCTCTTCCGAGATAAATCACCAAAACAAACGACTAGTTCTAGAGGCTAAGTCACTACTCAACAATTCAACAACCACAATACTGAATGGAACAATTAACATATCGGTTTGTCTGAGCACATAAAAATTTCTCTGGTTCAAAAAGCATTTTCAGAAAAATAACCAAACTTTTAAATGTTAAGAATTTTGAAATTTATTTTTGCACTTCCCATGCGAATTTCCAGAGTTTTGTAAACATTTTTAAAAACATGATGCTGCTCACAACCCAATCATTTTCATCTGATTTAGCCAATCAGACCCACCATTTGTTACCCCGTCCCTATTCAAGAGACAATTCACATATATACATATGCCACCACACGCATCCATAACATGCATTTCTTCTTATTCAAAAATTTCTATCATGCAAAACCCGCAATTCCATAATCTATTCAATGCTAGTGACACACTTGCATTTTTACCACACATTTAACATATATAATGCTAAATACAATTTCATTCTCATGGCATAACCCACAGTATGACCATAACCCACAATACCTATAATATGCACACCACATTAAAGATATAATATATACCCAAATGCCCATGATGGCTTCAGAGATTCCTCTCCCATTCCAGTGGCTTCGCTAACCCCACTGTGTTTTCACAACACCTCAACAAATGGAAAGGTCTAATCACATAGACCCAAAATCAACAGCAATAGTAATGCACATACTATCACTACAACGTCCTGAGACATCTTCTACGCCACGACTGCTAACCACATGCTAACCGGTGTTCAACACTTAACACTCCAAGCAAGTCACAATAAGGCCAATTCACAACACCCGTCATACTCAAGGAATGACGCGATACTCACAACAACACGTTCACAGAGAGAGACTCCCCTAACACTGGAAGTCCCAACAACATAACATCCCAACGGACAACAGCACACACCCTCGTGCCTCGCCACGCACAAGTAGGAACCAAACAAACCGAACTGATTCTGACTGAGTGTCTCAATCACTCTTCACAACCTTACCACCTCACTTGTGTTACCACTATCTGACCTGGACGACGGACACCTATGTCCAACTCCTTTCTAGATTTATCCACCCAAACACAACATATCGACCACTCATCATCATGCATCACACCGTGCAAAGCTCCCTCATTTAGAGGTCTCACCCTCCACCTCGAGAGTACAACCCTGACACCCAATCTCCGTGCCAAACCACTAGCCAATGCTATCGTCCGACAACCACCATGGACTAACCCAGCCTTAACATACGCCGCCAACTCGGCTTTCACTATTCACCATTCTAACCTCTCGGAGGAGTACAAGTCCTCACCCCCCCTCCTCGTCATTAAGACATACCTGGGTCTGCCAATCTCACACCAGTGTGACTCTATCCATGGGTCACACCGCCAACTCGGGTTATACACCCAATCAACCCTTCTAACAATACCTCCTGACTTGGTCAAAACTAAGGTACAAATCTATCACCCTCGATTCACATAAAGAACTTAGGAAACTCTTATTTCCCACTGCCCAACACATAGCACCAGCTACTCACCACATACCACTCCTAGCATAACAGCTACCATTGAATCTGAGGGACTAACATCCCTCACTCAAAACAACCATACTAGTGTACCTACAATCTTGGTAATGCTAACCGCCACGAAGGTACCGATCCAACCGACAAAATCATAAATGGGTTACACACTTGGCAAGTGAAAGCGACTCTCGCCCCACGGTACCTTAACTAACACACACCTCTCGGTGGTTCACAACTTTTGAAAACATGGCTCCTTAGCCCCTACTTTGCCCAAATCAGATTTCCTGCAAGGAAATGTATTAACTACCCACCCTTTCGGTCTCACCCCAACTCGTTACATTAATAACACTCTTGAGCTATAACACGTTCACATGCATCCAGTCCAGGGAAATCGACAAACAGAGCATACATACATATAGTTAAACAAATAGTTCAAGTGTTTCAACATTCCCAACCACTTGGGTTATACAACAAACCTCCAACACACGGGTTACACAACCAAACCCAAAGATTACAAAATGATAAACCACGGATTACAAAATGGATCAGTCAAAACAGAACCAATCCCTCGGTATTACCACCACTATCGTCCCTCGCTGGACCGACAAAATTGGTCATCTCCAAACACAAGATAACCTACGAGTTTACAGGCCATGGACAGGTACTACCAACGTGCCCCCCTCTGGCCACACCGAGAACAACTATCAACCTCCCCAACTGGAACTTGGAAACTCGACTCTCCCGAGGCCCTCGGAATCTGGCCTGCTAGTCCCTCAAAACGATACTGCCCCTGCCTAGTCGAAAGAAACTGAGCCTGACTAGGCTGCAAGGTCCCTAAAGAAGCCCCCTGCCGAGTACAAAAACGTCGAAGATGGCCCGGCTGCTTACACACCCAACAAGTAAACGGCTCCCGGGTACGAGCCTGATTCGAAGTTTGAGCTGACGAAGGCTCCAACAATTGCCTCCCCATTGAACTTCCAGTCGGCGTAAAACCCGGCTGATTGGACAATCCTGATGGTACAACTCTTTGGTTGATCGCTAATCTTGCCCTCCTTTGTGGGCAAGCGGAACCCTTGTGGCCCCGCAGACCACATCTGAAACAAATAACACCCCTCTTCGCTTGCTCGAACCCAAATCCGTCCTTTGGAAGAGTAGTTCTAGCCCATCCTCCCCGATGCAGTCTGAACCCTCTGCCTCTTCAAAGGCCTACCAACACCCCGAGTCACCGGAGTCGCCGAAATGGCTTCCTCCCCACTCTGCCCCATTGCTAACACCGCAGCCTCTACATGAGCAGCCGCCCCAACAAGCACACTATAACTCCTATGCCAGGATCCCGCAATCCTCACCCGGATATCATCACACAACTTACTCTCAAACTCCGCACAACGTAACTCTTCCGTTTCGACCAACTCTGGAGCAAACCTCGACAGGTTAGCAAACCATCTCTCAAACTGCGCCAAAGGTGTAGTGCCTTGGCGTAACGCCACAAATTGTTTCCGCAACTCTTCCCGAGCGGAAGGAGGGTAATCATAACTGCCTCGCCTAGGCATCCTAGTAAAAGATAACAAGAGTATTAGCACATTCATACATGCGCCGAAACCAAACATTCGCGTCCTAATGCATGGACAAATGTAATTCACTCCACGTAAGCACATAAACATATAAGCACTTACGAATTTCATTTCCGGATAATGATAGTCCCGAGGCGTTACTAGAGTTCCAGTTAGAAACGGCATTGATCAGGTGCCTTTCCAACAGGACTCCCAGAAACCCAAGGATCCAATCAACATCCTAGAAACCAAATCCCATACCCAAATAGCCACATAAACATGTTATCACACTTCAGTCTCTATCAAGCGAGACAAACCCATTGTGATCCTAATCACTCCCCACGTACCCAAAGTATTCGAACCCGGTACGCTCTGATACCAAGTTGTAACGCCCCCAAAATAATAACAGAAAACCCATCCATTCATACATACATTGCTACAAGGGATAAACATCTTTACATGTCAATCAACAATTAAACGCCCATGGGCTTACATCTTTGCAAGCTGACATTTGGTTACAAACTGAAGAGTACTAACTCAAATACATGAACAGTCCTTGGCTTGAAATTACATGTAATTAAAACAAAATACAGTCAAAATCGGTCATCCACTGCCTCTAGCCTCTCAAGCGATATCCTTGGAGGTGGCATGCTCCTGCACTGAAAATGATGTTCCCATATAGGGTGAGCCACACAAAGAGAAATACACTAAACCAACTATGAACAATGCCTAAAACATTAGCAATCAACAGATGGCCTACACCTATACATTACGAGACAACACTTACATTCTTTTACCATTTCAAGACAACCCGGCTTAAGTACCAATTCACTTTCCATTTCTTTTTCAACAAGAGTTTGAAAACACGGCTCGATATCTGGCCAAAACCTTTTCGCGTTATATCACTAACACATAAACCACTTTCATTCTTTACTTATGACACACATGTTGGTGTGGTATCAACTTAACATAGAAACATTTTCTATACTTCACAATTGATAACGATATACATTTTAGTGCTATATCAAATCAATCCATACACTTCAGTACTTCCCAAAACAATAATGATATACATTTTAGTGCTATATCATATCAACAAACAACACTTCAACACATCTCCATGGAAAAGCATATGAGCTATTTCCAATATTTCTCCATGGACAAGCATATAAGCTACATCCAATATTTTCCATGGACAAGCATATGAGCTATATCCAATATTTTTCAATGGCCTAGAGGTACATCCCCATCTTCCCTAGCCATCAGTTAACGGTTTAGAGGTACATCCCCATCTTCCCTAAACCGTGGAGTACATCCCTATCTCCTCCCATACACAAACACAAACAATGCATATAAACACATAACCACATACGCATTCAATCAATACATAAAATCAATGTATTCGATCCTCGTCATACTCTATGACATTTCCACTCGATTAGGTTTAATTTGCCTAATCGGCATGCATGTCTACAACAATCAACACTACCCTCCACCGGTAGCCAGCGATTATTTCTAAGCGAAATAAATGCACAAATGGATAATATAACCATATTTCAATCGGTGAGTAATACGATTCAACTACACCCTTTAACCCGTGCATTCTCAATTTCCACATATTCAATCCAATTCCTCGTTCTCTTTAATTAATTATATACATTAATTAATTAAACCAATTAGCAAAAATACCATAATTCACAAAACAACCCTAAGGCTCCATTTTCATTTACAATCCGTCATTTACTCCCTTTCCTATGCCAAACATGCATACGCTCATTTCTAAACAAAACCCCAACTTTTGTAAAATTGCACAAAAGGCCCCAAAGTTTCTCAAAAATTACGCAACAACCCCCAACATATCCAAATGCTAAAATTTAAAGACAAAGACCATAAGGAGGTAGGATATCCCTACCTCGAAATTGAGCCCCAACGGAGATGAAGACCCAACAATCAACGTGCTCCAAATCCCAAAATTTCAGATTAAATGGAAGCCCTCGGCGATCCACGCAACTTTTGTAAAGGCCAAAGGTGAGCAAATCACTCCTATTAGATCAATACCAAGAGAAGGTAGAGTTCTAGAGTGAGAGGCTCAAGAATGGTGTTCTTGGAAAGTAGGAGAGAGAAAGAAAAGTGAAAAGTGATTTTAAAATGTCAAAACTCGAACTTAAACCCAAGATTCGCTCGGCGCTCTGTTCTCCGCTCGGCGGACAAGCAAAGTACCCGCTCGGCGCTAAAACCTCCGCCGGCGCACCAAGTCCCCGCCGGGCCTGGATGCAACCTTCGAAAAATTTGCGAGCATTTAAAGCTGGCTGGGAGGGTGATTTCTCCGCCGGCGCTCTAATCCTCGCCGAGCGTCACAGACTAAAACAATTTACGCCGAGCGCCTAACCGCTTCGGCGTAAAGGTCAAAACCTGGGCAGCTTAACTTTGGTTCTAAGTTCAACCAACCTGTCTCCAACTGGCCCAACACATCCTATAACTCAAATACAAGGTAGGAAAGGGGTATAAACAATATAATACTCAACTACCAACACCCACGGACACACGTCCGGATCACTGTACAACAAGGGATAAACCCGGGATCGCTATAAATTTTGTGCTGAATGTCCAAAGGAGATGAAACACCCGATCCACGCCCATTCCCTTAGGCTTACGGGCCAACATTTAGTGTCTTCTAGACGTTGTTGTGATGTTTGTCGCGATAATATACGCGGATTCACCTATCAATGTTTGCCCTGCGGTTTTGACGTGGATATCAGATGTAGTCTTAGAGGCCAACATTTTAGCAGTAAACATCAGTTGATGATCCTCAATGAAGATGAGAAGAATGATGTTGATGAGAGGCTTTCTTGCCATCTGTGTTTGCAGCAGATCACAGGTTCAACAGCAGCGTACAAATGCACAAATTGCTCTCCCTCTATCTATTTCCACAAATTGTGTGCACAACTACCCGCAGAGATGGAACACCCAATGCGCCCTAAGCACCCGCTTCCAAGTATTGGCTAATGAATTCAAATGTGATGGCTGTGATATAGGTTTGAAAGAATTCATATATCGTTGTTCCATCTGCAATTTCAACCTCGACATATGTTGTGGTTTGAAAGGGCAGAAGCTTAAACATGAAAGTCACAAACACCCATTAAGCCTCATGTCCAGCTCGGCCTCCTTCCAATGTCATGCTTGTGGCACAAAGCGTGAAGGCATGTCTTATAGCGATTCCGGGTTTAACCTTGTTGTACAGTGATCCGGACATGTGTCCGTGGATGTTAATAGTTGATGATTATCATGTTTACATCCTTTCTTACTTTGTATATGAGTTATAGGATGTGTTGGGCAGGTTTGTTACAGGTTGGTTGGGTTTAGAAACCAAAACTAGTTGCCCAGATTTTCCGCCCGACCCCCGAAAGGGAGTTTGACGCCGAGCGGATCCTGTCGCTTGTACGCCGAAGGGTTTTGGCGCCGAGCGGCAATACACCCATCCAAGATTTTTCTCTGTTGTGTTGGCCGCCGGGGGGGGGGATTGGCCGCCGGAGCTGGGTCCTGGTCTGTCGAGATGCTGAGAGTGTGCATCCGCCGCCGAGCGGAGTTCAGGAGTGCCGCCGGCGGGCTTTGGGCGCCGAGCAGCGATCGGGTTTAAAGATCCGAGTTTTGACTTTTAAAATCACTTTTTCTTGTTCTTTCTCTCTCTTACTTTCCCAAAACACAAATTTGAGAGCCTCTCTCTCTAAAACCGGCCCTTCTCTCTTAGATTTGATCTAGTAGGAGTGGTTTGCTCGCCTTGGGCCTTTACAAAAGTTGTGTTGATCGTCGAGGGGTTTATTTTAATCTGAAAATTTCGGGATTTGGAGCACTTTGAGTTTTGTCACCTCATCCATTGGAGCCCAAACTTTGAGGTAGGGATATCCTCCTCCTTTCTATGGATTTTGTCTTTAAATTTTAGTATTTTGAGATGTTGGGATTGTTGTATAATTTTGAAAGAGTTTGGGGCTTTTGTGTAATTTTACAAAAGTTGGGTTTTCATTCATAACGAACCTAGAAGCATGTTTAGTATAGAAACATGGGTTAAATGTTAAATCATTGGAGGAATTGAGACCTTAAGGGTTGCTATGTTAATTATGGAAAATGTCCTAATTACATGGAATAGTTGATTGGGATAATTGATTGTGGGAAATGAGGAATTCAAGTGGAAATGTTGAGATTGAGAATGTATGGGATTAAAGGGTGTAGTTGAATTATTTGTTACTCACCAAATCGAAATGTTGATTATATATCCATTTGTGTATTTATTTTCTGCTTAGAAATAACTGCTTTGGGCTATCGGTGGAGGATAGTCGTGATTGTTGTAGACAATGCATGATGATTAGGCTAATGAAAACTAATCTACGGAATGTGTCATGGAATTGACGATTGATGGATTACATTAACTGTATGTATTGAATGATTGTATATAGAACCAATGTGTTTGTGTGCATTATGTGTGGAGGAGGAGATATGGGATGTACTCCGCGGTTTAGGGGAAGATGGGGGATGTACCTCTAAACCGGATAGTGTTGGGAGGAGATAGGGGATGAACTCCGTAGACAGAGCTCATATGCTTGTCTAGAAAAGTGAAGATAGAGCTCATATGCTTATCTGTGGGAAGTGAAGATAGGGCTAATATGCATATCTTGTTGGAATGTGGATAGAGCTTATATGCTTATCTGTGATTGTGGGATATAGTTTTTATACTTATCCGTTGAAAATGTGGATAGAGCTTATATGCTTATCTGTGATTGTGGGATATAGTTTTTATACTTATCCGTTGAAAATGTGGATAAAGCTTTTATGCTTATCTGTGAATATGGGACACAGTTCTTATACATGTCTGTTGGGATGGTAATAGAGCATTTTAGGCCTATCTACTGAAAGAGGAAAAATGAAAGGGGATCGGGAATCATAAATCGTATGACATAAAAATGTAATTTATGTGGATGTATGTAACGTCCTCAAAATTAAAACCCATTAAACATAAAACAAGACATGCATTATTAAAAGAAAAACATTATTATTTAAATCATCAGAGTATTGTGAAATAAAACATCAAAATAAATGCCCTACAGGCTTACATCTTGCCAAGCCACACTTGGACGCAATTTCATGAGTTCTAACTCAAAACAAATAAAGCCCTAGGCTTGAATGTTTACATAATTCAAATAAAACGACTAAAACAAATAAAACCAAGTCTTCAAGTCCAAATCCTCACAAGCTAAGTCTTTGGAGGTAATGAACCACTTGAACCTGAAAATGAAGTTCCCATATAGGGTGAGCCACAGCCCAGTAGAAAAATACTAAACCAAGCATAAGAATTAACTAAAGCATTAGTATTCGATACATGGTTAACACAAGATAATAAATTCCCAATTTTCATGACACGAATGCCTACATTGTCTAGGACATATTGTCTATGACACCTTTCACTTTCCAATATTTATTTCACTTTCCAATTATATCATTATGGCTCAGAACCTGGCCAACTATACTAGTGATCCAAATGTCACAAAAATAAATGAGACCAAAGCTCAAACCACAACACTTCCATACTTCCAACTGATACACATTATAATGATGTATCATATCAACAATAAATAGCAATATTGCTATTATCAAAAAGCACACAAATGAGTGATGCTACTGGAGTCCATCCCCTATCTCCTCCCAACAAATCTGGTTTAGAGGTCCATCCCCTATCTTCCCCTAAACCGTGGAGTTCATCCCCTATCTCCTCCAAATAACATGCATATGCAATGAAACACACCATTGCCATATACAACACATAATCAATACAAGTAATGTTGTGTATTAGTTCAACAGCCAACATATGTGATTTAATTCCAGTTATGCCTAAGCCGCATGCAAGGTCTACAACAATCAATGGCTATCCTCCACCGATAGCCCAAAACAGTTATTTCTAAACAAGAAATAAATACATCAATGAATGTAAATTTAACATTCCCAATTCCATGAATTAAACCCAAATTCCACATTATTCCTTTAAATTAATTATACAAATTAATCTACACCAAAACCCTAAGGTTTCTTCCAAAATTACCAAACTACCCCCCCCACATACCAAAATACCAACACTTAGGATTAAAGCGTATAAATGGAGTAGGAAATCCCTACCTCGAAGAAATAAGTCGAAAAGGAGAAGATGAGGATGATGCCCAAAACTTGAAAGTGCTCCAAACCAACAATTTCTCAGATTAAAAGGAAGCCCTCACTCTCCTCTACCTTTTTAATGAAGGAACTAGGGTAGGAACACACCCTAACTAGATCAAACCTAGGAGAGAAGGTGTTTAGAGAAGAAGAAAAGTCGGACTTTAGGGTTTTAGATCAAAAAGGGGCTGAAAAACTGTTTTAAAATACGCTGCTGCGTATTTATACCCGACAGGCTCGCTCGAGCGAAGACCTGGTCGCTCGAGCGACCAGACACAGAAAATCCTCGCTCGAGCTAAGAAATGCTCGCTCGAGCGAATAACAAACCAGCTCGCTCGAGCGAAGAAAGCTCGCTCGAGCCAACCAACCTCGCTCTCGTGTCTATGTCTTTGGGCCTAAAGCTCGCTCGAGCGAAAGGACCTTGGCTCGAGCGAAGAAGCAAAAACAAAGACCTCGCTCGAGCGAAGAAGAGCTCGCTCGAGCGACCAACCCAAAAACTGAACATGACCTCTTGGTTTCTAAACCCAACCAACCTGTACACAACCTGCCCAACAAAACCAATAACTCAAAACTAAAGAATTAAAGGACAACCACAACCATAATAAGATAATGGAATCTACGGGACATAAGTCCGGATACAATACTCAAATGGGAAAGACCGGGGTCGCTATAATGTATGAGTGTTGGCCATCTATCAATTGCTAATCTTTTTGTCATTGTTCATGGTTGGTTTAGTGTATTTCTACTGGGCTGTGGCTCACCCTATATGGGAATATCATTTTCAGGTGCAGGTAGCATGCCACCTCCAAGGTCATAGCTTGGGAGTCTAGAGGCGGAGAAGCCTTTTGTTATTTTGTTCATTTTGATGTATTACATGTATATTCAAGCCAAGGGCTTAATGTGTAATGAGTTAGCATTTTTTTGTAACCAAGTGTTAACTTGGAAAGCTGTAAGCCTTTAGGGCATTTGCTTTTGTTGTTAACATGTAATACCTTTTGTAATGAAACTCTGATAAATAGAAGAAAGTGGAACTGTTTTATATAAATGCAAGTTTATATTAATGGGTTTAATGTTGTTATTTTGAGGGCGTGACATGTCTTATATGTGTGACACATGCAGTTTCTGGATCCATAAGGACTGTGCTTCATTAACACCCACCTTCAAACACCACACTCACATTCACCCTCTCACCCTCCTCTATCCTACTCATGAATTTCATACCCATTTTAGTCGTTTCGACTGCCAAATTTGTGAAATTTCAATGGTGGGAGGAAGGTTTTGGTTATATGTTTGTATAGGATGCCTCTATTGCATTCATGTCAAGTGCTCAACAAAGACCAAGTATGCTTTCGCATTTACCATGATCTCAATTTTTATTTTCTCTTTTGATAATAAAAAGTTTATTGACAATGCTTTTCTCCTCATTTGATGTGTTTTCTATTGTTATTTTGTGGATTTAGGAAAAGAGAAAGTGCAATCGAGGTTGAGAATATTGACGAGGCCAATTTGATTCACTTGCCAATGGCTGATGACTCAATTAGTGCAATTGACCTATTTTTGAAGCAAATCAGCATGAGAGACAACAAGAGAGAAGCAGAGCTCAACCATTTTAGTCATCATCATCCATTAATCCTTTTCGATGCGCAAGGAGACAACAATTTGTGTTATGAGAACAAACTACTTATCTTGAATGAGCTGAATAAGGACAAAATATGCAATGCGTGTGTGCGAAAAATTTCGGCTCCATTTTACAGTTGTGGTCTATGTGACTTCTTTCTCCACAAATGGTGTGCCGAGCTACCAAATGAACTGAAGCATCCGTGTTACCCACACCAGCTCATCCTCCTCAAAAAGCCCCCTAAACCTAGAGGATTGTTCCATTGCAAAGGCTGCGGCTATTATTGCAACGGATTTGCCTTCGGACATATCAAGGGAGAATGTATGAATAATTATGGAAAGTGCTACCTCATTAAGTGTGCTTTCCTGTAACGCCCTGGAAATAATGACATTTAACCCAACAATATTGACATGCTATGATATATAAAAGATCCACGTTCTTTCATTCAACAGGGTTCTATTACAAAACGTATTACATGTTAACAACAAAAGCAAATGCCCTAAGGGCTTCTGACTTTCAAGTTAACACTTGGTTACAAGAAAATAGAGTGCTAGCTCATTTACACATTAAGCCCTAGGCTTGAATTTACATGTAACCTTTGCAAAAGGAAAGACACACAAAAGTCCATCCGCCACTAGCCTTCCAAGCTAAGTCCTTGGAGGTGGCATGCTACGATACGAAAATGATGTTCCATATAGGGTGAGCCACGACCAGAGAAATATACTAAACCAGATTATAAATAATGACTAAAGACTAACAATTGATAGATGGCCAACTCTTTTACATTCTTTCATCACTTCAACAAATATAAACAAAGCAGATATATTCACACTTTCCATGACAAGCATACATGCTCTGCCAATATTTTCTAGATAAGCATACATGCTCTATCTCGGAGTTCATCCTATCTCCTCCCGGTAACATCCGGTTTAGAGGTCCATCCCTATCTTCCCTAAACATGAGTACATCCCTATCTCCTCCAACACAACACAATGCATATATATATAACAATTATACACATCTCATATCAATACATAAGGTCAATGTATTCTTTCCATCGTCATAACCCATGACCCAATTCTATCTCAATTCCTCATTTTCCACAATTAATTATTCAAATTAATAAATCAATGTAATTAGGACATTTCCATAATTAACATTACAACCCTTAGGTTCCAATTTCACTAATGTTTCAACATTAATTCCATGTTTCTATACCAAACATGCTTCTAGGTTTATTATAGACAAAACCCCAACTTTTGTAAAATTACACAATGGCCCAAAGTTTCCCAAAATTTCACAACAACTACCAACATATCAAAATGCTAAAATTCAAAGACAAAATCTATAAAAAGGAGTAGGATATCCCTACCTCAAAAGATGAGCTCCGAAGGAGAAGGACCCAAGAACAAAATGCTCCAAACACCAAACTTTCCGGATCAAAATAGCGCCCTCGACGATCAACACCCTTTTTGTGAAGACAAAAGGTGAACAACACACTCTAACTAGATCAATACTTAGAGAGAGGTTATGGTTTTTGAGTGAGAAGCTCTGAAAATGGTGTTTTGGTAAAGTAAGAAAGAAGATAAGTCAAAAGTGATTTAAAATGCAGTCCCACTCGGTTATCTGACAGTCCGCTCGGCGTAAGACACTCCGCTCGGCGTAAAACACATAAGCGAGTTCCTCGGCGCAACATTGTCGCTCGAGCTCCAAGACCTGAACACAAAGTTTGTCGCTCGGCGTAGATCGGCCAGCTCGGCGCAGTCTCCCCCAGAACTCTCACCAAAAATATCTTGCGCTCGGCGCTAAAGACCCTTCGGCGCATAAACCACACTTGCGAAGTTTTGCGGTGCACGAAATCTTGAAAGGTGCATTCTCGCTCGAGCTCCAAAACCTCCGCTTCGGCGTACAAGCAACAACAACCCATCCGCTCGGCGCAAACATGTCGCTCGGCGGACGATTCGCTAAAACTGGGCAACTAGACTTGGTTCTAAAGCTTAACCAACTTTGTGACAAACCTGCCCAACACATCCTGTAACTCAAAAACAAAGCAAGAAAGGACGTAAATAAGACAATACTCAATTACCGACATCCACGGACACATGTCCGGACCACTATACAACAAGGGGTAAACCCGGGACCGCTATAACCTCCCCCCCTTAAGGAATTTCGTCCCCGAAATTAAAACAAGTTTTGAAAGGCAAGTTTTCCTCTCCTTTAAACAATGTTATATCACAACATTACACAATTCGACCCATTACCGGTCATTCCATCTCTCATCAAGAGGCATTTAACAATATATACATTTCCACATGCATTTTCCTTCCATTTCAACCATTTCCCACATAGATGGTTTACAGTTCATATCATAAGCAATAATTATGATACAATTCAATTTCTATAATATGGCCAACATATGCACTATTATAATCAACTCCCATAACAAGGCAAGTTCTACAACATTTACATTAACCAAAACATACACCATGTTTTACAACTTAAGACATTTCAAATGTTCTTAAAGTTCATTACAATTACAAAATTGCAACACTTGATTACACATCAACAAATAAGTCTGGATACTTCTCACGGACTCCCAACTCACGTTCCCAAGTGGCCTCCTCCACTCCGTGATGTTTCCACAAAACCTTAACCAAAGGGATGGTCTTACCACGCAGGACTTGATCCGCCTATCCAAGACTGAACGGTCTCTCCTCATCTGAGGCATCCTCATCTACCTCTAAGTCGGTCCCATCCACCACGTGTGATGGATCCGGTCCATACTTCCGAAGCATACCCACATGAAACCCGTCATGAACTCCGCCCAACTGCGGCGGCAAAGCTAAACGATAAGCAACCTCGCCAATCCGCTCGAGGATCTCAAAAGGACCAATAAACCGAGGATAACTTCCCTCTTCCCAAATCTCAACAAACCCGCCTAGGTGATATCTTGAGAAGACGTGATCACCCACCTCAAACTCCAACGGTCTCCTCCTCACGGTCGACATAGGACTTGGCGACTGGTCAGTAACAAGCCTCCTACGGATAAGCTCAACTTTCTCCGTCGTCTCCCTAACCAACTCCGGACCCAACAAGGTGTGTCGCCCACCTCGGCCCAACAAGCTGGAGACCTACAAGATTCGCCATACAAGGCCTCAAATGGTGCCATACCGATACTAGATGGCTGTTATTGTAGGCAAACTCCACCAGTGGTAAGTGCCTCTCCATGTCCCAGAAATCAAGGACACAACCCAAGCATATCCTCAAGGATCTGATAGTGCGCTCGGATGCCCATCGACCGAGGATGATAAAATTGTACTAAAGGTCAACTTAGTACCTAAAGCACTCTGCAAACTCTGCCACAACCTAGCGGTAAAAGCGAGGATCTCTATCTCGAGACAATAAATCACTTTGGGACCCGTGCAACCTTACTATGTCCCGAACATACAAGTCGGCAAGATGATCTCTTGAATCTCTCACGCGCATTGGAATGAAATCGCCGACTTGGTCAACAGGTCTCTAATCACCCAAATAGTGTCACTACCCTGAGTCTTGGAAGACCTACAACGAAGTCCATGGTGGCGTGCTCCACTTCCACTCGGCAATAGGCAAGGGTTGTAACAAACCGGCGGCCTCGATGCTCGGCCTTCACTTGCGACAAGTAAGGCACCTGAACAAGCGCCACATCTCTCTTCATACCCGCCACCAAAGCGACCCAAATCCCGATACATCTTAGTACCTCCGGATGCACCGCAAAGCGCGAATGATGGAACTCTCGGAGTACCTCCTCTCGGCAGGACTCGGCACAAGCAGACGGTCTCGGTATCTCAAACTCGGTCGGGATCGCCGTCAAACCTTTCTCAACTTTCCACTAGAGATCTTCTCTGAGGATTCTACCTCAAGATCACCTCTGTGCCTCTAACACTCGAGTCACGAGTGTAGGGCTGCGCAACAACGAGAAAACAAGGCATGACCTCAGCGGATTCGCCGAAGCAAGTCAAACTCGCCAAGTGCCCCAACATCTCCCTCTCGGATGGCTACACAAGCTACATCACTAATGGATTTCCTACTAAGGGCATCGGCCACAACATTGGCCTTCCACAGGTGATAATGCAACTCGAAGTCGTAATCTTCTATAAACTCCATCCACCTCCTCTGCCTCAAGTTCAAGTCTTTACGTGAAAGCAGATACTTGAGACTTTATGATCCGAGAACACCTCGAATCTCTCACCATAAAGGTAGTGCCTCCAGTTTTCAAGGCAAAAATCACGGCCGCTAACTCTGGAGTCGTGTGTAGGGTAGTTTTTCTCATGTATTTTTAAGCGGCGTGAGCCATAAGCTACTACTTTCCCTCCTGCATCAACACACAACCCAAACCCTCTCGTGAGGCATCACAATAGGCTGCGTAACCCAACCCTCTCTCGGAATAATCAAGGCTGGGCGGTGGTCAATCTAACTTTCGGCTCTTGGAATGACTTTTCACAAGTGTCCTCCATACAAATTTGACTCCTTCCGAGTTAACCTAGTCAGCGGTGAAGCTAACACGGAGAAATCTTTCACAAACCGGCGGTAATACCCAGCTAATCGAGCTGCGGATCTCAAACACACTCTTAAGGTGCCCAATCTTGCCTTGCCTCGGTCTTGGATGTATCAGCAGACACCCCTTCCCGGAAAAACCACGTGGCCTAAGAACTTGACCTCTCTTAGCGAACTTCGCACTTCCCAAACTTGGCATCTGACCTATGGGCTCTAAGCAATTCAAGCACCACTCTCAAGTGTTCCTCGTGCTCTTGCTCACGAGGGTGAATAGATAAGAATATCATCCACAAAAGCGACCACAAAAGCGATCCAAGAATTCGGAAAATCCGGTTCATCAAGTCCATAAAGGCTAGGTGCATTAGTAAGCCCAAATGGCATCACGAAACTCATAATGGCCATACTGCGTCACGGAATGCCGTCTTGAATATCCTCCTCTCGACCCTCAAGCTGGTGGTAACCCGATCTCAAGTCTATCTTAGAGAAGCAATGGGAACCCTTCAACTGGTCAAACAAGTCATCTATCTGGGGCATAGGGTACTTATTCTTAGCGTAGCCGATTCAACTTCCGTGTCGATACACAACCTCAAGGCACCGTCTTTCTTTTTAGCAAAGAGGGCCGGTGCTCCCCACGGCGATACACTAGGGCGGATGAAGCCCTTATCTAGCAATTCTTGGAGTTGAACTTTCAACTCAATCAACTCTGCTGGGGCAAAACGATAAGGTGCCATAGAAATCGGCGCCGTGCCGGGCGCTAGATCAATAGAGAATTCTGTTTCTCGGTGAGGTGGCAAATCAACGAGATCCTCGGGAAAGACGTCCGGGTACTCACAAACTACTCTTGGCAACTCAATCTGGGTCTCATCACACTCACCGTTCTCAAAACTAGCAAGTAGACCACTAAGTTCACTCGTCCTCGCGGATCATACCCGGTGGCAAAACACTACCAACCTGTCCCCGAAAAATGAAAACGTTCTCCGTTAATAGTACAACAAGTGACCCTCGGCGGTAGCAATCAATAAATGCCGGTATGGCGATAACGATCCATACCCAAAATAACATCGAAGCCCTTCATGGGCATAACCACAAAAGAAAAAGGGATTCTATGATCATCGACCTCTATATCACAACCCCTAACTCCTTGTTTCAAAATCATTTCGCCCCAAGAGGTGACACTACACAAATAGGAGATGCTAACGTGCTAACTCCAACTCCAAAATAGATGCGAATCGTGAGATACAAAAGAATGAGACGCACCGTATCAATCAACACACTAGCAACGATTGCAAAGCAGAAAGGTACCTCTCACTCTTGATGGAGTCGGTACTAGGTCTGTGATAACGACATACACAGCATACCATAGGCCTGATCTACTGCTCGCCTCTCAGACATAGAATTTGTCTTGTTGGGGCAGCCAAGCCGGATTGGCCCTCGAGGCTGCCTGGTGGTGGTGAAATCCTGCGTCTGTCTAGAACCAGACGCTCCTGAAGTGGCACTCAACCGTGGGCAATACCTCTTCATGTGCCCGGCTGTCCACACTGGTAACACGATCTGGTGCCCCCGAACTCGACTCGTAGTGCAGGTGACGAAAAGCGACTCTCGACCCCGCCCTTCAATGGGCAAACAGAAGCCTTGTGACCCGGCTGGCCACACTTGTAACAGGTGAACTCCCCCTGACTGCCCCTCCCGGAGCCTGCACTCGGTACTGGGAAAGTCGACCTGGCCAAACCACCCTGGGACGGCTGAGGGTTATAACCCCTCTGCCTCCTGCCATCACCCTGTCCCTCTTGGCCCCTCTTGGAGCCCCCATGTCTCTCCTCTTCTCCCTCCTGCATCATCAGCTCCATATGAGCTGCAGCATCCACCAAATGCCTGTACTCTCGAATGTAAGGTCCACCAACTTTCAACTTGAGGTCCCACCTCAACTTCCGCTCAAACTCATAGCAACGGCGCTCCTCTGTCGCCACAAGTTCAGTGCAAACACAGGACAAGCTAGTAAATGTAGCCTCAAACTTGGCCACAGACAAACCCTCTGCTTAAGCAGTAAACTGATCCCTGAGTCTCTCACTAGCCACTGCGGATAAATACCTCTCCTGGAAAGCATTCACAAACGCCACCCAAGTACCACCCACACGAACTTTCGCATACTTCCACCATTGGCCCGCATCTCCCAATTTGGAAGGATGCCAAGGTCACTTTCAATGCTCCGTCCTCAATGCCTAGCATATCGAGCGTTTTACTCATTTGTTCTAGCCACTAAATGCGCCTTCAATGGCTCCTTAGGATCCCCAACAAACTCCTCCGGGTTAGGCAGGAAGAACTCCCTCTTCAAGAAAGAAGGTCTGCCTCGGTTGCTGGTTTCTGCTCCGAGAATACCTAAGGCCCTGCTATCTCTCGGGCAGGCACCCATAGCTCTTGACCCACCGGCTCGGCCACATTGGCTGACCAACCCCTTCTGAGCTAGGAATCTCATCCGGTAATGGCACTTCTGCCTCCTAGGCCTACCACGCCCACCACCTCTTGCTCGTCGACATCCTAATAAAGGTAACCTGAGCGTTAGCACATTTATAAACGTGCCAAAACTAAACACTCACGTCCTAATGCATGGATAAGCGTAATTCATTCCACGTAAGCACATAAACACATATAGCACTTACAATTTCATTTCGGATGATGATAGTCCCAAGGCGTTACTAGAGTCTGGGTTAGAAATAGCATTGATCAAGTGCCTTTCCAACAAGACTCCCAGAAACCCAAAGACCCAATCAACATCCTAGAAACTAAATCCCATACCCAAATAATCACATAAGCATGTTATCACATAAACATATAACAGTACACCTAAGTCTCTATCAAGCGAGACAAACCCATTGTGATCCTAATCACTTCCCACGTACCCAAAGTATTGAACCCGATGCGCTCGATACCAAGTTATAGCATACGGAAATAATGACATTTAACCCAACAATATTGACATGCTATGATATATAAAAGATCCACGTTCTTTCATTCAACGGGGTTCTATTACAAAAGCGTATTACATGTTAACAACAAAAGCAAATGCCCTAAGGGCTTCTGACTTTCAAGTTAACACTTGGTTACAAGAAAATAGAGTGCTAGCTCATTTACACATTAAGCCCTAGACTTGAATTTACATGTAACTCTGCCAAAGGGATGACTCACAAAAGTCCATCCGCCACTTGCCTTCCTAGCTAAGTCCTTCGAGCTGGCTTGCTACCGATACACGAAAATGATGTTCCCATATAGGGTGAGCCACGGCCAGTAGAAATATACTAAACCGGTTATAAATAATGACTAAAAGACTAACAATTGATAGATGGCCAACTCTTTTACATTCTTTCATCACTTCAACAAATATAAACAAAAGCAGATATATTCACACTTTCCATGACAAGCATACATGCTCGCCAATATTTTCTAGATAAGCATACATGCTCTATCTACGAGTTCATCCCTATCTCCTCGGTAACATCCGGTTTAGAGGTCCATCCCTATCTTCCCTAAACCATGAGTACATCCCTATCTCCTCCAACACAACACAATGCATATATATATAACAATTATACACATCTCATATCAATACATAAGGTCAATGTATTCTTTCCATCGTCATAACCCATGACCCAATTCTATCTCAATTCCTCATTTTCCACAATTAATTATTCAAATTAATAAATCAATGTAATTAGGACATTTCCATAATTAACATTACAACCCTTAGGTTCCAATTTCACTAATGTTTCAACATTAATTCCATGTTTCTATACCAAACATGCTTCTAGGTTTATTATAGACAAAACCCCAACTTTTGTAAAATTACACAATGGCCCAAAGTTTCCCAAAATTTCACAACAACTACCAACATATCAAAATGCTAAAATTCAAAGACAAAATCTATAAAAAGGAGTAGGATATCCCTACCTCAAAAGATGAGCTCCGAAGGAGAAGGACCCAAAACCAAAATGCTCCAAACACCAAACTATTCGGATCAAAATGACGCCCTTGACGATCAACACCCTTTTTGTGAAGACAAAAGGTGAACAACACACTCTAACTTGATCAGTACTTAGAGAGAAGTTATGGTTTTTGAGTGAGAAGCTCTGAAAATGGTGTTTTGGTAAAGTAAGAGAAAGAAGATAAGTCAAAAAGTGATTTAAAATGCCCGATCCCACTCGGTTACTGACAGTCCGCTCGGCGTAAGACACTCCGCCGGCGTAAAGACATAAACGAGTTCCGCTCGGCGCAACATTGTCCGCTCAAGCTCCAAGACACGAACACAAAGTTTGTCCGCTCGGCGTAGATCCCGCTCGCCGAGCGCAGTCTCCCTCCCGTAACTCTCACCAAAAATATATCAGGCGCTCGGCGCTAAGAAAGACCCGCTTCGGCGCATAAACCACACTTGCAGAAGTTTTGCAGGTGCACGAAATACTGAAAGGGTGCATTCTCCGCTCGAGCTCCAAAACCTCCGCTCGAGCGTACAAGCAACAACAACCCATCCGCTCGGGCGCAAACATGTCCGCTGGAGGCGACCTGTTAAAACCTGGGCAACTAGACTTGGTTCTAAAGCTTAACCAACCTGTGACAAACCTGCCCAACACATCCTGTAACTCAAAAACAAAGCAAGAAAGGACGTAAATAAGACAATACTCAATTACCGACATCCACGGACACATGTCCGGACCACTATACAACAAGGGGTAAACCCGGGACCGCTATATTTCCTACCCAAAGCCATCATTCATAAAGTTCATGAGCATCGCCTCTTCCTAAGGAAAGAATGTATCACCGCAGGTTGTGCTGCATGTCCTCAAAGGGTTTGGATGTTTGCATTTGGATGTGACATTTGCAATTTCAATTTACACTACACATGTGCTCTGCTACCAGATACAATTAAGCATAGGTATGATGAACATCCCTTCAGCCTAATTTATGCACCCATTCAGGATGGACCTGATGAGTATATCTGTGAATTTTGCGAGGATGAAATAGACCCAAACTGGTGGTTTTATCACTGCATCGATTGCGATCAGTCTGCTTGTGCCAAATGCATTTGTGCAGAGAGAAAGGAAGATCACAATATCAAGTGGGGAAACACTTATAACTTTGACAGTCACTCACACTGTCTCATCTGTGTTCCACTGACAAACAAGAGCTTTAACTGTGCCTACTGTCACAAGCATATCAATTCCCTACCTCCTATAAAACAACGCATTGCGAGTAAAATAGGCTTCAAATGTGAGCAGTGTAACATTATGCTCCATTTACATTGTCCTCATCCATAATATCTTAAGCCGTGTTTGTTTTGAGAATTTGATGAGAAAATGAAAAGGAAAAGAAAATGCAATCTTATTTTTTGTTTGATTATAATAGAAAGTATAAGAGAAAAGAAAGTGAAAGAGAAATGTAATCTTACTTTTTGTATTTTGAGTGCACTTGGCTTTTTTCTTTTTTTATTTGTCAACTTAACCAAATATAGTTTAGAATTTAAATCTTATTAATTATTTCTTCTTTTTCTTTTTCTTCTTTTTATTTCTCTTATCAAATCCTCCAAGTCATAATTGAAAAAAAAAAATTCAATATGATTATTCATGCTTTCAAATGTTTAAATAAAATTACCTTCAAGGTTGTAGATGCCACTGGCTAATATTAGATCATTATAGGGAGTGGTTAGTTCAATTCCACTCTCACAATAGTTGGGTCATTAAGATATACTCTGTCAATGGCTAATATTAGATCATTATAGTGAGTGGTTAGTTCAATTCCACTCTCACATTGGTTGGGAAATACTCTGTTTGGTTTTGATTTTAGTTTTCAAAAATAATTTGACTTTTTTTTTTTTGGGTGTGTTTTCTTGTTTTTTGTAAATTTTTTTAATACTTTAAGTAATTTTTTTTTTAAATGCAAACATAGATACGAGTATACTGAATAAATACAATTTATTTTTTTATTTTTTTTTATGTTTTAGTATTTAGTATTCTTTTAAAAGTTTTTTTTTGTTTTACTAATAATTTATTTTTCAAACCAAACCAAACCAAGCCAAGCCTTAAGTCCCATCAAATGAGATTGGCTAAGTGGGTTTAAAAAAATAAAATGTTTTCAAAATTTAAGCTAAAAATATAATTTCTTATAAGTTGAGAAGAGACACGTGCCCCTCCAGGTCTCTTGCTCCGCTCAACACTTGTCGAGCACTTACATGTCTTATTTAAATGCACGTCGTTGTGAGGATTTTTACAACATGAAATGCACGTCGTTGTGAGTATTCTACGACGCGCAATGCAAAGCCGTATAATAACTAGTCTTAAAAAGTGATTCACTTCAATGGCATGTCACAGTACGCTGCTAAAAATCCTTTACCAGCAAATCTTATGCATCGTGTTTGACTTTTCTACAATTATTTTTGCACACCGTTAATTCAAGAAACAAACCACAACGTTCATTACTAGTTGAATATTTAATACAATGGCCTATTTTGCTTGCCGTATATAGTTTAAGTTTCACAGCATTTTTTGCATGCCATAAAATATATATATTTTAAAAAAATAAAAATAAAAAATCAGTAGGTTTTATTTCACCTATTCTATACAATCTAAGAAAACATTATAAACTTCAAATATATATATATCAATAAACTACCAAAATATTATTTCAAACATCAAAAAAAAAAAAAAAAAACAAAAACTATCCAAAACCTATCTATACACTCCAAACCATCCAAAAATTATGTTTTTAGACATCAAAAACTATCCTTAATTTAAAACCGTCCAAAACGATCCAAAAAATTCTTTAAGTTCTAAACCATCTAAAACTATCCTTATAGCGATCCCAGTTTTCCCTTCATTTTTTTTTAAATTGTATTTTAGACTCGGTTCCGTGGATGTGTTGTTGTCTTATTCCCGTTTCCATCCTTTACTCTTTGTATATATACAATGTATAGAAGGCTAATGCTAATACATTGAATGTGATGGATTTATTATGAATGAATCTTAGAGATGCATTATGTATCTATTATGAATATGTAAGATACATTAATTTATATAAAGAATTCATTAATATAGAGGATGCATTATGTATCATGAATGTATGAGATACATTAATCAATTTAATGAAGTTCATTGAATGAATAACTTGAGAGTTTCTCTCTCTAGACTACATCTTCTCTCTATAAATACATCTAGTTCTAGTGATCTTCTACCCTAGTTCCTTTGTATTGAGTGTGGAGCTTCCCTTGATCTTCATTTTGATCCGAAAAATTGTGGATTGGAACACATCCGAGTATTTTCATCTTCTTCATTTGGTCTCTCCATTTGAGGTAGGGATTTTTTTGTTCCTTTTCAATACTCCGTCTATAGATAGACATGTGGTAATTTTGTATTGCATGAAAATCATATCCATGTTGGATTTGTTTGAAAATCATGAGGGGAACCTGGGATTGGTTGTTTGAGAATGGTTTTGTTATCATTGACTGTGGTTTGGACTAATTAGAGAGTAAAATTAGCATGTTATTGTTGAAAGAAGAAAAAGCCCTAAATTATATTTTGATTTGGTAAAATAAAAAGGGTTTATGGTTGAACAATGTTGGTAAATTTCTATTGTTAATATGAGTTGTGTAGAAGGTGTTAACAGTTAAGGGATTAATTATGGTATTGGGGTTATTTTGAAATGAACGTATTGAATCAAGTTGGGGTATGGCTTATTATCCATGGATTTGATTTTGTAAAATGAAGAGAATGTAATTGGTTTTGTGAAAAGGGAAAAGTGTTTTTGGAATAAGTGATGGAACATGTTGACTTAAAAAAATTATGAAAGTTGATCTTGAAAATGGTAAATGAAATGTTAACTCTATGTGAGTCTCAGAAAATAAATTTGAGAATTGAGCTATTGTATCATGAGTGTTGAATACACACATTTGGGGGTTTTATCCTTACCTATCGTACTAGTGTTGTTGTTGGGTTTAAGGTTTGCTTGAGAGTTGAGTCTCTTTTATTCGGTGTACTAAATACATGCATCTAGAGGTTTTGTCCTTGGTCATCGGTGGAGGATGACATTGTTGTGTTGAATTGTGACGTATGCATTACACTTGTGTTGATTAAACATTATTGAATAGTTTATGTGTATGTATTACACTTGTTATTTATGCTTTGTTGTATTGATTGATTATGTATATGTAATTGACTATATACATTGTGTTGTGTGGGAGGAGATAGGGGAGGTACTCACGGTTTAGGGAAGATAGGGATGGACCTCTAAACCGGATTTTGTTTGGGAGGAGATAGGGGATGGACTCCATTAGCATCACTTTTATGTGTGCTTATTTATATTGAAGTGTTTTATTTGATACAGCACCAAAATGTGTATCATTTGTGAAGTATGGAAGTGTTTTTGTGTGAGATTGATACAGTA
This sequence comes from Camellia lanceoleosa, assembly GCA_025200525.1. Lineage (NCBI taxonomy): Eukaryota > Viridiplantae > Streptophyta > Magnoliopsida > Ericales > Theaceae > Camellia > Camellia lanceoleosa. The sequence goes on along the minus strand of CM045760.1, from coordinate 112,011,212 downwards.
CTAAAATGTGTATCTATTATGAGGTATGAAATGTTTAAAATGAGTTATTATCTTGCTTATCGCTTTGGCATATCCTTAGCTTACTGTGCATATAGCCGGTAGAGCAAAGTTTTAATTGTTATCGTCAGTGTATCTGAGTATGTTATGGGTTGCGATGGTTACAGTTTTAAAAGGCCGAGCTGCCTCATTTGTGGATTATATACATGTTGATGATTTGTTATTTCCCTTTTATTTAAGGCATGCATGTATTGATATGAATGTGTTGGGAACAAACCAAAATGCCATTTTGAGATTTTGGAAAGTGTGAAGGAAAATGGGGTATTTGTGAACATGTTTTCAAAAAAGGTCATTTTGTTGTAAGTACGGAAAATGGGGGAAGAGTAACGGGCTTGGTGAAATTGTTTTTTTTTCTAAAACTGTTATAGTCATGAAAGTTTGGAAAAATGGGTAATAAAAAGGAAAGAAAGGTGAACCGCTTATAGCGTTGAATGAAATGGCTGTTTTCGAGAAAAGTTCATACTTATGTATATTTTGTATAAACTGTCACATTACTATTCTAGTATGAAATTGGGCATTCATGATCATAGCTATCTGTAAGTTGTTATTGTTGAGGATCATATTGAGATCTCTACTGGACTATATGTTCGTCCCACGTTGTTGAATCTTTTTCAGGTGATAGCCAGGATGTGCTACAAGGTTTTGGATCTTCTTATTTGTTGGCCACGGGGCCTCTTTTGTGTTGGCGGAATGCCATTTATGTAAAAGGGTTATACCCTTCTTCTTGACTTTTAATGACGTAAGCCCAAGGGCAATTTATTTAGTGTACTCATGTTATATTTACTTGCATACGAATGAGAGCAATGTTATTTACTTCTACGAGTTGAATATACGAGTTTATTTCCGCATGTTATCTCTGAAATGGAATTAAGTAAATGAAATTGATAATACTTCGAGTATTAAAAATTGGGGTGTGACAATCCTTAAATTCAAAACCACTAATGAGGGGCCTTTTGTCTTATTACGGGCCATGTCAAAATATCATCCCCTCAAGGGGTAGCCTGAGGAACAAGGAAGAGGCTTAGCTCAACGCTCACTTTAGAAAAACTGGCAACTTGACTTGGAAGTCTTAGAATCTGCAAGAATGAGTACAAGAAAGACAAATGGGGACAAGCTGAAATGCAACAGATTATGATGGGAACAACTTTAGTCAACTCACTCAAATTACAATTATAGCGATCCCGGGTTTACCCCTTGTTGTATAGTGATCCGGACGTGTGTCTGTGGATGTTGGTAGTGGATTGTTGTCCTGTTTACGACATTTCATATATTGTATTTGAGTTATCGGATGTGTTGGGCAGGTTTGTTTCAGGTTGGTTGTGTTCGGGAGCCAAGGGTTGCTGCCCAGAATTTTTGTCCTTCGCTCGAGCGAGGAGTTGGTCGCTCGAGCGAGAGTTGAGTTTGTGTCCGTGGGTCGAGCTAGAGCGGCCGCTCGGCGGCGGCTATCGTCTGGCTGACTGAACACCATGATTCTGCTCGAGCGAGCTGATTCTTCGCCGAGCGATCTCGATCTTCGCCGAGCGAGCGGTTCGCCGCCGAGCGTCGTCTAGTTGCAGAACTGAAGGGTCGAGCTCGCTCGGCGAGCTTTTCTTCGCCGAGCGAGCTTCTAGGATGTTGGCTCGGCGAGACCTTCTTGGCTCGAGCTACGGTTTTCAGGTCCGTCGCTCGGCGACCAAGTCTTCGCCGAGCGAGCTGTTTTTATATCGTCGCATGACCAAATGATCTAAACTTCATTTTTGAAGCTTTTACTTTTAAAACCCTAAATTTGAGAGCCTCTCTCTAGACTTGCCTTCTCTAAGAAATCATCTCCCTAGAGGGTGAATCTTCCCTAAGTGCTTTGTTAAAAAGGTAGAGGGTGACTTGGGCTTCGATATAATCTGAAAATATTCGGTTTTGGAGCAAGTTGGGTGTTGGGTCTTCATCTCCTTTTGAGCTCAAACTTTGAGGTAGGAATATCCTACTCCTCTTTATGGATTTTGTCTTTGAATTTTAGCATTTTGATATATTGGTAGTTGTTGTGTAATTTTGGGAAACTTTGGGCCATTGTGTAATTTTATAAAAGTTTGGGGTTTTGTCTATAATAAACCTAGAAGCATGGTTGGTATAGAAACATGGAATTAATGTTGAAACATTAGTGAAATTGAAACCTAAGGGTTGTAATGTTAATTATGGAAACGTCCTAATTACATTGATTAATTAATTTGAATTGAATAATTAATTGTGGAAAATGAGGAATTGAGATAGAATTGGGTCATGGGTTATGACGATGGAAAGAATACATTGATTTTATGTATTGATATGTGATGTGTATAATTGTTATATATATGCATTGTGTTGTGTTGGAGGAGATAGGGGATGTACTCCGCGGTTTAGGGGAAGATAGGGGATGGACCTCTAAACCGGATGTTACTGGGAGGAGATAGGGGATGAACTCCGTAGATAGAGCATGTATGCTTATCTAGAAAAATATTGGCAGAGCGTATATGCTTGTCATGGAAAGTGTGAATATAACTGTTTTGTTTATATTTGTTGAAGTGATGAAAGAATGTAAAAGAGTTGGCCATCTATCAATTGTTAATCTTTTAGTCATTATTTATAACTGGTTTAGTATATTTCTACTGGGCTGTGGCTCACCCTATATGGGAACATCATTTTCAGGTACTGGTAGTATGCCACCTCCAAGGACTTAGCTTGGAAGGCTAGTGGCGGATGGACTTTTGTTTGTCTTTCCTTTTGCAGTGTTACATGTAAATTCAAGCCTAGGGCTTAATGTGTAAATGAGTTAACACTCTACTTTCTTGTAACCAAGTGTTAACTTGGAAAGCTGTAAGCCCTTAGGGCATTTGCTTTTGTTGTTAACATGTGATACGTTTTGTAATAGAACCCTGTTGAATGAAAGAACGTGGATCTTTTATATATCATAGCATGTCAATATTGTTGGGTTCAATGTCATTATTTCGAGGGCGTTACAACTTGGTATCGAGGCGTCTGGGTTGAATACTTTAGTGCGTGGGAAGTGATTAGAATCACAATGGGTTTGTCTCGCTTGATAGAGACTTAGGTGTATTGATATATGCTTATGTGATAACATGCTTATGTGATTATTTGGGTATGGGATTTAGTTTCTAGGATGTTGATTTGGATCTTTGGGTTTCGAGAGTCCGTTGGAAAGGCACTTGATCAATCTTTGTTTCTAACCGGTACTCTAGTAACGCCTTGGGACTGTCATCATCCGGAAATGAAATTCGTAAGTGCTTATGTGTTTATGTGCTTACGTGGAATGAATTACAGTTATCCATGTAGTAGGACGTGAGTGTTTAGTTTTGGCACGTTTATAGATGTGCTAATGTTTTGTGTTACCTTTATTAGGATGTCAGGGCGTGCAAGAGGTGGTAGGCGTGGTAGGCCTAGAAGGCGAAGTGCCATTGCGGATGAGATTCGGCGATTCAGAAGGGGTTGGTCAGCAAATGTGACCGAGCGGTGGGTCGGCAGGCTATGGGTGCCTTGGCAGAGATAGCGAGGGCCTTAGGTATTCTCGGAAGCGAAATCGTGCAACTGAGGCGGGACCTTCTTTCTTGAAGAGGGAGTTCTTCGGTCTAACGGAGGAGTTTGTTGGGGATCCTAAGGAGCCATTGAAGGCGAGCAGTGGCTAGAACAGATGAGTAAAACGTTCGATATGCTAGGCATTGAGGGGAGCATTGAAAGTGACCTTGGCATCCTTCGGTGAAGGAGATCTTGGTCAATGGTGGAAGTATGAGAAAGTTCGTGTGGGTGGTACTTGGGAGGCGTTTGTGAATGCTTTCGGAGAGGTTTTATCATGATGGCTAGAGAGACTAAGGATCGGTTTACCAAGCTTAAGCAGGGAGGTTTGTGCGTGGCGAGTTTGAGGCCACATTTACTAGCTTGTCGGTTTGCACTGAACTTGTGGCGGCAGAGCGCCGTTGCTATGAGTTTGAGCGGAAGTTGAGGTGGGACCTCAAGTTGAAAGTTGGTGGACCTTACATTCGTCTGAGGCATTTGGTGGATCTGCAGCTCATATGGAGTGATGATGCGAGAGGAGAAGAAGAGAAACATGGGGGCTCCAAGAGGGGCCAAGAGGACGGAGTGATGGCGGGAGGCGGAGGGGTTATAACCCTCGGCCGTCCCAGGTGGTTGGCGGTCGACTTTCCCAAGACCGAGTCACGAGCTCGGGAGGCGATCGAGAGTTCTGTTACAAGTGTGGCCGGGTCACAAGGCTTCTGTTGCCCTTGAAGGCGGGGTCGAGAGCTGCTTCTTCGTCGGCCAGACCACGAGTCGAGTTGAGCGGGGCGGCCGTGTCGTGTTACCGGTGTGGGCGGCCGGGCACATGAAGAGGTATTGCCCACGGTTGAGTGCCACTTGAGGCGTCGGGTTCTAGACAGACGAGGATTTCAAGCTCGGTCTGTCGCAGCCTCGAGGGCCAATCCGGGGCGTCGTCCCGGTCAAGATCTGTGATCCTATGCTCCGAGGCGAGCAGTAGATCGAGGGGCCTCTGGTAGCGTGTATCTTTATTACAGACCTAATCCGACTCCATCAGTAGTGAGAGGTACCTTTCTGTTTTGCAATTCGGTTGCTAGTGTGTTGATTGATACGGGTGCATCTCATTCTTTTGTATCTGCTGCATTCGCATCTATTTTGGAGTTGGAGTTAGCACAGTTAGCATCCCCTATTTGTGTAGTGTCACCTCTTGGGGGCGAAATGATTTTGAAACAGGGAGTTAGGGGTTGTGATATAGAGGTCGATGATCATAGAATCCCTTTTTCTTTTGTGGTTATGCCCATGAAGGGCTTCGATGTCATTTTGGGTATGGACTGGTTATCGTCATACCGGGCATTTATTGATTGCTACCGTCAGAGGGTCACTTGTTGTACTATTAACGGAGAACGTTTTCATTTTCTGGGGGACAGGGTTGGTAGTGTTTTGCCACCGGGGTATGATCCATGAGGAGTGAACTTAGTGGCCTACTTGCTAGTTTTGAGAATGGTGAGTGTGATGAGACCCAGTTGAGTTGCCAAGGGTAGTTTGTGAATACTCGGACGTCTTTCGAGGATCTCGTTGATTTGCCACCTCCAGAAGCGAATTCTCTATTGATTTAGCGCCCGACCGATTTCTATGGCACCTTATCGTTTTGCCCCAAGAGAGTTGATTGAGTTGAAAGTTCAACTCAAGAATTGCTAGATAAGGGCTTCATCCGCCCTAGTGTATCATGGGGAGCACCGGCCCTTTTGCTAAAAAGAAAGACGGTGCCTTGAGGTTGTGTATCGATTAGGAAGTTGAACCGACTCTGATTAAGAATAAGTACCCTATGCCCGTATAGATGACTTGTTTGACCAGTTGAAGGGTTCCATTGTTTTCTAAGATAGACTTGAGATCAGGTTACCACCGGTTGAGGGTCGAGAGGAGGATATTCGAAGACGGCATTCCGCATACCGGTATGGCCATTATGAGTTCTGGTGATGCCATTTGGGCTTACTAACGCCGGCGATCTTTATGGACTTGATGAACCGGATTTTCGAATTCTTAGATCGTTTGTGGTCGTTTTTGTGGATGATATTCTTATCTATTCACCCTCGAGCAAGAGCACGAGGAACACTTGAGAGTGGTGCTTGAATTGCTTAGAGCCCATAGGTGTATGCCAAGTTTGGGAAGTGCGAGTTCGGCTAAGAGGTCAAGTTCTTAGGCCACGTGGTTTCAGGAAGGGGTGTCTGTTGATACATCCAAGACTGAGGCAAGGCAAGATTGGGCCTGACCTAAGAGTGTGTTCGAGATCCGCATTTCGGGATTAGCTGGGTATTACCGTCGGTTTGTGAAAGATTTCTCCAGGTTAGCTTCACCGTTGACTAGGTTGACTCGGAAGGGAGTCAAATTTGTATGGAGTGACACTTGTGAAAAGTCATTCCAAGAGCTGAAAGTTAGATTGACCACCGCTCCAGTCTTGATTATTCCGGAGAGAGGGTTGGGTTATGCAGTCTATTGTGATGCCTCACGAGAGGGTTTGGGTTGTGTGTTGATGCAGGGAGGGAAAGTGGTAGCTTATGGCTCACGTCAGTTAAAAATACACGAGAAGAACTACCCTACACACGACCTAGAGTTAGCGGCTGTGATTTTTGCCTTGAAAATCTGGAGGCACTACCTTTATGGTGAGAGATTCGAGGTGTTCTCGGATCATAAAAGTCTGAAATATCTGTTTTCACAGAAGGACTTGAATTTGAGGCAGAGGAGGTGGATGGAGTTTATAGAAGATTACGACTTCGAGTTGCATTATCACCCAGGGAAGGCCAATGTTGTGGCCGATGCTCTTAGTAGGAAATCCATTAGTGATGTAGCTTGTGTAGCCATCCGAGAGTGGGAGATGTTGGGGGCACTTGGCGAGTTTGACTTGCTTCTGGGCGAATCCGTTGAGGCTGCGGCCTTGTTTTCTGTTGTTGCGCAACCTACACTTGTGACTCGAGTGTTAGAGGCACAGAGAGGTGACCTTGAGGTAGAATCCTCGAGAGAAGATCTCCAAAGGGGAAAGTTGAGAAGGGTTTGACGGCGATCCCGACTGAGTTTGAGATACCGAGACCGTCTGTTTGTGCCGAGTCTGTCGAGAGGAGGTACTCGAGAGTTCCATCATTCGCGCTTTGCGGTGCATCCGGAGGTACTAAGATGTATCGATTTGGGTCGCCGCTTTGGTGGCGGGGTATGAAGAGAGATGTGGCAGTCTTCGTGTCTAAATGCCTTACTTGTCAGCAAGTGAAGGCCGAGCATCAGAGGCCAGCGGGTTTGTTACAAACCTTGCCTATTGCCGAGTGGAAGTGGGAGCACGTCACCATGGACTTCGTTGTAGGTCTTCCGAAGACTCAGCGGGGTAGTGACACTATTTGGGTGGTTGTAGACCGGTTGACCAAGTCGGCGCATTTCATTCCAATGCGCGTGAGAGATTCAGTAGATCATCTTGCCGATTTGTATATTCGGGACATAGTGAGATTGCACGGGGTCCCAGTGACGATCGTCTCAGATAGAGATCCTCGTTTTACTGCTAGGTTGTGGCAGAGTTTGCAGAGTGCTTTAGGTACTAAGTTGACCTTTAGTACAGCTTATCATCCTCGACCGATGGGCGTCCGAGGCACCATTCAGATCCTTGAGGATATGCTTCGGGTTGTGTCCTTGATTTGATGGGACATGGGAGAGGCACTTACGGTGGAGTTTGCCTACAATATGCTAGCCTAGTATCGGTATGGCACCGTTTGAGGCCTTGTATGGCCGACCTTGTAGGTCCCCAGTTTGTTGGGCCGAAGTGGGTGACACACCTTTGTTGGGTCCGGAGTTGGTTAGGGAGACGACGGAGAAAGTTGAGCTTATCCGTAAGAGGCTTGTTACAGCCCAGAGTCGTCAGAAATCCTATGCTGACCGTAGGAGGAGACCGTTGGAGTTTGAGGTGGGTGACCATGTCTTTCTGAAGATATCACCTAGACGGGGTTTGTTGAGATTTGGGAAGAGTGGGAAGTTATCCCCTCGGTTTATTGGTCCTTTTGAGATCCTTGAGAAGATTGGCGAGGTTGCTTACCGTTTAGCTTTGCCGCCACAGTTATCCGGAGTTCATGACGTGTTTCATGTGAGTATGCTTCGGAAATATGAACCGGATCCATCACACGTGTTGGATTGGACCGACTTAGAGGTAGATGAGGATGCCTCGTATGAGGAGAGACCGGTTCAGGTCTTGGATAGGCGGGATCAAGTCCTGCGTGGTAAGACCATCCCTTTGGTTAAGGTTTTGTGGAAACATCACGGAGTGGAAGAGGCCACTTGGGAACGTGAGTTGGGAGTCCGTGAGAAATATCCGGACTTATTTGTTGATGTGTAATCAAGTGTTGCAATTTTGTAATTGTAATGAACTTTAAGAACATTTGAAATGTCTTAAGTTGTAAAACATGGTGTATGTTTTGGTTAATGTAAATGTTGTAGAACTTGCCTTGTTATGGGAGTTGATTATAATATTGCATATGTTGGCTATATTATAGAAATAAAATTGTATCATGATTATTGCTTATGATATAAATTGTAAACCGTATATGTGGGAAATGGTTGAAATGGAAAGAAATTGCATGTTGAAATGTACATGTTGAGAAATGCCTCTTAATAGGAGATGGATGACCGGTAATGGGTCGAATTGTTAAATGTTGTGTTATGACATTGTTTAAAATGGAGAAAAAGGCTTGCTTTTCAAAAACTTGTTTTAATTTCGGGGACGAAATTCTTTAAGGGGGGGAGGTTATAGCGATCCCGGGTTTACCCCTTGTTGTATAGTGATCCGGACGTGTCCGTGGATGTTGGTAGTGGATTGTTGTCCTTTTACGACCTTTCATATATTGTATTTGAGTTATCGGATGTGTTGGGCGTTTGTTTCAGTTGGTTGTGTTCGGAGCCAAGGGTTCTCGCCTGATTTTGTCCTTCGCCGGAGCGAGGAGTTGGTCGCTCCAGCGAGAGTTGAGTTTGGTGTCTGGTGGGTCGAGCCAGAGCGGCTTCGCTGGAGCGAAGCGATCTGGCCGGACTGAACACCATGATTCTGCTCGAGCGAGCCGATTCTTCGCCGAGCGATCTGGTTCGGTCTTCGCTCGAGCGAGGGGTTCGTCGCTCGAGCGTGCCTCTAGTTGGAGACCTGAAGGGTCGAGCTCTGCTCGAGCGAGCTTTCTTCGCCGAGCGAAGCTTCTAGGATGTTGGCGCGAGCGAGACCTTCTTGGCGCGAGCTACGTTTCATGTTGCGGTCGCCGAGCGAGCCTGTTTATATCGATTCAGCCGTGATCTAAACTTCATTTTTGAAGCTTTTACTTTTTAAAACCCTAAATTTGAGAGCCTCTCTAGACTTGCCTTCTCTCTAAGAAATCATCTCCCTAGAGGGTGAATCTTCCCTAAGTGCTTTGTTAAAAAGGTAGAGGGTGACTTGGGCTTCGATATAATCTGAAAGTATTCGGTTTTGGAGCAAGTTGGGTGTTGGGTCTTCATCTCCTTTTGAGCTCAAACTTTGAGGTAGGGATATCCTACTCCTCTTTATGGATTTTGTCTTTGAATTTTAGCATTTTGATATGTTGGTAGTTGTTGTGTAATTTTGGGAAACTTTGGGCCATTGTGTAATTTTATAAAAGTTTGGGGTTTTGTCTATAATAAACCTAGAAGCATGTTTGGTATAGAAACATGGAATTAATGTTGAAACATTAGTGAAATTGAAACCTAAGGGTTGTAATGTTAATTATGGAAACGTCCTAATTACATTGATTAATTAATTTGAATTGAATAATTAATTGTGGAAAATGAGGAATTGAGATAGAATTGGGTCATGGGTTATGACGATGGAAAGAATACATTGATTTTATGTTTTGATATGTGATGTGTATAATTGTTATATATATGCATTGTGTTGTGTTGGAGGAGATAGGGGATGTACTCCGCGGTTTAGGGGAAGATAGGGGATGGACCTCTAAACCGGATGTTACTGGGAGGAGATAGGGGATGAACTCCGTAGATAGAGCATGTATGCTTATCTAGAAAAATATTGGCAGAGCGTATATGCTTGTCATGGAAAGTGTGAATATAACTGTTTTGTTTATATTTGTTGAAGTGATGAAAGAATGTAAAAGAGTTGGCCATCTATCAATTGTTAATCTTTTAGTCATTATTTATAACTGGTTTAGTATATTTCTCTTGGTCGTGGCTCACCCTATATGGGAACATCATTTTGTGTATCGGTAGTATGCCACCTCCAAGGACTTAGCTTGGAAGGCTAGTGGCGGATGGACTTTTTGTTTGTCTTTCCTTTTGCAGTGTTACATGTAAATTCAAGCCTAGGGCTTAATGTGTAAATGAGTTAACACTCTACTTTCTTGTAACCAAGTGTTAACTTGGAAAGCTGTAAGCCCTTAGGGCATTTGCTTTTGTTGTTAACATGTGATACGTTTTGTAATAGAACCCTGTTGAATGAAAGAACGTGGATCTTTTATATATCATAGCATGTCAATATTGTTGGGTTCAATGTCATTATTTCGAGGGCGTTACAACAATCAACTGACAAAATTAAATCATAACATGAAGAAATCTTAAGACTAAACAATAATATGAACAACATAAAATTAGACAACTTATTGGTTAGAGAAACAGTCAGAACTTAGTCCTGTTAGTTTATTTAATCAATGATCATGTCTAAAGTGCTACAATAGTCTTGCACTAAAAAACTAAGAAATACTATATAGTTAATAAAAATATATTACATCCCTTCTCGCATAGGTAATGAGTTTGCTTTAATGATCACACTAAATAAATCAAAGTTTCCCAGTGATGCAAAGATGAATAGTTGAAAATAATATGAACGAATTAATTCAACCAAAAAAAGAACATTTGATTGAAACTGAAAAAGTAAAAAAGTAAATAAATAGACAGTATGCCTTAAATCAACCAAAGAAAACATTTGATTGAAACCAAAACAACAAATATATAGAAGGACCAATGTCAACATTTTAAATATTAGAGAAGCACATAGAATTATCCCAATAGAAGAAGCTGATAAATCAGATGGTTTACACTTTACAATTAAAGACAAAATTCCAAGAACTTTTATGAAAGTTCAGTTCTATAATACTAAGAAACCAATGCATATCTGAAAAGAGCAAAATGCCCATTATCTGCTTCCAATCATTTACTGCCCAAACTAATTGATGACAAAACACTATAAACTTCTATGGAAGATTCAAAATTGTTTAGAGAGTCGTGAATTAAGATAATAAAGGTTAGGAAAAATGAACATACCTTAAGGTTCTGCATTCAAACTCTTTGCTATGACCTAACCATAGTTCCCAAATGTTTCATAAAGCCCACTTATCCCAGATAGCCTTTTCACATCTTTAAACATTTGAGATACTATTCAATTTGTTTGGTTTCTATTTTTTGAAAATTGAGTTTTTTGTTTTTCGTGTTCTTTGTTTTTAATGAATATTTTTAAAATTTTAAGCATTTTTTTTATAACTTTTTTAGATGCACCTTACTTAGATGTATCTGAAAAGTAAAATATTTGTGAAAACATATTTTAAAAAATTAATAAATACACAAAAATATGAAAAATATAGTGAATTTTCATATTTTTTTGTATTTTTTGTATTTAGTGAATTTTTTAAAGATTTTTTTCACAAAAATTATACTTTTTAAGTATATTTATGTTAGGTGTGTCTAAAAATTTTTAACAAAATGCTTAAAATATTAAAAAAATTCTGTAAAAACAAAAAAAAATACAGAAAATAAGTAGAATTTTCTAAAAAGTGAATTCTAAAAAATGAAAACAAAGAGATTAGTGCTTTCTAAAAGTTAAGAGGCTATACAATGATTAAATACTAAATCACTAATAGAGTATGATAATCTTGGCGATGTTGATATATCTATATAATAAAGCAGGACTGTTTTTGAAAATGTCCCAAATGTATCAGAGATACATTTTATTTGAATGGTTTAGATCAATTGTGATACACATCAATGGTTGGGATTTTGCTCCAATTCCCGCCCAATAACTAGGAATTTTTCACCCACCTACCCACGTCTCTTTCCCCATTCCATCTTTATCTCTGTTTCTCTCTCACCAAGCCGATTTTGTTGTACCGGTTTTCTAAACAAGATAGACCTCCATATATAGATAAGGACTGAGAAGAATGGGATTGAAACAGTTACCCTCCCACTCGCTGCCTCTCCCCATCTCCCTCCTTTCGCAGAGACGCTGCCTCTCTCCTTCTCTCTCACCCGATCTCTGCCTTTCCTCCTCTCCCCCCACCCTCCCGCTCGCTCCACCCGATCTCTGCATCTCGCTGCCTCTCTCCCCACCCTTTCGCAACCCGGGTTTCCGATTAAGAACCACCATTGAGTCTTCTATCTGTGCAAGGTAATATGAGTTCTGATCTGTTTTTATTTTGTCTCTATGGGTTCAAACTTCTTAGTTGAATGTTTATATAAAACTATTCCTTTAACAAAAATAGAGTGATACACAGAGTGATTGATCTTCAGAATTATTTTGTGCAAGGTAATATTTCTTCAGAATTATTTCTGTCTCTATTCTCCTCTTTCAATTGATCTACTGTTAATTTATGAGTTCTGAGTTACACAAATGGGCTGCTGCAATATCATTGCTGTTGAATAGAAGGGTGGTCACAGTACATGCCCAAACAACTGAGGCTTGATTAGGGTTTGAAATTAAAAAAAGGGGAATATAGTATTTTTTGCAATTTAATTGTAAGCAGAGTATGATTACTCACTTCATCCAAAAGAACATAATTGGTTTGGTTAATGCCTAACCCAAAAAAGAAAAATAAAATAGTTAACAAAACTGCTCAATTAATGAAGTTATGTGCTTTTAAGAGAGAGAGAGAGAGAAAGAGAATTCTCACTAAAGATTTATATATATACAAAAAAAAAATACAGTACCAAACCACAAGGTCCAGAAAGTATTATGGCTCAAATGAACATATATATTCCAATTAAGTTGACATATGCAAGCACCAAGGCTAGGAACAACAAGCTTTGTGATTATTAATATTTGTCGTTGAACAGAAAATCATCACATACCATGCAAAAAATAGAGATCCCACCCCCATCACTGTTATCTTGCATGCAATGCGATGTGGTGCATTCTGGGGAATTAAAACTGTAATAAGCCAAAAATAAAAATTAAACAAACTGCCAACTCTTTTTTGAGTGAGTACAAATTGTCAACTCAACATGTCAATAAATCCATCTCCATTTGCACATAACAAGAACTTTTTTCAAACTGCATCTTTACTGTCTCTATTTCCCTCTTTCAATTGATCTCCTGTTAATTTATGAGTTATGAGTTCTTATCTATTTTTATTTTGTCTCTATGGTTTAAAAGTTCTTAGTTGAATGTTTATATGAAAGCTTTGTGATTATTAACAAGAAGCTTAATATTTGTCGTTGAACAGAAAATCATCACATACCATGCAAAAAATAGAGATCCCACCCCCATCACTGTTATCTTGCATGCAATGCGATGCAGTGCATTCTGGAGAATTAAAACTGTAATAAGCAAAAAATAAAAATTAAACAATCTGCCAACTCTTTTTTGAGTGAGTACAAATTGCCAACTCAACATGTCAATAAATCCATCTCCATTTGCACATAATAAGAACTTTTTTCAAACTGCATCTTTAAACTTGGCGTCGTATTCATATGGTTGTTGCATCATGTAAAAGCATTATATCGTTATAAGGTGCAACATTGCAGCATAAGATGCACATTAGCACAAAACTGGAGCAGGGGCAGGGGGAAAATTCAAAAAGAAAAAATTGGTATTTGGTATTTTTAAATAGTGTTGGCGTTAAATTTAAATATATGATATATTTCTATTTGGTATTCTTTCATTTTTTCTTCACCTATTATTTTTTTTTGTCCTATTAAATAGTGTTGGGATTAAATTTAAATAGTGTTGGGAATAAATTTAAATTTAAATAGTGTTGGGATTAAATTTAAATAGTTTTGGGATTGAATTTAAATTTAAATTGTGTTGGGATTAAATTTAAATAGTGTTGGGATTAAAAAATAAATTCAAATAGTGTTGAGATTAAATTTAAATTTAAATAGTGTTGGGGTTTATCAAATAGTGTTCAACATTTTCCATTCCATTAGATGTCTTGGAAAATTCACTTTGTGGGTTTACCAAACAATCATTGCAAGCTGAGTTGTTTAGAGAAACAAAACTCATAATTTGGGATGAAGTTCCTATGCAACATAGACATTGTGTTGAAACGGTTGATCGTACATTGAGGGATATTCGTGATAGTGATAAGCCATTTGGGGGTATTACTGTTGTTCTTGGTGGAGACTTTCGACAAATCTTACCAGTTATACCCAAAGGAGTTCGTGAGCAAATTGTAAATGCATCATTAAGACACTCTGTTATATGGAAGCATATACATATCTTAACTTTGGATTTGAATATGCGCTTGAATCATGGAGACCATGAAAATGCTATTTTTGCAAATTTCTTGATAGAGGTAACAATACTTTAACCTTTTTCTTTATTATATAGATTATTTGAAATTAATAAATTGTGTTTACGCTCATATTGACGGTAAAATTGATTTCACTTTTTTTAGATTGGGACTAATCCTCAAGAAATCATTAACCTTCCATCAACAATACACAAATGTCAAGATTTGAATGAATTACTCTCTATAGTTTACCCACAGTTGAATATAATAGAGACGTCGACCCCAACATTTTTAACTGAACGCACCATTCTATCTGCGCGTAACGATGATGTCAGTGACATTAATACTACTGCGTTAAGTATCTTTCCAGGGAGATTATATACTTATTTTGCAGTAGATAAAATGTCTGAAGATAATGAAATTGATCCTACCATTACAAATAGATATCCTAATGAATATTTAAATTCATTGAATCCTCCTGGGTTACCAACTTTTAAGTTAGAGTTGAAAGTGGGTTGTCCTATAATATTGTTAAGAAATATTCCACCCAAAGATGGACTATGTAATGGTACAAGATTGATGGTTACTAGGTGCGACACTCGCATAACTGAAGCTCAAATTTTAACTGGAGAAAAGTTTGGCAATTTGGCATTCATACCAAGGATATCTTTGACGCCATCTTCTTCAGAAATACTTTTTCAAATGACAAGACGTCAATTTCCAGTCCGATTAGCATATGCCTTGACCATTAATAAATCTCAAGGACAATCCATAAAATTTGTTGGGGTTGATTTGCGCATACCAGTGTTTAGCCATGGCCAATTATATGTCGCATTGTCCAGATGTACATCCTTTGATCGTATAAGTATTCTCCTCCCTAAAGATAGTTTGGATTCTATTACAAATATTGTTTATCTTGAAGTATTGTTGTAGTGTTCCATGTTCATTAAATCACGTTTTATCAAAAGGTAACCATGTAAATTTATTTCTATTGATTATATATCTTTCTAAATAAAATTTTAATTTGATAATAATTGAAAATATGGATTTTTTTAGGATTGGATCGAAAAATTTATGGAGCTTAAAAGGAGAAATACAACTAGCTTGCTTTGATGGGGATGTAATAAGGTAATTTCAATCTCAAAGTATTTTGATATGTATAATTCTAACAAATATACCAACTTATATAGATATTTTTTTTGTTTCCACAAATTACCAGATTGTTGTGCATGTTCCTCATTGGGGATACGTACAAGTTGATACAAAGACTTTTTCGAGAGTAATGAGGAGGAAGTTTGGGCAAATGCATGTTTGAAGACATGTTATTGACATATCTTCTGTAAAGCATACAAATTCTGGAAAGCTTTAACCCACTTTTTTTTAATAAAGCTTTAATCCACTCTTTTGGTGTATGACAATATAATGTTTATTTTTCTTATGTAGTTATAATTTGATTGGCAACAGTAGCACTAACTGGTGTGCATTTTAGTTTTAATTTTCTTTTAAATTACAGAGCACTAGCTGGTGTGCATTGTTTGATATTTAATTTTTTTTATATTTGATTTGTTTGGAATTGTAGAATATAGTCTGTTAAATATATTTTTATAACTGGATTTTAATCTTAATATTATTTACACCGTGCCTTTAGGCACGGGCATGCGCTAGTATATATATACTAGTTAGAACCAGACACGCCATGCGCGTGGGGGTCACGCTGTTGTTAGCTAAGAATAAGATGCTTACAATATAATTAAAGTGCCTTGAGCTACTAAATATCTTATATCCAATTCATAAAGAATAAAATAAAATAAAAAAATTGTGGCTACCGGTATCTAGTGAGTAGCATCCTAAAATATTGCCAATAACACAGTCAATTTTCCATAGTCATTATGTATCAAAATAATTTTAAGATGCAAAAGAGATGAATCATAGCTAGCATAACCAATTATGGCAATGTCTGGTACATCAAATGAGATAAAATCTAAGGATTCAACTAGAAGAATTACTAAAAGTTACAGAATTAACAAATATACATGGTGAGAGGTCCAACATGACTTACTTTAAGAGTGGGTTCAAGAGTGATTCTACACCACCAATGATGCTGCAAACCTACTCTAGTCAATTTTTCTACATTGAATTACTTCACATCTCAATGAGCAAAAGGAAATAAACGGTTCATATTGCCATACTTACTCCACTTTATCCATAGGTAGCCTTTCTTCATAGCTTTGCATCTTCAATCACTACTAGCGAAGATACAATTCAAAATCCCTTTATCAAGCTGGAAGGTAGCATCCCAAAAGGTCCCAAAATTTTGTACATAATGAATTGCGGCATGAAAATTGCAACTACATGGCTATTCCTCTGGAAGACAACTCAAAAGCTATGAAAATCAAGACTAAACTATGAATGATTGATACATTGGCTATATAATCTCAATTTTGGAAATGACTGAGATCCCATTCAAATGGATAACTCAAAAAGGCCACATGATAATGATTGAATGCTACTCAAGGAATTGCTTTTTGCCTTTAAGAAGGTGGAGAAAAATGGCTATTGTCAATTCACTCTATTGCAGTCTATCCACTCATTGCTATGTACATTCCTAAATGTAAAAGACAATGAAAACTCCCACACTATTGTTTCAAGCTAAACAACCACGCATTCATTTTAAATAATTAAACCCACAATTTTTATCAACTTGAATTCTAACTTATTTTATTTTCTTAACAAGAGAAAAAAAAAATAAAATTCTTAATTAACATTTGAATCGGCAATTGAATTTAACTCCAACAATCAAGCAATGGTCACTTGTCCAAAAACACTTGTCAAAAACAAATTCTGAAATTAACTCAAAAAAGTAGAACCAAACATATGGCCAAACAATGGTCACTGTTTTATTATGTTTTTCTAATCTTTTTGTATTTGCCAAACAATGGTCACTGATCTTTTTGTATTTGTATCTACACTTATGGAATGAGACATGGCCAAACAATTGAAATTCTGGTTCAAAAGTGTTAGAAAATTCATCATATTTTGGATCTTGTTTCTTTGTTTGGTTTATTTCCTGTCAAGTGGATCATAAGTCAATAATATTAATGGAAGCTTTTGAATGTCTAAGAATTTGTTTCGAATTCCCAGTGGATTTGAAGGCCCAATCACAATAGTAACTTTCTACTTAAACTTTGAATAAAATAAATTGGAGCCTTTATTTTTGTGTGTGTTTTTTGTTGTTTTGAAGATACTTGAACATCTTGCAAGTGTATGAACATCATAACAAAAGCATTTGTTTTTTTAACATGACAGTATGGTTTTACCTACTATAAAATACCCAAGGACTGAATTTATTTATTTATTTTTTATGGTTTTGTATTTGTATCTATGCTGAGAGAAGAGATATGGTAACACAATTGAATTTTTGGTTTAGACATATTCACAAGCACTTGGCGGACAATTTATGGAGGCAGAGACATGTGAATATATTGTGTAGACATATTGTCAAACACATAGTACACAGATTTTGAAGGGAACGCGCCATGAATAAAACAAGAGCATGAATCTATGGCAAAAAATCAAACAAAATACAGCATTGAAGATAGGATTAGACAAAGAAGAAGAACATACCAGGTATTTTGTTTGTTGCAGATGACACCAACGATAGAAGCAAGTGTTGTTCAGAGACGAAACTTGAGATCGTCGATCGACATTGACAGAGCAGTTGCGAGAGTTGAGAGAACAGATGTTGTAAACCCTAAACAAAAATGCTCCCTTCAGTGAAGATAAAGGTCATAGGATCCAAACCGCAAGAGAAGAGAAGAGAAAAGAAGAGAACAGAAGAGGGGTGATTTAAACGTAGAGTGTGGAGACAAAGAATTAGGGCTCTTTTGATATATTTGACTGTTTTTAACTTAATATTTTTGCTAGTGTTTGGCACTGGAGTTGAGCTTATCCGTAAGAGGCTCGTTACCGCCCAGAGTCGTCAGAAATCTTATGCTGACCGTAGGAGGAGACCTTTGGTGTTTGAGGTGGGTGATCATGTCTTTCTGAAGATATCACCCAAACGAGGTTTGATGAGGTTTGGGAAGAGCGGGAAGTTGTCCCCTCGGTTTATTGGGCCTTTTGAGATCCTTGAGAGGATTGGCGAGGCTGCTTATCGTTTAGCTTTGCCACCGCAGTTATCCGGAGTTCATGACGTGTTTCATGTGAGTATGCTTCGGAAGTATGAGCCAGATCCGTCACATGTGTTGGATTGGACTGATTTGGTTGTTGATGAGGATGTCTCGTATGAGGAAAAACCGGTTCGGGTCTTGGATAGGCAGGATCTAGTTAGGGTGTGTTTTTACCCTAGTTGCTTTACAAAAAAGATAGAGGGGAGTGAGGGCTTTCATTTAATCTGAACAAACTTGAATTTGGAGCACTTTGGAATTTGGGCTATCATCTTCGTCTTCTTCTTTTGGGTTCTTTGCTTCGAGGTAGGGATTTCCTACTCCATTTATACGTTTTAATCCTAAGTGGTGGTATTTTGGTATGTGGGGGTAGTTTGGGAATTTTGGGAGAAACCTTAGGGTTTGTTATAGATTAATTTATATAATTAATTTAAGGGAAAATTGTGATATTGGGTTTAAATCATGAGATTGGGGAACTTAGTGATTTAACTATGTAATTGAATAATTTAAATGCTTACTTATGAGAATGATGAAATTTCAATTGTGTTGTTATATTTATTTCTTGTTTAGAAATAATTGTTTTGGGCTATCGGTGGAGGATAGCCATTGATTGTTGTAGACTCTGCATGCGGCTTAGGTATAACTGAAATTGAGTCATTTATCTGACTGTTGAATTAATACATAATATTCGTGTATTGATTATATGTTGTGTATGTCAAGTATTGATTATGTTGCATATGCATTTGGTCTTGGAGGAGATAGGGGATGAACTCCACGGTTTAGGGGAAGATAGGGGATGGACCTCTAAACCGGATTTGTTGGGAGGAGATAGGGGATGGACTCCAGTAGCATCTCATATGTGGGTGCTTATTGATAATAGAAATATTTCTATTTCTTGTTATTATGATACATCACCACCATGTGTATCAGTTGGGAAGTATGGAAGTGAATTTGATTAAGACCGTATAACACCAAAGATATGTGTTTATTATGTTATAAGAAAGGTTTAACTGATTTGTTATCCTTGTTGAGTTGTTTGGCGGGTTCGAGCCATGTGCGTAAATGGAAAGAAAAAGGTGTCACAGACCATGTGTCATAGACAACGTAGGCATTCGTGTCAATAAATTGTAAATTGATTATCTTGTGTTAACCATGTATCAGGTACTACTGCTTTAGTTACTTCTTATGCTTGGTTTAGTATTTCTCTACTGGGCTGTGGCTCACCCTATATGGGAACTTCATTTTCAGGTTCAGGTGGTTCACTACCTCCAAAGACTTAGCTTGTGAGGATTTGGACATGAAGACTTGTTTTATTTGTTTTAGTTGTTTTATTTGAATTATGTAAACATTCAAGCCTAGGGCTTCATTTGTTTTGAGTTAGAACTCATGGAATTGTGTCCAAGTGTTGGCTTGGCAAGATGTAAGCCCATAGGGCATTTATTATGATGTTTTTATCTTATGGTACTCTGATGAATGAAATAAGATACTTTATTTCTTTATAACTCCGCATGTTAATATTATGTATTATGGGTTTATTATGAGGGCGTTACAGATTTAAACTCCACAATTGACCCCAACTTCCCTCTGGAATCAAAACACCACCACGGTTTGCATTATCAATGCCTTGAGACATAAATTTAGTTGGGTTTTCTGGGAATCAAGCTGGGCTTGAACTTGCAACATACTTGCTAGAGAATTATAAACTTAGTTGTATATCATTTCGAGATGTTAGAAGGACTTAGAGTGGACTCAAAGCGTAGCAGAGATTCAATTGCATGGATCTCTAGTACATTCATTATATTGTTTTAGCTTGCTATGTCGATTTTGTGCATACATTGTGGTTGGATTTTATTTAGAATTATTTTATTTTGTGGGCAGTTTGTGTTCCATTTAGTATATATTTTTGGAAGTTGGTCATGGTTGGTTTTACTATTTATACTTGTGACATGTCACTGGATTAGGTTTTGATTTATTTATTTCTGAGCTATCGTTACATTTATTCTTTGTGATTTTGAGTTCATGTTTAGGCTTACGTGTGCCTTGGGTTAAGTCTCTGTAGGCCACAGCCGGTAATATCTGGATTTGGGGTGTGCTACAATCTCACATTTCCTTTGAAGTAATTATTGAAGACAAATGAAAAACAAAAGTGATACACCAACAGATTACATAAAAATCACATCACTCTTGTGCTTGAATAAGAGTATACTGGGAAACACTAAAGTGTCCCTATGTATGCAATTCCTAAAGAAATTCACAACCTTTTACTTGCACAACCAATTCCAAACTTTGACTTGTTCTATGCTAACACAAATGGACTAAACTAAACACGGAAATTCAACAAGCCAACTTGACAAACTAAAATGGATTGACATCTCAGTCTTGAGATCATAACCACAAAAGATAAAGAAAGTTGCAAAACAAACTTTTGCAACTAAAGCTTCACTCTTAGATGAACTGAAATATTCAGTAAGAATGGACAACATTTTTTCACAATTTAAATGAAGCATATCTCCCAAATATCATTTAATGAAGGATATGATTGACAAAGATGAGGAAATTATCAACTGCAAGTTTGCTAAATTACAACATCAAATGAAATATTTACATACTTGCCCTTCCACCATGCACAACAAACCCTAGAGACCCAAAATAAAACCTTTTCAACCCTCTTCTAGAATTTCACCCAATAATACAAACACACTAAGCAAAAACAAAAATCTCAAAGGTTAGAGCAACCAACAAAACTTATCTAAGTTTAATTGGAATTTGGAATACAATCTATAAAATACAAAGTAATGATTCCATATTTTTAAATTCTAATTACCACCACCAAGCAATGATATATCTATATAACAATGGAAGAGTGAGTTTGAATCTTTCATATATTTTTGTCCTACGTGGCATTCATTAACGGCTGAGATGATTCTTGACTCCAGATCAGATGGTCAAAATGTGTTGTTAACCAAAATGTGTAGTTCTCAATGCTTTGGTTTCCCGCCCATGAAAAGAGTACCAAACACACCTCAGACTCTCATTTCTAGCCGTCCTCCATTCTTTCTCACATCTTTGATTTCAAAATTACAACTCCCTCTCCGTCTCAGTATGTGATGGTTTCGATGGCTTCGATTCAAGCTTAGGGTTTCTTTTACCGTGTGTGTTTGGGAGAGCTACACAGAAATTTTCTCGGGGATGAGAAAGTCCCAGAAAATGGCGAGAAACAGCGCACAGGGCGAGAAACAACACTCCGGCGCTTCAACCGCCTCCACCGCCATCAGAGTTAGATCCAGACCCGATCCTTTCTTGGTTGTTTGCCGATGCTTCAGCATTGTAACCTCTGCGGCTGCCATTCTCTGCATCTCTGTCAACATTCTCTCTGCCATTCGTTCCTTCAAAGATGGATCTGATGTATGTAATCCCCCCTCCCTCTTTGTCTCTCTCTCTATATATATATATATATATATGCCTCTGGATTTGTATGTAAATTTATTATTTTGTGGATATTTGTAGATATTTGATGGCATATTTCGGTGCTATGCGGTTGTGATTGCAATGTTCGTGGTCGTTCTTAGGGCGAATGGGGATTCATCATCAAGTTCTGGAAGGTTTACTTTCCAATTTTGGATTTTAATTTGTTCTACGAAATTTTAATTTGTTAGAGATTCGAGTGTTGAAGCATTTATGTATCTGGATTCTGGATCAATTTCAGATTTCACTTTCTTCATACTATCCTTCACAAGGTGATCTTGGTTGGTTACATGAGATTATAGTGGAAATTTTACAAATTTCATAAAACCTATTCACTTGCTATCTATATTGACTCATATAATTGATAATTTTACATGAAACATATCGTCATTGCTTACGCTGTAGTTATTGGTTTTGCATGCCAAGTTTTGGGTAAAACCTCAGCTTGGAAACCCTTTGGTTTATCACAAAGCTCACATTATCTTGGATTGATTTCAATCAATTATTTGCAGGTGTTGGAGTATTGGGCTGCTAGGGGTATGCTGCAGATCGATAATGGCTCACATTTTGTGTGTTCCTGTTATGTGGCCCCTGTTTATAAAGATTCTGCATCAACTTATGGCCCCTATCTGTAATGGCATTTTTTAGTTTAACAGGAACACACAGGAACACACAAACTGCCATAACTTATGGCCATTTAATCTAAGGGCTCAAAATATTGATCTAAGGGCCATAACTTATGGCCATTTAATCTTACGGCCATTTAATCTAAAGGCCATAACTTAGATTGATTTAATCTTTTCAATACACCCTCTCTCTCTCCCATTTGTCTCTCCCATTTATCTCTTTTTTTTTGAAAACACACAGCCCCCCCCTCTCTCTCTCTCTCTCTCTCTCTCTCTCTCTCTCTCTCTCTCTCTCCATCAGAGCCCAACCTTCCCTGTCGGAGCCCTTCATCAACAGTGGCAGCCCCAAACACCATTGTGATTAAGTTTAACTAATCTTGAGTATGGTGGCCGAAAACCCTAATTGGGGCATTTCAGTTTCATCATTCTTATCATGTTTTGCTTAGTTTTCTAAATTTGATTATTTTCTTTTGTGCATTACCTTCTTTTAATTTAAAACTTTTTTTGGAAAATAAAATTGATTGTTTATATTTGTGTTGTTAGTGAGATGGGGGCCAAAGCAAAGAAAGTGGTGATGAAGAAATTAAAAAAAAGTTCATCCCAAAAATCAACTACGGGTGTCAAAGATGGATCTACTGATTTTTTGGTATTCTTTATTATCATTCTTATCATGTTTTGCTTAGTTTTTTGAATTTGATTATTTTCTTTTGTGCTTTACTTTCTTTTAATTTAAACTTTTTTTGGAAAATAAAATTGATTGTTTATATTTGTGTTGTTAGTGAGATGGGGGCCAAAGCAAAGAAAGTGGTGATGAAGAAATTAAAAAAAAGTTCATCCCAAAAATCAGCTACGGGTGTCAAAGATGGATCTGCTGATTTTTTGGTATTCTTTATTATTTATTGATAATTCTTTTAATTATATGCATTTTTTTACGTTTTGATTTATGTATTTTTATGTGATTGGCAGCCATTAGAGAAAATAAAATTGATTGTTTATATTTGTGTTGTTAGTGAGATGGGGGCCAAAGCAAAGAAAGTGGTGATGAAGAAATTAAAAAAAAGTTCATCCCAAAAATCAACTACGGGTGTCAAAGATGGATCTGCTGATTTTTTGGTATTCTTTATTATTTATTGATAATTCTTTTAATTATATGCATTTTTTTACGTTTTGATTTATGTATTTTTATGTGATTGGCAGCCATTAGAGGGTTGTCCTGGCCATAAGCTTCCCAAAAGTGAAACACTAGAAAATAAAGCTACAGTGCTCTATATTGGTCGAATTCCACATGGGTTTTATGAGCATGAAATGGAAGGTGCAATTTTTTTTTTTAATATATAAAAATATATGCAAATATATATATATATGTGTGTGTGTGTGTGTGTGTGTGTGTGCGCGCGCGCGGGCGCGCCCTACGTATGAATTGCAGAGCAGAAAATGTTTTATTGTTCATATTTGTGCAGGTTTTTTTAAGCAGTTTGGCACCATCAAGAGACTTAGACTAGCGAAGAATAAGAAGGTTGGGGTTTTAATACTATTATTGCTACTAATTATTATTGTTAATTTATTATTATTATTATTATTTTATTTAAATTTAACTAAGCATTTGTGTATATAAAGCTAAATTTCAAGATTGTCTAAATATAATGTTTGTTTGTTATTGTGTTGGACACATACACTCACCACAAGTCTTCTATTATTTTCTAATTCTTTAACTATACATGCTTTAGACCTTTGGTGGACACATGGTTAGACTTAGTAGCAAGAATCACTGAAGTTGCTCACGAATTAGCCGAAGAAGCGCGATTCTGCGCTTCTGAGGAAGAATCAGAAAAAACTCGCGAGTCTAATGCTAGAGAAATGCGAATATGAGAAGATAAGGAACTTATCTAGATCACTCTTTAATTTTTGGATAATCTTTACTCTTGAAAAATCTAGAAACCCCCTAGATGTTGATTTGTGATTATGTATCAATTTTAAGCAGAATATAAAAAATAACAATCCCAATCAAACAATCAAAAGAAAGAGACACAAAGATTTTACATGGAAAAACCACAATTGGACACCTTCCAATTGTGATCAAAAAACCACGGGCCACAGCCACCAGAACAATCCACTAAGAAGATATAAAGGAATTACACAGGTATCACTCTCAATTATCTAGCGAATCCACAACGCCTAATTGAACCAACCTCTATGTGCCTCTTCCAACCCCATCTTCACCACGGAATTGTCTTTCTGATGAGCCACTCCGGATTCCACCACCGAAGCTTCAGACCGAATTCTTCAGAATCCACAACTGAAGAACAACTCTCTCTTTTGTGTAACAAACAAAACCCTTTGATGTAGCCTTTTCAGATCATGAGTTGAATACTCAATAAGACATCAAAGAAAAATAAAATATCCCCAGATATAAACCTTTAAGGACCAGAAAGAAGATCTGGAGGAATAATTAATAAGTAGTCTAGTTTTGGGAGAAAACCAACTACTTATAAAGAACCAAAAGTAATCCATGTCTTGGAAGAAATCCAACTTCTTGTAGAACATCAAAAGAAATCCTGTTTCAGAAGAAAACCAACTCTTTGAAAAAATCCGGATTCTGAGGCTCGCTCGAGCGAGGATTTCCTGGCTCGAGCGAGGAGAGTAAATTTCGTGATTTCTACTAGTGCCTTCGCTCGAGCGACGGATCCTTGGCTCGAGCGACCAATCACTTTCTTCAGGTTTTTGTATGGACGCAATCCTTGGCTCGAGCGAGCATTCCTTGGCTCGAGCGAGCAAGCCTTAGCTCGAGCGAGCACTCCTTGGCTCGAGCGAGCAACGGCTGACATGCAATTTTGAATGCAAATTTGAAAGCATTAACATCACAAACTTGAAAGCAGCGAAGTGGCAATCTTGAAAGCATTAACATCACAAACTTCTCTGCATGGCTCGATTCAGATTTGGATTCGCATCTAATAAACTCAAGGCCTCACTGAAAAAAAAATGCGAATAAAATTACAACTCAAAAGAGTTTTGTCAAACGGTATTGCCAAGAATAAAAACCTAACAACTCTAATCATTAGTCTTTACTGATAATGATCTCTACTCTAATTTTTGGATAATCTTTAATTTCAATAATCAATTTGTGATTGAAACACTTAAACATTGATTCGGTGAAACATTGAAACATTGTCCAATTTGTGATTGAAACATTGTGTCTGATGTTTACAGTTTGTGATTGATCATTGTTTTGGTTGGTTGTGTAGGAAATTTATCAGCCTGGTTTTTTAATTTTTTCTTACAATTATCATTGTTTGGGTGGGGTAGGGGGAGCAAGAATCAAATTTATTAGTCCAGTTTATTAAAATTTGGGTTTATTAAAATCAAATTGGGTATATTAAAATCAAATTTATAAGTATGATTTATTAATTTTTTCTTACAATTATCAACTAATTTTTTATTTTTTATATATTTATTTATTTATTTTTATTATTATTATTATTTTTTTTACATTTTGTCTCATTTAAATCTAAACCACATTTCATTTTTTTATTTCAACGAATAGGCCCTTAACAGAATTATAGAATTCATGAATAGGCCCTTCATGGTATCATACTGTTCAAGCAAAAGTCCTTGGAATTGGTTGTTGAGAGTTTCATTGTTCTACATTAGTTTAATTGAAGTGGGTTTGAATCCCGATGGAACATCTATCCTATGGATTTAAAGGTTGAGATTGTTTATTTCATCGTTGGATATAGTTTGAAAGTTGAAAACATTTCAAACCTATTTCACTCTCCCTTCACTGCCCAAAACCCATTTCATCAACATTGTTTCTCTCTCTTTCTTTGCGACAGTGGTTGTATTCAAACCCATTCATCATCATTGCTTCGGTGGTTCTTCGTTGCTTCATCGGCTCTTCATTGATTCGGTGGTTGTCGTCGTATTCAGGTAACACCTCTCTCTTCCACTCAAGGTCTCAGTCCCCTCACTCTCACTCTCTTCATGTGTTTTTAATCATTTATGGAAATTTTCTGAGTTGTTTTCTCTTATCTCATGAATAATCCGGTATACATACTGTTTAGGTGAGCAAACCTGGGCTTTTTCTTTAGTATTTATATTTCTATCTTTGGGTAATCTTTGGATAATCTTTAATCTAATCTTTAATTTTTGGATAATCTTTACTCTAATCTTTAGTCTTTACTCTATCTTTGGATAATCTTTGGATAATCTCTAGATAATCTCTACTCTAATTTTTGGATAATCTTTACTCTAATCTTTAATTTCAATAATCGATTTGTGATTGAAACATTGATTAGGTGAAACATTGAAACATTGTCCAATTTGTGATTGAAACATTGTGTCTGATGTTTACAGTTTGTGATTGATCATTGTTTTGGTTGGTTGTGTAGGAAATTTATAAGCTAGGTTTTTCAATTTTTTCTTAAAATTGTCATTATTTGGGTGGGGTAGGGGGAGCAAGAATCAAATTTTTTAGTTTGGTTTATTAAAATTTGGGTTTATTAAAATCAAATTGCGTATATTAAAATCAAATTTATAAGTACGGTTTATTAATTTTTTCTTACAATTATCAACTATTTTTTTATTTTTTTTATTTTTTGATCTCATTTAAATCTAAACCACATTTCATTTTTTTATTTCAACGAATAAGCCCTTAACAGAATTATAGAATTCACGAATAGGCCCTTCATAGTATCATACTATTCAAGCAAAAGTCTTTGGAATTGGTTGTTGAGAGTTTCATTGTTTTACATTAGTTTAATTGAAGTGGGTTTGAATCCCAATGGAACATCTATCCTATGGATTTAAAGGTTGAGATTGTTCATTTCAAACTCATTTTAGTCCCCCTTCACCGCCTAAAACCCATTTCATCAACACTGTTTCTTTCTCTTTCTTTGCCACAGTGGTTGTAGTCAAACCCATTCATCATCATTGCTTCGGTGGTTCTTTGTTGCTTCATTGGCTCTTCGTTGATTCGGTAGTCGTCGTCGTATTTAGGTAACACCTCTCTCTTCTCCTCAAGGTCTCAGTCCCCCCACTCTCACTCTCACTCTCACTCTCTTCATGTTTTTTAATCATTTATGGAAATTTTCTGAGTTGTTTTCTCTCATCTCATGAAATTGACTAATCAAGACAATTTTTGGGAATTAATCAATAAATCAGACAGTTTTTGGGAATTAATCAACAAATCAGACAGTTTTTGGCCTATAAAGGGCTGTGTTCGTGTTTGTGTTTCTAAGGGTTTGAAAAAATTTCTATCCTGTTAGGTAAGAAACGCAGGAAATATTTGATTTGGTGAAAACAAAAGGGGCTATTTTACCATAGGAAACAAAACCAATAAAGGGTATCCTGTCTTTTATTTGTTTTGGTATGTATTGTTACACAATCCTATCCCATATTTTCTTATTTAGTTGCACAATTCTGGTAGTGAGCTTGATTTGGTGAAATGTGTTGTTTGGAGGATTTGGATTTGTAGGATTTGGATTTGTGTTTTTGTTTTAATTTTGCAGTTTGGTTGTAGCTTGATTTCACTACATTCTTTTTTATATACATTTTGGTTTGTATCCACCATATTGGTTTCTATTGTTTGTTTCATGAATAATTACAAAAAAAATAGTAATAATAAGATGTGCTTTAGAAGATATTTTTAGAAGATGCTTCATTGAAATGTGTCAAGTTCTTGGATTAATTAGCTTTGTTACAGGAATTCACTCAATTTTGATTGGAGTCTGATTGTGTTTGGAAGTGCTATTAAGATATCTTTGGAGATTGGCTTTATTTGTTATTGTTTAAGACGTTTTATATGGTTTGAATTGCCTCATCTTTTTCCCTCTCTCTCTCTCTCTCTCTCTCTCTCTCTCTCTCTCTCTCTCTCTCTCTTTCTTTTTTTTTTTTTGGTCTCTATTTCCCTAAAAATCATGTCCCGACGTGTAAAAGAAGTAAAGAAAACTGTTGGTGAACTTATATGGTTTCATGTCTCTTTTCATGATTTAAACTACAATCTATTAGTTGGTGAACAAGTCAAAGTAGGTTTGTTCTCCTCTGCTTTGGCCAGAAGAGCAATGAAAACTAAAGCAAATAGAAGTATAGATTATATAATATGGTTGTTTGCCATCTTCTTGAAGGGATGATTAGTTAGAGTATAGATTATATAACCTATGTAATCATCATTCTTGCGTTTTTCTTTGTTATGTATATCTTTGTTAGATAACCTATAATCATTTTTGTTTATCCATCACTGTCCAAGAAGAGTGATTGAACAATAACTGAGTTGCAAATTTAATTTGTGAACATAATCAAAGTTGAGGATATCACTTTCTTGCCTTAAAAAATTAAATTAAAAAATTAAAAAATTAAACTTCTGACATCAATCATGTAGACTGATCAACAATTTCTAAATTAAAAAATTAAAATCCTGAATGAGATTTCTTTTTTGTTTTTGTTTTTGTTTTTGTTGTTTGTTTGTTTTTGTTTTTTTTTTTTCATATGCTTAGACTTGAATAAAATTTTAATTGGCAACCTCATCCCTACTTTATATTGCTCATCTTAGTTTTGTTTAATTTCAATTTATAGAAGAAAACCAATTTCAATAATACCAATCTTTTGAACCAAGATTTTTTAGTGTCTGTACATGATACACCCTAAAATTATATGAATGAAATATAATTTTACTTTTTTCTTCTTTTTCATTTAAATATAATTCCAATTTAATTCCATACCCACCTGTTGTGGATTGTGTTAAGCATGTTATATTGTTATTGTTGTTGATTGTTACATTGTTTTTGTTCATGCTTTTGAATTATTTATCCATAAATATGTATTAAGCATGTTATAATTTTTTTAATTATTTTGTTGTTCATGCTTTTGATTACGAATGTATTAAGCAGTTTATAATTGTATTAAGCAAGTTATAATTGAAATTGATTGATTTTAGGGATTAATCAGGAAATCAGACATTTTGGGGTTGTTTTTCCTATTAATAATCCAATGATGGGTTGTGTTTTTCCTATTTTTTTCTTTCATTTTTCTACTTTCAAGTAATCAGTATCATTTATTAATCCGGTAAATTGGATTGTGATAATTGAAATGGATTGTCTTGCTTTTTGGCTTCTTATATAGTTGTGGCTTTTTGCTTATATTATTTTTTATTGTAGTTGGTTTTCTATTTGGCTATATAAAACCCAAGTATGTATTCAAAAAATAGCAAAACTTAAGCCCTCTGATTTTAGCAACTAATATAACCTTAAGTCAAAATGGTTTTTCAAGAAGTGGATAAAACACCAAGTTTATACACAATTAGAGAACTATATTCAACTGTTTGGTCCAATCCGATGAATGCATATTGTAAAATTGATCAGTTTCATGCTCCAAGTTAAAAGTGTGTCAAGCCAAAGGGGAAAACCAAATGAAGAGGTAGGAAAATACAGAGTCTTATATGACGTTTAGCCAAAAAACCACTTCCCACCCCAACGGCTCTGATATGTAACTCCCTCGCTCGAAGCCCTCTTCCCACCCCCACCTTCAACACCCATCATTTCATTTCATTTTATGTCGTTACATATATATTTTAGTTTGTTTTGAAGATTGATTGTTATATTCGACCTTTTTTTTAAAAAAAATATATTTATTACATTGTTACAGTGATGCTTAGTTTGTTGTTATGCTTTTGAAATGGATTGAGCAGGCTATAATTGTATCTTGAACCATTGTTGATTATGAATGAATAATGGAAATGGGTTGTTTTTCTTTGTTGTTTTCTTATCTCAGGAAATCAGACATTTTTGGGATATGGGATGGGATTTAAGTTTTTTAACATATGTTTTATGTGTTGTTGGAAATTGTTGTTTAGCGGATAGAGCTCTTAACTTTGCTAAATAGGAATTGTTGTTTATAGGCTTAGATAGTCAAATTTGCTGATTTTTGGATTTTTCCTATGATTACATTTTTTTTTTTCACTATGTGTTAATCTTCTATAATAAAGTACAAACATTCCTTACACTTCTCATATTTGGTTGATTAAAAGAATAATGAAAAATTCATTGCAATGGGAATCATCATTTATCTCATTCCAGTGAACCAAATAAAGTATCAATGAGATTGAAGTATTCCAAATATGATTAGTGTTTTGATAAATGATTTGGGTTATTTTGATAAATGTGTGAATTGAGTTTCCTTTTTTAACTTGCAAAGTAATGTTCTGTGATCTTTTGTTTTTATTTAATTGTTAAAAATTAGAATTATAGTGAGAAAGAAATAGTCGATTGTATTTAAATTATGGCACAATTAAGTAATCAAATAGTCATTGTACAGCCATTGGTATTTAAACTTAATCTATTTATAGCACTATTAAATGAGTTATTTCTTTACTACAGATCTTTGGTGTTTCAACCTCTTTAACAACCTTGGAGTTCATTTTAATTTATATCATGGACAACATTCATATTTTTGGTTATGCATGTTTACTTTATAGTTTATGAATCGAGGCTTAATTTCTTACTTATTATTTATAAATTTTCTCATAATCAAATGCTTTTGTATTTTTTTTTTTTTTTGCAGGTAGATGATATGTTAGAGGAAACAATAATATTAGATCTCTATGCTCATTTTTTATTTGATCTACATTCCTTAATATAATTTTTCTTTGACCTTTCAAATGCATTATACACAGGTTTAGTTTCTTCAAAACAAAAATGTTAGTGTTGTGATCCATAATGAACGAGACTTCAATGTCCTCTGTGTTCGTGGGTTAAACCCACTAATCAAATTTATTTGTTTCTCATATTTTTAAACCCACTAATCAAATTTAAACCCACTAATCAAATGAGAAGTTTAAAGGAAAAGGAAAGGAAAACTACTCAAGAAAGGGAATAAAAAATACACAAGTGGTATGGTTCTTTTCAAGTTTGTTTTGGAACATGTATAAAGAAAATCATGGGGGAAATGTGATATTTTGAAGCATGCATAATCTCTGAGTAATTTTCTTAATATTACTGATTTTCAAACTAAATTATGCATCCTTAAAAAATGCCCGCACTCCCATGAGCACCACTCTTCACCTTTCCAAAGATTCCTCTGGTATTGATGTTGATCCTACCCTTTATAGGAGTATGATAGGGAGTCTTTTGTATCTCACAGCCAGTCGTCCTGATATTTCCTTCAGTGTTGGTGTCTGTGCTCGTTACCAAGCCAATCCTAAAGAGTCTCACCTTCTTGCGGTAAAACGCATCATCAAGTATGTTAATGGGACCTTGGGGTTTGGGGTTTGGTTTTCCACTGATACTACAGCTGAAATTACTTGTTTTTCTGATGCCGACTGGGCAGGGTGTGCTGATGATAGGAAAAGTACTTCCGGGGGGTGTTTTTACCTTGGGAATAATCTGGTTTCTTGGCATAGTAAAAAGCAAAATGCTATCTCTCTGTCTCTTCTGAAATTTGAATACATTCTTGCAAGGAGTTGTTGTGCCCAAATGTTGTGGATGAAGCAAATGCTTCATGATTATGGAATAGAATGTAACACTCTCACTCTTTTTGTGATAACACAAGTGCCATAAACATTTCAAAAATCATCCAACACTCTCGCACCAAACACATTGACATCCGTCATCATTTTATTCGAGAGTTAGTGGATGAGGGCCTTGTTGTTTTGGAACATGTTTCTACTGAGCATCAAAAAGCTGATATTTTTACAAAACCCCTTGATCTTCTTCGATTTGAGTATCTTAGAAAGACCTTGGGAGTAATGTCTCAGTAACTAGGTTGTTTCTTGTGAGGTGAGTGTGAGTGGTTGGCTTACAGTTCTTGGATGTGATAATCTATGACTGAGTTCTGATATTTTTGCATCAAATTTTATATGAACACTACTCATGTTGCATACACAGATCTTTTTCATCTTTGTACATAGCTCATTCTGAATGCCCATACTCATTTACTTCATGATCTCATTCTGTACACATCTTTGAGATAAACTGTTGCAGGGGTTTCCGCACAAGTGATCAAAAGTTCTCTATGGACCACTGACAGTGTTTCTTGTACTCTTTCAGAGGAATTGACCTATACTGGTATATCATGGGTGATGTTAAGTCTCTTACCCATCTACCATCTTATTTCACTTCCATGGTTTCTCCCTCAGTACATAATTCTCGGGCATTAGGAAAAGGCTACCTCAGAGGCACCAACCAGGCCTTCATTATGATTCCATTCTTCACTGGTTGGACTCCATACTCTTGAGCGTGTATGCCACCAGTGAGTGCCCACAAGAAAGAAAAGTTAAAAAAAAAAAAAAAAGAAAAGGGGATCATTGTCTGAGGGGGAGCTTCCGCTTTTACTCAACAAATACCCCGTGATTCCTAGTGGTTTGACTTTTCTCTGTGATGGTCAGTTACACTTGTTGGAGGTCCAGCCATCAGATCACTACGAGGATTAACTCTAGCTTTGTGAATCTCAAGGATTGCACACACACACTTTCTTTTTATGAGCTCTCATGTGTGTTTTTGAGTTATGCATTCTCATGATGCGTGTGGCTTTGATTTAAATACTATCTGTTTCATTCATGAGCTTGTGTTTCATCTTCTTTCTCAATTTTTCAGGACTCAGAATTGATGGATACTCTTGTCCCTATGGAATAGTATGTCACCTGGTCATCTTACCTTTTACAGGGCATCCTAGGTGTTTTCATTTATAAAAAAAAAAAAAAAAAAAAAAAAAATTTTGGCCTCCGCTCGAGCGGACCTTTTCACGCTCGAGCGTGGTTTTGTGGGTTGCAGTACTTTTTGCAGTTCTGGGACTGGTGTTTTCCCGTTCGATCGGCCTTATTCACGCTCGAGCGCGCTTTTGCAAGGTTTGTCTCCCGCTCGAGCGTCAAACCCTACGCTCGAGCGGACTGGTTTTGTATAAATTTCCCTCCTTCGACCTTTGAGTCACTTTTGGCCATTCAACTTCGTCTCTTCCTAGGGTTTTTGGCGATTTGGCTATTTCATCTTCCTTCTTCAGTGTTTGGTCTGTGCATTGGCTTGCTTCTTCTTCCCCTGCACCACAGGTACTTTGTATTTCTATTTCCCTAGTTCTCTCCCTGTTTTTATTTCGGTTTTTGATTTTGGGTCGATTGTGTCAGTTACTTTGAGTCGTGTGTTGAGTTTGTTTGAGTTGCCCCTGTTTTAGTTTAGATTAAAGGTTGTTTGCTAGTTGTTTAGTCAATCCTTTCTCTATTAGGTTTTTTTTTCTGAGTTGCATTTTGGGTTTCTTTTTGGGGGTTTTTGTTTGTATGTTGTGGAATGTTTGGTTTGGGGATGTTTGTCTCTCCATGTGATCTCATGCTTGTGTTTCTCTGGAATTTGCTTCATGGTTGTGACTTAGGGATCATGCTATATTGTCTCATTGAGCATTGTTTTCTGTAATATCCTACTGTCATACCTTCATGTTATGATCCATTGAATGGTAGTTTCATCGATTTCTGAATATCTTATATTGTGCCATTCTGATTCAGATTGCTTATTACTGTATATTGCCCTAATGGACTAATGTGTGTTATCTCTTGGCTTCATTGATTTTGTTTCTTTGGTTTTGGGTTGGGGGTTTATGTGTCTTGTTTAGCCATGTCTGCTCCCAAACGTCGTAAGTCGACGGCATCTCGCCCTTCTTATGACACAGAGCGTTTTCCCTCCGCTGACAAAGCTAAGTTATTTCGTGAGTCCTACCATTCTCGTTCCATACACCTTGAACGTAATGTTCATCCATCTACCTTTGAGTCTCTCTCTATCCGGTCTTTATTTGATCCCCTGGGAGGTGATAGGGTTCTTTTGTTCTCAGGGCCACAAAACCTTACTTGGATCCGCGAGTTTTACTGTAATATGCATAGTCTTGATGATATAGGTCCTTCTTTTAAGACACAGGTGCGATCCAAAGAAATTTCATCTGCACCGATGTTATTCATGAGCTTTTAGGGATTTGTCCTAGATCACCTATTTTTTATCCTTTTCCCGTCCCATCTCGTCCCACTTGTAATTTTGATGAGGTTGCTCAGACTCTGTGTGGTTCTTCTCGTTCTTGGCCTTCAGGTACTTTGATTAAACATCATGAACTTTTACCTCAATTTCGGTTGCTCAATTTGATCATATGTGCTAATGTTCTTGTTACCATCCATAGTTCTGAAGTTAAACAAGACCAAGGTTTTATTCTTGAATGTGTTGCCCACAACCGACCCATAGACCTTGCCACCCTCATCATTCAGAAGATGGTTGCAGCTTTTGAGCGCACCAATCTTGGTTTACCATATGGTTGCCTCATCAATCGCCTGTTAGCCAAATTTGACATTCCTACATTTGATGAGGACGAGTTTGCTTCCCCGACACGCCCATTTACTAAGAAGACTGTTTCCCAGAGTCAGTCTCATATTCGGGGGGTTTCGTCTGGTCGGTCTGGTGCAGGTCCTAGTGCAGCTGCAGCCATGGCAGAGGAGGCCGAGTATGATGCGGCTGCTGGTGGTGATCTTGGTGAGGGGGAGCAGCATCCTCTGCTCAGTACACTTCGTGGGTCACCAGAGAGCGCGCTCCCTTGGTTCACGGTTTGACCATCTTGAGGAGAGGATGGATATTTTTGAGGCTCGCCTCACAGATCTTGAGACTACTTCAGATGCCCGGTTCCGTGCTTTGGAGGCTTCTTCCGAGCGGATTGAGGGTTCTGTTGACCAGATTTTGGCTCTCCTTCGGCTTCAGACTCCGCCCTCGTCTTCTTGATCTTGGCTTGGTGTGTTTCCTCCCGGCCAAAAAGGGGGAGTGATGATGGTACAGTTTTTGATGGTATAGTCTCTTGGTTTGATACAGGTTTGTGATGGTACATTTGATACAGGTGGATGTTTTTGATGGTACATTTGATACAGGTGGATGTTGCTATACAGTAGCATTGGATGGTTTAGTTTTGTTTTTTGATCTGATGCAGTTCTTGATTTGATCTGATACTGATTGGTAGTACAGGATGGTATAGTTTTTGGTTTCTTGATACAGTTGTTTTGGTTATATTTTTGATATATGTTTGTGGATGGCATCATGTTTTATGATGGGTTTATTTTATCATTTAATTCGTTCCACAGATTTTTGGTTGGCTTGTGTTTCGTTTTTTCAGGCTCATTGTACTCGCTCATGTTTGGTTGTGGATTGTTGCATATTGGTTCATGCATTGGGACTTGATTTCATCAGTTGGGACTTGCTTTTCAACTAGTTTGTTCAGAATTGGCATATTGTTTTTAGACTAGTTTAGACTCTTGTTTTAGTTCTTTTGTGTTTTGGATTAGGAAAACTGTTTTAGAATGGTTTTGTCCGGGATTTGACAAAGGGGGAGATTGTTAGGACCTTTTATTGTCAAAATCCTTGGATTAAAAACCAAGTTTGTATTTCATTAAGTTTTCCAATTTTTCAATTTTTTGGTCTCCGCTCGGCGAAAAGTGCCTTCGGCGGGGATTGCAAGCCCTCGGACTGCTTGACCGACAAGATACTGGATGGGGTGATCCCCCGCTCGAGCGGGGCAATGGACGCTCGAGCGGGAAGGCTATATGAGTCGCAAAACTTGAAGTTTCCGCTCGAGCGGGAAGACCCACACTCGAGCGGACTGCGCGATGTCAGTTTCTATAAATTCGCAGATTGGGTATTTTTCAAATACGACTTTTCCTAGATCTGTTTAGGGTTTTCTAGGGTTTTGATTGAAGATTACTTCTGAGTTTTGGTGAGTTTTCTTTGATGTTCTTGAGAGAGTTTTAAACTTATGAGTTAAAGATTCATACATCAAAGAGGTTGATACAACATATTCAAGAGAGTCTCTTCGGTGGAATCCGAAGGTTATTACGTAGAGTTTCAAAAGGTGTTTGATACTTTACGTAGTCGTTAATTCGACAAGTGAAGTTGTGGTGTGGAATCAACTTCAAGATCGGTTCGTGAAGGCGTGGTGAAAGATCTCTGAAGATTGAGACAAATTGGTGGGTTGGGTAATTTGTATGGTATCTTTGTAATCTTTTAGTTCTTCAAGAGTGGATTGATCGATGGCGGTTCGCCGTGGTTTTTGATTACAATTGAAGGTTCTTCAATTGTGGTTTTTTCCACGTAAAAAATCGTTTGTGTCGATTTATTATTTTTGTCTTGAAAACAAACAAACTAAAATCACTCTCGTAAGTGCTTGATGATTTTAGGTTGTGTGTTTTGATTTATTGGGTTTTGGAATTCATTAATCTTGATCTAATCACGAATCACATAGGATTTTCAAGGATCTTTTACAAAGATATATAAAATTTCTCAAATGGAAGATGGAAGTAACTAAAGTTTAAAAAAGAACACAAATGATGAAAGAAGGAAATAAATTGAAAGTTTATTTTAATTAAAATTGTGTTTAAATTATGATCAAGTCAAACTTTTGGGTTGAAAAAGCTATGGAGCTCAAAAGGATAAATAAGACTACATTGCTCCAAAGAAATTGTAATAAGGTATCTTTGGTTCATATTGTTTGAATATCTATTATTCATATTATGTCAATATGCTAATGTTATTGCTTTTTTAAATATCAGATTGTTCTGTATGCTCCTCACTGAAAAAAGTACATAGAAGTTGATACTCGGACATTTCAGACTGTGATGGAGAACAAGTTTGAGGGTGTCCAAGCGCTTAGAGGTGTCCAAGTACTTTTTTGTAAAAGAACAAGTTTAAAGACATTATATGGCAAATATTTTATAAAGTATATCCTTGATGTTAACCATTTTTGTAAAGTTTCCTATTGGTATGTACTTCAATGAAATTCTAATATTTTTGTAAAGTCTCTTATCAATGTAAAAGATTGGACCTTATGGATGGTTATTGAGTGTGGACAGTAAAGTGCCTTTGAAAATTCACTAAATTTAGTATCTTTGCATATTTTGGTGGAAGTCACATATGCTTGACATGGATTTTGTGTAAATTTAGTGTCTGTTGTGCAGGAATAATTTATTAGTGGGTTGAAGGAGGATGTTATAGTATGGTTATGAATTTTATGTTTCTTGATTAAGAAAGACCAGTGTATTTAGATGCACTATTTTCATGATTTGTTTATGAGTTCATTTTTCTTTTCAGGATCTATTGATATTTGATGTTTTATTCCTATTGATATTTGATGTTTTATTAGACTAATTTGAACTATTTCTTAGACATGACTGACTTTGAAAATATGTTAGAGAATGAGGTGGGAACTCTTAAAGGCATCACCCCAATTATGTGAATGAGGTTGGAAGCTTACATTCATGATAAATTCATTAGGAAATACAAAATTTGAAATTTATTAGTTATTTATTTCAGTTTTTTTTTATATCATTTGTTCCTGTTTTATGTGAAGTTTTAAATTAGAATGATATTATCATTTTAAATTGATTTCTTATAATTGAATTTCGTAGTACGTGTGGTATCAAACAAAAATTGTTCACAGTGCCTTCAAGCACGAGTTATCCCTAGTATATATATATAATCAAGCACGGACACCTTTCTGAGGGCTGCGTATCAGTGTCAGACACGGACACGCGTTGGACACGCGGTGGATACGTGTCTGACACGCAGCAGAAAGTGTTCGATTTTTTTTTTAAAAATTTTTGTAGCTGGACACATAACGGACACGTTTGGATATGTTGGGGACACGTTCGGGGGTCAATTTCATAATTCATGAAACTTCTGTGAGGGTCAATTTGTAAAAATCAAAAACAAAACAATATCTACCCTAAATCGACAGAGAACAGAAGAGAAAGAGAGAACAGAGAGAAGACCTGGTAGCTTTTTGTCGGTCGTTTGTCGATCGACGCTCGTTGACGTTCGTCCCTCGTCGGTGGTCGGTCGTCCCTCGTCAGTGGTCTGTCGTCACTTGTCACTCGTCGTTCGTCGGTGGTCACTCGTCGGTGGTCGTCGGTGCAACTTCGCTGCTCTTCTCCTTTGATCTTCAATCTTCTTCTCCGATCTTTCTCCCTGTCTCAGTCTCTGTCTCACTCTCTCTCGCAGTCACTCTCTCTCTCTCTCTCTTCTCCTCTGTTTTGAACTCCTTTTTTTCTTTTTTTATTTATTATTTTTTTCTTTTATATGGTCAGTGGAATGAGAGTGTAACATCTGTCTCTCTCTCTGTTATTTTTTTTTTCTGATTTTATTTTATATTTTCTTTTCTCTCTCTGCCGCTATTATTTGAAGTATATAATTTTTTTTTTGTTGATTAGTTTTGTTAATTTTAATAATATGTGTTTTTATTAATTTTATTATAGAAACCAATTTTTAACAGTGTTATTTTATATTTTTTTACCTTTTAATAATTTTTTAATAATTTTATGGCATATAATAAATAAATTTAATCATATATATTGAATGTGTCCCCAACGTGTCGTGTCCCCTATTTTTTGAAAATTTGCGTGTCCAAGTGTTCGTGTCATGTCACGTATCCGTGTCCGTGTCCGTATCCGTATCCGTATCCGTGCTTCATAGATCACACAAGTACTGCGAAAACTGTTATAGGTAATATTCTATTTACTAAAGTATCATCTCAATCATAAACAGATGGTAGCTCATCTCTATTATCTATCAAGGAAATATGATGGCCTCTTGACATAGTGGCCTGCCTCCATCTGATCATATTTCATTCACATTGTCCTCACTTTTTACCTTTTCCTTTCTAAATCCCTATCAAAATCCATGATCCAAACACCAGCTAAATATTTGGGGAAGCCATTTTGGCACCCCAAGAAAATACTTGGGCAAAACCTCTTGAAATTCTTTTAAAAGAAAATGTAATTTATTTACAACATGAAATATTTTTCTAGAATTTAAAAACAAGCACCCAGCATTTTGTTGCATTTAGATATAATAATCGACTTCAAATGCTTTTGAAATGGCCAACAACCATCGAAACATCTTTCTTAGTAAGCATTCCTCTACCACACAACTAATCTTTAGTATCACATCTTCCATTTCAATACCTATACCGTATCCTAATCTCTATCTCCTAACTCTAGTTATACTAGCAAACTAAGTACCAAAACAATAGACATCAAATCAATTTCCAGCCATCAAAACCAAATTGCAAGTCTTCTGTTTTCCAATCAAGTAGCCATCGCAAACTAATGCAATTGGATAAAAAGCATATCTCTCATACAAAGAATCAAAAACAATAAAAGAACACTTTGATTGTCAAGTTTGAAATGAACCTACATTCATCTAAAACAAGCTACAACTATTCAGTTCCAATTGTTCAATTACTCTAAAAATCAATTGAGACAAAGTTACAAAAAAAGACAACTTACATATAAGAGCTATGCGAACCCAAGTTTGCCAGCTTCAGAGAGCTCTACAACACCTCAAAAAGCATTTTTCTCTGAATCTCCCAACTATGAACTCTGCAATTCCCATGGCAGCCCAAAATCTAAGCTTTTGGCGTTGGCATTCTCTTAGCCTTCTTGTTTCTCTTCTCCGATAAAGCCTTTCCAAAGAACTCCACAATCTGCTCCTGTGATTCGAGAAGCATCTCGGTCCACTTCATCTCCATGTCCCTTTGCATCGCCTCAACTTCCCTCGCCAACTCCATCTTCATCCTCTCCATCCTCATAAACCTACCTCCTAATTCCTTAATCGTCGCCACCATCTCTACCACCGGGTCTCCCTCTCTCTTCATTCCCACCCCATCATCACTACCACCACCGCCTTTCTTCCCCAATCCTAACCTCTCTCAATACCCATCTCTCACAACCCCAGTAGACACAAAATTAGGATTAGGGTTAGGGTTACGATAAGATTTTTTTTCGTCCCAAGAATCACTGTAACACTCGATCGACCGGGAATTTTGATCCGAAACCAGCCGATCCAATTGCTCATCGACTCATCAACACTCCAATTTTCAGTAACACCACGCTTTACGCTCTGTTACACTCCGATTTTAGATTTTAGAGGGTTTGGGGTGCACTACTGATGTGTTATTTGTCTCTTTTTTTTTTTTTTTGCATATTTATTTTATGAAAAGTTAAAAAATATATTTTTTTAGATGATTTTAAATACTTTTTAAATTGAAAAAAGATTTACAAGATCACTGATATGATTGGTTAATGAGTAGGAAAGATATGAGAAAGAATGTGTTACCTTATGCTCTGTTTGTTTGAACGAAAAATGATGGTGGTGGTGGTGGTGTTAGGAAGTGGGGACGCTGCTGCACAGCCCGTGGAGCAGCGTCTGCTATGCGGTGATTTGGGCCCATTTCGGGGCCTATTTTGATAATCCGAACAGTTCACATTTTAGAATATGTCAAGTAGAAAATGCCTGCAAAAAATCAAGGTAATCGGATATCGTTTACCTATTCATCCACTCACATTTGTATTCATTTTAATCAAGCTAAAATACATTTGTATTTATTTTTGTTCATACAAATGTGAGTGGATGAATGCGTAAACGATATCCGATTAACTTGATTTTTTACAGGCATGTTCTACTTGACGTATTCTAAAATGTGAACGGTTCAAATTATCAAAATAGGCCCTGAAATGGGCTCAAATTGCCACACAGCAGACGCTGCTGCGTGGGCTGTGCAGCAGCGTCCCCATATTCGGTGGTGGTGGGGCGAGAGCAATAGTGACGATGATGATGGTGGTGGTGGTGGCCGTGGTAATGGTGATGTAGTAGTGGAGGTGAGAGGGGTGTGTTGGTGGAGGTGAAAATGGTAAAATTTTAGTTCAAAAAACGTTTTTCACCCCTTAAAAATAGAAAATATTTTCTGTTCAAATATGCTTGTTTTCTATTGACTATGGAAAATGTTTTTCATTGACTTTCGTTTTTCATTATACCAAATACTAGAAAATACAAAAAATATTTTTCCTCCAAACAAACAGAATGTTAGATATTCTAAAAATCTACGTAGAAAATAGGGAGAAAAGCTCTCAAACCTTTCTTTTTAGGTATAAAAAAATCTAGATCTACACTATGAAAATATATTTGGAGCTTGCCATAAAGACGCTAGAAATCGCTTCAGAGAAAGCCTCTCCAACGCCTTTGCGGGGTCTCTATCGCTTACATAAATTAAGATATATAAAAAAAATATATCATTATAAGAATTCAAAAAGATAATATATGATCTTGTTACTTTATAGTTTAGCAAAATTTGGTTTATAGAAAAAAGATAATTGAACTGATTACAGTAAATTATCGCTTAAACATTATTTTTTAAATTACTAATTAAGCTTGCATAATCAAACTAATTTAGCATAATTATATTGGATTACCTTAAGGTTTTAAAACTGTGCCATTTTTTCATCAAGAATTCGTTAGTCCTATATATGGAAAAAAAAATGATATTGACATCATATTTACACTGAAATATATATTTTTTCTTGTTTATGCTTATGTCTATACACTTTTTTGCATTAATTCCTATTGCCTTAACATTACGAAAAAACAGATCAATGTAATTATACCAAATTTATAGGCATATTGTAATTTTTGCCGGAACCTTGGATTGTTAGTGTATTTTTTTTATTTTTTTTTCCTGAACATCACAGAATTTTTTTTTCAAATTTAGTATAAAAAAACCTTAAATCCTAAATAAACCTTGAACTGATTACAGTAAATTATCGCTTAAACATTATTTTTTAAATTACTAATTAAGCTTGCATAATCAAACTAATTTAGCATAATTATATTGGATTACCTTAAGGTTTTAAAACTGTGACATTTTTTCATCAAGAATTCGTTAGTCCTATATATGAAAAAAAATGATATTGACATCATATTTACACTGAAATATATATTTTTTCTTGTTTATGCTTATGTCTATACACTTGTTTGCATTAATTCCTATTGCTTTAACATTACGAAATAAGAGATCAATGTAATTATACCAAATTTATAGGCATAATGTAATTTTTGCCAGAACCTTAGATTGTTAGTGTACTTTTCTTTTCTTTTTTTCTGAACATCGCAGAATTTTTTTTTTCAAATTTAGTATAAAAAAACCTTAAATCCTAAACGGCGACTTTATTCGTTTATGCCCACGAGCGGCTTGCATCCAGAATGGAAGAAATGATCTAAGGCAGGAGGGTAGGCCCAACCGGCTAGGGCCAAGTCAAAACAAAAATTCTATGATATTCCAATATTTTCCGGCAGCACAGCAAGAATTCTATGATATCCACAAAGCTTTTATTGATTTCCAGAATTTTCAAAGCGCGTGCACACAAAAAAAAAAAAAAATCAAGAAAGTGCCCGAGATGTAGATTCCTCCATCATATTGTTCATTTGGTAAAGAACAATCAATTGACTGCTGACACAACACAATCATTACAGTCACAAACATATTTATAAATAAAAAAAATTAAAAAATAAAAAGCATAGATCAGCTGGAAAGAGTCAAACACAACTGTCACCAATCCATTTTGATAGCAGCAGTAGCAACAAGCTCATGGAAAAGGAAGACACTCATCTTCACAACAACAGTTGGGATGTGATAACCACAACACCAAAACCATGTTCCCAAAATGTTTTCTGATAATAAAATCTGAAATTAACCGCATGTCCTTGTATCACACTGTTATCCCAAATTAACATTTGAAATTAACAACACCAAACCAAGAATACTATACACAACTCAAAGCCCGCGAAAATTAACTCTTTTCATCATAACAAATAAATGTATAACAATGGTAATCATTTTGGGTCGTAAACAGCGCTCTAATTTACATTGCATCATTCTGTGAAAAATTACAATAGGAAGGATACAAACTCAAGTATTACAATTTCTATCCTTCGGATAGCAAACAATCGAAATGTGGCTAGAGTGAAAGGGAGATATATTATGATGCAGCCTAAATAATATGATATACTTGACAAAGAAAAAAAAAGATTAAAAAAAATAATTAAAAAAAAAAAGCCTAAAAGAATATGACAACTACAGTTTTTACAAAAAAGAAGAAGATTAGATGCACACAACAAAATCACCTAGTCATCTCCTGGGGGGATAAAAAATTGGGTTCATTTCAATTTCTCCACCTCCAAACTCCCCGAACTTCTCTGCTTCTCTTGCAATCTGAATATCATCAGCTCCATAGTATTGAACAAAAATTTTTACAACAAAACGAGGAATCAATGCTCCGATTGGGATGCCAAGCAAGCACAACCAAAACAATCCTGTTTGAGCAAGATGAACGATGGCCCTGCAAAATTAATTTTAAGAGTTGTACTTCAGTCTTTGATCTGCCAAGCAAACAAAGATGAGAATTGACATTATGAAAGTCAAGAGCAGAAGAACATTTCCATTTATAAGAAAATGGATTCGGTAATAAATGCTCGTGCTTATTCATTATATAAAGTGTAAAGCAATTTTAAAGAAAGTAGCAACTTTGCAGTTCAACTGTCACAGATGGTCACTAAACACATAAAGCCACCAATGGTACACTAAAGACCAAAGTTCTTAAAGGCGAATGCGTGCCTTGAGGCGTTTTACCCCTCATGAGGCGGGGCATAAGCCTTAGGGCGTTGAGGCGCAAGCATTTCAAATTTCAAATTTTAATATTAACTGAATAAATTAAATATTTTTAAATAG
Source organism: Camellia lanceoleosa (assembly GCA_025200525.1). Taxonomy (NCBI): domain Eukaryota; kingdom Viridiplantae; phylum Streptophyta; class Magnoliopsida; order Ericales; family Theaceae; genus Camellia; species Camellia lanceoleosa. The sequence goes on along the minus strand of CM045760.1, from coordinate 111,967,376 downwards.
TTAAAAAAATAAAACAAAATTAAATATAAATGTGTAAATACTTTTCGCTTTAATGCGTTGAACATTTTACTGCATAGAAGGAAGTTTTCCTTCATTGAAAGAGAAATCGATAGTCTTAACTTTAGTGATTGAGTTTCTCACTTGACCATTAACTGTGTTTTCCTGATGATAAAATCTGAAACTAACCGCATTTCCTTGGATCACACTGTTATCCCAAATTAACATTTGAAATTAACCACAACACCAAAACCAAGAATACTATACACAACTCAAAAGCCTGAGAAAATTAACTCTTTTCATCATAACAAATAAATGTATAACAATGGTAATGATTTTGTGTTGTAAACAGCGCTCTAATTTACATTGCATCATTTTGTGAAAAATTACAATAGGAAGGATACAAACTCAAGTATTACAATTTCTATCCTTCGGATAGCAAACAATCGAAATGTGGCTAGAGTGAAAGGGAGATATATTATGATGCAGCCTAAATAATACAATATACTTCATAGAGAGGGAAAAAAAAAAAAGAAGATAAAATAAAATAATTAAGAAAAAAAAAAAAAAAAGAAGCCTAAAAGAATATGACAACTACGGTTTTTACAAAAAACAAGAAGAAGATTAGATGCACACAACAAAATCACCTAGTCATCTCCTGGGGGGATCAAAAATTGGGTTCATTTCAATTTCTGCACCTCCAAACTCCCTAAACCCCTCGAACTTCTCAGCTTCTCTTGCAATCTGAATATCATCAGCTCCACAGTATTGAACAAAAATTTTTACAACAAAACGAGGAATCAATGCTCCGATTGGGATGCCAAGCAAGCACAACCAAAACAATCCTGTTTGAGCAAGATGAACGATGGCCCTGCAAAATTAATTTTAAGAGTTGTACTTCAGTCTTTGATCTGCCAAGCAAACAATGATGAGAATTGACATTATGAAAGTCAAGAGCAGAAGAAAATTTCCATTTATAAGAAAACGGATTCGGTAATAAATGCTCGTGCTTATTGATTATATAAAGTGTAAAGCAATTTTAAAGAAAGTAGCGACTTTGCAGTTCAACTGTCACAGATGATCACTAAACACATAAAGCCACCAATGGTACCCTAAAGACAACTACGTTCATCCTCTGCCCTTACTAGGGTGGCACTATGCAATCATTAGGGTATTCAATGGAATAATATGCAGTTTTTTTTTTTTTTTGGCTTACCTATATATATGCATTCATCAGGGTATTCAATTGAATAATATGCAGTTTTGATATTAATTAGCTATGATGCTTGTTTGATCACCAATAATTTTTCTTGTTATTATGCATCACAAAATTTTTGTAAAATTGCAATTAGTTTTATGTTCCCAGAAAAGATTTCTTTGCTTACATTTAATACCCATGTTTTGGAGTGTCTCTGTAAAGAATTTCTGGAACCGCTATTGGACCTTAGTGGTAGCAAACCACTGCTTGTATTGGTTAGGGATCACAACCCCACCTTTGTTTTGTAGATGCTTTAAAATTTGTACATAATAAACTCTTTAAAAAAAAAATCTTGGTACTTTGACCAATTTACTTTCTAGAAAAATTTATTTTGAGCTAAGCTTCAAAGAACCCACACAGGTGGCCCTGTGGCTAAGGGTTTGAACATAGGCAGTAAAAAGTCTCATATTTGACTCTCATGGGGCGCATAACACTCAACTTAACTGATATGGTTTGTGGGTGATTGTATGAATCTGGAGTTTATTTATAAGGCCATACTGAAAGTGAGATCCATGGATATTAAATTGACTCTCTTCAAAAAAAGCTTTATGAGTTTTTCCAAGTGCTTCTCAACTGGGGACACAACCCTACACAGAAGTGCAAGTCTTTTGTGTTCAGTTTTTGGTTTCTTTTTTATTTTTCAGCTTATATCATGCTTCTTACATTTTTCTTTTATCAAACTGAAATAAAAAAATTAGTTTGAGAGGAGCTTCCTAACAAAAAGGCCATAGTGCATGCAGCAACTAGCATTCAAAGGTATCAATAACAAATGTTAAGAATGCTGGCAATGCAAACTAACACAAAATTACTCTATGATGCAATTGTCGTGTGCAACTAAGGCACACAAGCAAGAAGGGTGAGCACAAATGCAAAGTCCATCATGCTATGAGATTCAATGACGTAGCATTCATTTTCCATGGGCAATAGAAGCATACAAGCAAGGAAGGCAAGTACATGTGCACAAATATAAATAGATATATTCAATATGTAAACAAAAAATTAGCAAAGAGATCTTACCAGTAACCAGGTAATACGGGTATAGCATCAATAATGAGGACACAAATAAAGATTGCAACTAATCACATCCATGGCCAAGTGTATATTAACCAGAATCACCACTGCAAGTGTCCAAAGATCTCCTAAGCTCGAAGCATCAATGGTGCTGTGCCAGTACACAAAGAGGGGAAGAAAGAAGGCAGCTACACTTTGCCACAAAGTGTCTGCCATTGTTATCCAAAATAGTTTTGCATTATAGCTTTACCCTCTCTGTCCAGACCCATAAAGCTGAGGAGGATACCTTAGAAGAGTCATTCTACTTAGATCCTTGTCTAGGATTCCAACAAAGATTGTAGGAAACAAAGTATAAATTACTGAATACAAGACACTGCTCCACTCTGTAATTGCAGTTGTCAAAGTGAAACCAGTGAAAATCGTATACTATACAATTAATTATACAATATCAGCTACATAGTTAAAGAGTGTTTTTGTATACAACCAGTGTTCGTACCAAACATGCATAATTTCCAGCCTCGTTCAATTAACTAAACAGTTATTTAACATTCATCACTTTCAAATACTAGTTGTCAGCCAAATTTCTTGGCTCAAGGTAAAAGTATGTCAATGTAACGCCCTCAAAATAATGACAATAAACCCATCAATTGAACATGCATCAACATAATAAAAGTTTACCTTCTTCTATTTAATTGAACTGTTCTGTACAAAAGTATTACATGTAAACAATAAAAGCGGGTGCCTTAAAGGCTTACAACTTTCCAAGTTAACACTTGGTTACAATCAAGAGAGCTCTAGCTCAATACACGTAAAGCCCTTGGCTTGAGGTTACATGTAACACATCAAAAGTAAATAGAAGTCAAAAAGTCCATCCGCCACTAGCCTCCCAAGCTAAGTCCTTGGAGGTGGCATCTTTTTGCAGACGAAAATGATGTTCCCATATAGGGTGAGCCACAGCCCAGTAGAAATATACTAAACCAGTTATGAATAATGACTAAAAGATTAACAGTTGATAGATGGTCAACACTTTTACACTCTTTCATAACACATTACAATTCCAAGACTTTCAAGTCTATATTCAATTCACTCTCCATTTTCATTAAATTCCCAATTTATAACTCATGGCTCAGAACCTGGCCACACAACTCATATGAGACAATAACTCATATTAACCACTTACAACTTCATTACTTCCACAGATATGCATACTAGCTATATCACATTCCCAAGACAAGCATACGAGGTCTATCTCTGAGTCCATCCCCTATCTTCTCCCAAACAACATCCGGTTTAGAGGTACATCCCCTATCTTCCCCTAAACCGTGGAGTACATCCCCTATCTTCTCCAACACAACACAATGCATATAAACAACAATTATACACATCACAAATCAATACATAAAGTTAATGTATTCTTCAACTGTCATACTCAATGACACATTTCAATGATTGGTTTTAATTTACCTAATCATCATGCATTGTCTACAACAATCAAGACTATCCTCCACCGATAGCCCAAAGCAGATATTTCTAAACAGAAAATAAATGCGCAATGAATATATAATCAACATCTTAATTCCACAATTAATTATCCCAATTAATTAAACAATATAATTATAGCATTTTCCATAATTAACATTCAACCCCTAAGGTTCCATTTTCATCAATGATTCCACATTAATCTCATTTCTATGTACCAACCGTACATATAGGTTTATTTAAAACAAATCCCCAAACTTTTATAAAATTGCACAAAAGCCCCAAACTTTCCCAAAATTACACAACTATCCCCAACATATCAAAATGTCAAAATTCAAAGACAGAACCCATAAAGAGGAGTAGGATATCCCTACCTCAAAGTTTAAGCCCAAAAGGAGATGAAGACCCAAAGATCAAAATGCTCCAAACACCGACTTTTTCAGATTAGATCGAAGCCCCCGACGACCTCTACCTTTTTAACAAAGCAAGAAGGGTAGGAAATGATCCTAGATAGATCAATCCTTAGAGAGAATGTAAAGTTAGAGAGAGAAGCTCTCAGATCTTGAAGATTGGATCAAAAGTTTATAAAAATCTAACTTGAAACTTCATTGCCGTTTAATCGATATAAATAGGCTCGCCGAAGCGAAGACTTGGTCGCCGAGACCGTGAAAAAACCGTAGCTCGAGCCAAGAAGGTCTCGCCGAGCCAACATCCTAGAAGCTCGCCGAGCGAAGAAAAGCTCGCCGAGCCAGAGCTCGACCTTCAGTTCGCACTAGACGACGCTGAAGCGATTTAACCGCTTCGCTTGAGCGAAGATCAACCAGACGCTCAAGCGAAGAACGGCTCGCTCGAGCGAAATCATGGTGTTCAGTTCAAGATTAGACGATCGCTTTCAGCGAAGCCACTCTGGCTCGACCCACCAGACACAAAACTCAACTCTCGCTCGAGCGACCAACTCCTCGCTCGAGCGAAGGACAAAAATTCTGGGCAGCAACCCTTGGCTCCCAAACACAACCAACCTGAAACAAACCTGCCCAACACATCCTACAACTCAAATACAATATATGAAAGGACGTAAACAAGACAACAATCCACTACCAACATCCACGGACACATGTCCGGATCACTATACAACAAGGGGTAGACCCGGGATCGCTATAGTCAAAGTCCAACCCTTTTTTTTTCTCACCCAGAAGCCCCTGTATCAAATGTGGTTGCAACTATTATTTTTGCAACTAGGTTTAATATATTTTTGGCCAAGTTTAAACAAGGAAAATTAGGGAACAATCAGAAGAGGACCAAAAATAGAAAGAGAAATGTAGAATTTCACTACAATAAATAGTTTTAATTTATATATGTACTTTTTAAAAAAAAAAAGAAAAACCCAAAAAATATATTTATAGTACTATTCTCCTTTCATACTCCCGACATGTTACAATTGAAGTGGCGTATAGTATTCAACAGAGGATTGAGCACAAAAGTCATATACAACACCAGTTGATCTCTCTTTAAAAGCCAGCCATGTTCTTTTGTGATGCTTACGGGACAAAACATGAAGGCACCTCCTATCTTTGTACCACCTGTGGGTTCTGGGTCAACCAGAATTGTGCTGAATCATTGCCTAGCACCAGTGGTGGAGCCAATAAATTAAATGAGAGGAGCACTTATTAATTATAACATTGAAAATTTTTACAAAATATTTCATATAAACTTTTACGATTGGCTTCAAGAAAGATATATATATATATTATTTGTAATTACTCTATCATGGACAATATATAAAAAAAAAAAAGTCATGGATATAAGTTTAAAATAAATTATATAATGATAAAATAATTTTTTATACAAAATTTCAATAAAAATTCAATATAATAGTAATATCACGTCATCGTTAACATATAATATTACCAACCAATAATAAAGAAACACATAGAGGATAAACCCCACATGTCAAATGTACCTAACAATTCAATAATTTCAAATTTTTATTGAGATTAATTATAATTGTATATCAATAATGATATATATCACGATTGTATTAAAATTTTCATAGATAATAATATGACTTATCGTAATATCTTTATTTTCAATAAAAAAAAACAACAATTATTATTCTCATAAATTTAAAAATGTCATTGATATTTCACTCTAAATAATATTTTATAATTTTTTTTGTTTAAAATATTTTCTTTATATTTACACACACACACACAAAAAAAAAAAAAAAAAAAATTATTCCAAAATCCAGGGGCACGTGACTTCGGTCTAGTCGGGTCCCTAACGCCTAGCACCATTAAACTCAATAATAACCTCACCCTAACCCTCTCACCTCATCTATTCTATTCCATTTGAAACTTGGCGATTTATTAACTGTAACAAGCGAGTGTACAAAAGAAATTGGGTTTAAGATTGTTCCGACTCTGAATCTGAATATTTTGTCCATGTAAATTGTGCAACATCAGAGACTGAACGTTATATGTTGACCCTTTTTTCTTGCAACTCATTTTCTTTTATAATCCTCTTAATTGGTTTTTTTTTTCTAAAAAAAAAAATTTATTTTGTTTCATCCTTGATTATGTGGTTTCAGAGAATGCAAACCAGAGTTTAATCTTGTTGATCCAAGTTGACCTTCTTTTTCCCTTGAAACTCTTCTTTTAATTGTCTCATCAGTTCTTTCCTTATTAATTACAAGGGCCTCTCATATAGTTTCAATAATTATAGAAACCATTCTTCTTTTTTAAACTATTATTAAGATTCCCCACCGTTAATCTTCTGTTAATTTAAATAACAAAATATGATGATGTCATGCTGATTTCACCTATTATGAGTAAACAATTTTAACATTGCCCTTATATATTCAAATAGTAAATTTCACTCACCTCCCTGATGTTTTACAAAAAATTAATAAAGACTCATACATCATTTTAATAATGTTAAACAAAATTATTAAATTCTATACAATATTTAAAAAAATTCTAAATTGTTAAGACAATCATATATATAATAGTAGAATAACCAAACATTACCTTATCTAAAAAAAAATAGAGCTAATAAATTGATCACCATTAAATCTTATATTAGATTAAATACAATCATTTATTTGAAAATTACGAAGCAAAGTATAAAAGATGTTTTATTTTTTAAAAAGACCACCAATTTTATAAATAATTATTTTGGGAAATTAGAGTTTGAATAAAAATTTAAAAATACATATAGGTATTGGATTTTTTTTCCATATGAAAAATACATATTTGCAGAAATTATCTATCTCGTTCCATTTTCTTCATTTTATTTCTTTCATTTTTCTTTCTGTTTATTTTCTCATTCATTTTTTCATAGTGTCACTGCAGCAAATAGCAACACCATATAATTTATTATTATTATTATTATTATTATTATTATTATTATTATTATTATTATCATTTGTTCTCTTCTCTATGTTTTTTTCTCAAATTTTTTTCATCATTTTTTCTCTTTCATCAATGTTAGCTAGTATCACCCAATACCATAGCAACTTACAAAATATAAATTTTTCTTTTGTCTTGTAAACATATTTGTGTATTAATTTTTTTAAAGAAAAATAAACATAATAACATTTTATATTTATAATAAAAAAATTGACTTATAAAAATGACCAAATGTTACCTTATAAATATATATATAAAAAAAAATTATCATTTTATCTTTTCACAATCCTATATTATTCTCAAATTTTAATTATCATTAAAAAAAAGTAAATATATCTCACCTTAATAATAAAAATTTTCAAAATAAATATAAAAGTAAAAAAAATATCTAATCACATTACAATAAATTAAAATTAGATGATAGGGATTGAAAGATAAATAAATTATTTGAGAATAATAAACTACTTAAATTTGTCATTTCTTACATCTAATTAAAATAGAATTTTACTTAAAGAAATAAATTATTTGAAAATAATAAAATTCTCAAATAATTTGTTATTTATTACATCTAAAATCTATATCTCCATCTTTAGTTCTTTCATTTAAATTATTTTTATTAAATTAAATCTCAAAATTAATTCAAATAAGAAACATGGATATTCTTCTTAATTTCATTAATGGTTTATTTATTTTTATTTTTTAAACTTATAAAAGTTCAAAACTTAATAGTGTAAAACAAAAAAAATACAAAGTCAAGCAAAATCCAAAAAAAGTTTGTGAGAAATAAAATGATAATTTAATATATATGTAAATTACAATTAAAGAGTATTAAGTGTAAAGGGTATTATGGTCATTTGTATAATCAATTTAACACCATTTGGCTTAAATTAACGGGAGGGGGGGGGGATCTTGACAATGTCAGAAAAAATAAAAGAGATTTCTGTAATTATTAAAATTAAAAGGAGGTTCCTATAATTGTCAGAAACCTCAAGTGAGTGTAATTTACCCTATTATTTTTCATTTTGTGGTTTCAGGGAGTGCAAAGCAGATACTAAAGCTGAAATCTTTGACCCTAATTTGATCAATTTGCCAGTACCCAATGAATTTGTTGATCTGATGACCCAATTTATCAAGGGCATTAGACTACAAGGGAAGTATAAAGGGGCGAAAAAAATCCAACATGTTAGTCATGGCCACCCTTTAATTTTGTTCGACAAACAACTTGACAGTGAGTCATGCTCTACTGGGGGCAAATTGCCCCTCTTGAATGAGGTGATGAAGAATGATGAAAAATGCAATGGGTGTGCACAAACCATTTCTGTTCCTTTTTTTTTTATTGCACTGAATGTAACTTCTTTCTCCATGAGTGGTGTACAGAGTTACCCATTGAACTGCGACACCCATGTCACCCAGAGCATCAACTTCTCTTGACCCCAAATTTTCATCTATGTAAATGTACATGCTGCAGATCAGATAGCAATACGTTTATTTTTCATTGTATGACCTGCCCATACTTCATTGTCGATTGTAAGTGTGCATCCCTACTACGCGTTACCAGACACAAAGCTCACAAGCACACCCTCGCTCTAAAGCAAACATGGTCTGGTAGATACGGTGCCTGTAATGATGTTTTTCTTCGATTGGCATTTGTATGTGACCCTTGCAATCTGAATATTTGTGTTGGGTGTGCTGTTTTGCCGGGTACCGTTAGTCACAGATACGATAAACACCCATTCACCCTAACCTATTCCTCTCCTCCTCTCAAAGACCCGAACGTGGATGAGGAGCACTATTGTGAGATTTGTGAGGGGGAAATAAATCCAAACTTATGATTCTATCATTGTGTCATTTGTGATCAATCTCTTCATACACTCTGCAGCCGTCCTATTGATTGGATTCCAAATGTCAAGTATCGGGAAACCATTGAATTCCATCACCATCACCCACACCTTCTCATACGTGCCCACATCCCCCTGGAGAACAGTGATATTCAATCACCATGCAGCCAATGTGGCAATTTTTTCCAAGACGATTCGCATATGTACTATCAATGTCCACTTTTTTTTTTCCTCTACTGTTGTTCCTTCTCGAAAAAATAAAATTTGTAGAAACTGAAATTTGATGAAAATCTATTTGGAGACTTTCAAATCCTAATTGTGATAGTTTGGCGGTTCATTTGCTGGGCTATTTTTTAAATTTAATTTTAAATTTTTGGTTGTTGATGATGCAATTGTCAACAGAGGAATGAAATAATGTCCGGTTACAAAATAAAGTGAATATACTATAAATTCAATAATGTAATTTGTAGAGTTGATTGAGATTGCAAAATCATACACTCAAGTCAGATCATAATAAGGATAAATTTAAACTGTTAAAAGTTAATCACTCAAAATAAATGTTTTTGTGACAGTTTTTTACATATGTCGCTAAAAATTAAAAATTAGTGACATTTTTTTGTCACAATTTTTATAAATTATCGCTAAAACTTACAATTATTAACATTTTTTGTGACAAATTTTTTAGACTGTTGTTGATTTCTGCTTCAGAAATCTATGGATATAGCTCTCTCTTTATCTGGCTTGGCTGCTCTGTTTTTATTTTATATTTTTATTAGTACTAAATTTTTTTGTTTTGCTCAATTGTGTTTTTTTGGATAGGATCAATGATGATTGATAAAAACTGCGTTATCTATCTGTAATTCCCTCAAAAGGGATTGAAGATATAGCAATCCCGGTTTTCCCTTTTCTTGTTTAATTGTATTCCGGACTCGGTTCCGTGAATGTGTTGTTGTTATATTCTCATTCCCATACTTTACTCTTTGTATGTGAGTCTTGGGTTGTGTTGAGCAGGTTTGAAACAGGTTGGTTGTGTTTAGAAACCTAAGGTTGATGCCCAGATTTTGGCCTTCACGCTCGAGCGGGGCTTTTGATGCTCGAGCGGGCCCTTTGTTTTTGCTTCTCCGCTCGAGCAGGCATTTTGATGCTCAAGCATGATTTTTCATCTCTCAGTATTTTGTTCTATAGGTCTTCAGACGCTCGAGCGTCCACTTTTACATTCGAGCGGGGACCATCAACTGCAAAACTTCTGGAAGTATGCACCCGGCGCTCGAGCGGCGCTTTTGACGCTCAAGCGTAAGTCTGTGTCTGACGCTCAAGCAGGGAATCCCATGCTCAAGCGGGCCTGTTTTTATATCAGTTCGGGATTTCACTTTTTGGATCACTTTTCGGCATTATCTCTCTCTCTACCTTTTCAAAAAACAAACTTGAGAGCCTTTCACTCTAGAATACAACTTCTCCCAAAGGTTTGATCTAGTTTGAGTGATCTTCTACCTTAGTTCCTTTGTAAAAAGTGTAGAGCTTGGTGTGGGCTACACTTTGATCCAAAAATTTCTTTGTTTGGAGCACTTCGAGTTTTCTTCATCCTCTCCTTTAGGTCTCATCTCTTGAGGTATGGATAACTACTCATTCTTATGATCTTTGACATAAACTATAGTCATTTTAATTTAATGTTAAAGTTGGGTAATTTTGGGTGTTAGGGTTTCAAATGTATAAAGAGGGGTTTTGTTCTTTGGGCCAATACATGTATATTTTTGGTCTCAAATGGGGGTTATGGTTGTTTATTGTTGATATTTGAGCCTTTGGGTCAATGTTGAGATAGAGGGAGAAAAGCCCTAATTTTTGTTATAAATTAATTTATATAATTAATTTGGGAAAGTTATGGAAATATGAAATTGAGTTGGAAATAATGAAATTGGCTTATTATGAGATTGAATGGTGGAGTTGGATTTATTAATCACTCACCTTTGAAAATGTTGATTATTTATCTGTTGATGCATTTATTATCTGTTTAGAAATAATTGCTTTGGGCTATCGGTGGAGGATAGTCTTGATTGTTATAGACACTGCATGATGATTAGGTGAATTAAAACTAATCAGTTGAATATGTCATTGAAAATGACGGTTGGAATAATACATCGAATTTGTGTATCGATTGAACATGTATATGATAAACGTTTATATATATTGTATTGTGTGGGAGGAGATAGAGGATATACTCCACTGTTTCGGAGGAGATAGGGGATGGACTCCTAAACTGGATGTTATTTGGGAGGAGATAAGGGATGGACTCCATTGATACAGTAAATACGTGTATCTATTGTGAAGTATGGAAGTGCTTTAATATGAGATTGATACAGCAAATATGTATATCTATTGTGAAGTATGGAAGTGCTTTAATATGAGATTGATACAGCAAATATGTGTATCAATTATGAAGTATGAGAGTATATGAGTTGTTTTCTCATTTGAAATTGAAGTGTTGTTGATATGAGTCGTTATCTCATTTGAAATTGAATTGTGGAAAAAGGAAGTGTTTTAATATGAGATGTAATCTCATTGAATTGTTTGGCCAGGTTCTGAGCCATGTTTTTCAATTGAAAATTGGATAAGTAAAGGAAAGTGGAATGAAACATGTACATAATTGTCATGGAACTGGAATGTGTTATACGTTGGTTTTTATGAGTTAAACATTTATCAAATGCTAATGTTTTTGTTATTGCTCATATTATGTTTAGCATATCTCTACTGGGCGTTGGCTCGCCCTATATGGGACATCATTTTCAGGTACAGGTGATATGCTGCCTCTAAGGTCTTAGCTTGGGAGGTTGTAGAAGTTGAAGGCTTATCTTTTTGTGATTATCTTTTTGTATTACATGTATATCAAGCCAAGGGCTTATTTTGTGTAAAGAGTTAGCACTCTACTTTTGTTGAACCCAAGTGTTGGCTTGGAAAGTTGTAAGCCTATAGGGCATTTACTTTTGTTCTCAATATGTAATATGTCTTGTAAGAATACTCTGATGAATGGAAATGTGCTTTATCCTCTTAAGTTTATGAATGTATGATATATGTATTATTTGTGGGTGTTACAACTTGGTATCAGATCGTACCGGGTTTGAATACTTTGGGTACGTGGGAAGTGGTTAGTACCACAATGGGTTTGTCTCGCTTGTTAGAGACTTAGATGTAATGTAACGTGCTTATGTGATAACATGTTTATGTGACTATGTGGGTATGGGATTTAGTTTCTAGGATGTTGATTGGATCCTTGGGTTTCTGTAAGTCTTGTTGGAAAAGCACTTGATCAATGTTGTTTCTAATCGGAACTCTAGTGACACCTCGGGACTGTCATTATCCGGAAATAAAATTCGTAGGTGCTTATGTGATTATGTGCTTACGTGGAGTGAATTACAGTTGTCCATGCATTAGGACACGAGTGTTGTAGCTTTGGCACATTTATGAATGTGCTAATGTTCTTCGTTACCTTTATTAGAATGTCAAGACGAGGACGTGGTGGTAGGCGAGATAGGCCTAGGAGGCAGGAGATGCCTATACCGGATAAGATTCCAGAGCAGCAGAAGGGGGTTGGTCAGGCCAATGTGGCCGAGCCAGTAGGTCAACAAGCCATGGGCACCTTAGCCCGTGATATGGCAGGAGCATTGAGGGAATCCATGGACATTGTCAGAGCTGAGAATCAAGTCCAGGCCCATGTTGCTGAGGCAGGGCCTTCCTTTCTGAAGAGGCAGTTCTTCCGATCTAATCCGGATGAGTTTGTTGGGGATTCAAAAAAGCCACTTAAGGCTGATGAGTGGCTGGAGTAGATGACGAAGACATTTGAGATGCTAGGCATCGAAGACGAGGCTTTGAAGGTGACCTTGGCGTCTTTCCAGCTGAAAGGAGACACGGGTCAGTGGTGGAAGTTTATTCGGGGCCGTATTGGTGGAACATAGGAGGCCTTTGTAGATGCTTTCCAGGAGAAGTTTCTGTCTCCAGTTGTCAAGGAGAAGTTGAGGGACCAGTTTTGTCAGCTCAAGTAGCTGAATATGCATGTGGCCAAGTTTGAGGCCGCATTTACCAGTCTATCCAGGTTTTCACCTAAGCTAGTGGCGTCTGAGGAACGCCGTTGTCTTGAGTTCGAGAAGAAGCTGAGGAATGGACTTAAGACTAGGATTGCTTGGTCCATGACTCGGGAGTATGGACGCCTTGTGGATGGGGCGGCGCATCTTGAGATCATTATGCAGGAGGAGGAGGAGAGGCAGAGGGGCTCCAAGAGGAGTCAGGATGGCCAGGGGGATGGTAGGTGGCAAAGGGGTTCTAACCCTCAGCAGTCCCAGGGTGCTTTAGTGAGATCTACCTTTCCAGTGCCGAGTGCAGGTTCTGGGAGAGGCAGTCAGGGAGACATTACTTGTTACAAGTGTGGTCAGCTGGGCCACAAGTCTCTAGCTTGCCCGCAGAGGGGAGGAGTGCAGAGAACAGCTTCATCTTCGGCTCGACCTCAGAGCCAGAGTCAGAGCAGAGGCTAGCCGCTCTCTTGTTACCAGTGTGGTATGGCGGGGCACCCGAAGAGGTTTTGCCCGCAATTGAGTGGCACATCTGGTGCATCTAGGCCGAGGCAGAGTTTTCAGCCAACACAGTCAGTTCAGGCCTCGAGGGCCAATCAAGGAGCTTCATCGTCTCAGTCTGTGCAGCAGTCTTTTGCTCCGAGAGGTGAACATGTAGACCAGAGACCTTCTGGGCGCGTGTATGTTGTTACCGCGCAGGATCTTGTATCGGCTCCATCTGTTGTGAGAGGTACCTTTCTGTTTTGCAACTCGATTGCCAATGTGTTGATTGATACGGGTGCATCTCATTCCTTTATATCTGCTGCATTTGCATCTGTTTTGGGTTTGGAGTTGGCACAATTAGCATCTCCTATTTGCGTAGTATCACCTTTCGGGGGTGAGTTGATTTTGAAACAAGGGTGTCGGGGCTGTGATATAAAGGTCGCAAATCGCTGGCTTTCATTTTCTTTTGTAGTTATGGCTATGTCGGGTTTTGATGTGATTTTGGGTATGGACTGGTTATCGTCATATCGGGCTGTTATTGATTGTTATCGCCAGAGGGTCACAGTATGTACTATGAGCGAGGATTGCTTTCATTTCTTGGGGGATCGGGTTGGTAGACTGTTGCCACCGATGTATGATCCGCGAGGGCGGAGTGAGCTTAATGGTCTTCTCGCTAGCTTTATGAGTAGTGAGTGTGATAAGATCCAGATTGTGTTACCCAGAGTCGTTTGTGAGTACTCAGACATCTTTCCTGAGGATCTTGTTAGTTTGCCACCTCATCAAGAGATCGAGTTCTCTATTGACTTAGTGCCCGGCACGGCTTCGATTTCCATGGCACCTTATCGTTTTGCCCCAGCCGAGTTGAGTGAGTTAAAGATTCAACTCCAGGAGTTACTAGATAAGGGTTTTGTCCGCCCTAGTGTTTCGCCATGGGGAGCACCGGCCCTCTTTGCTAAAAAGAAAGATGGTGCCTTGAGACTTTGTATTGATTACCGGAAATTGAATCGGGCTACGGTTAAAAATAAATACCCTATGCCTCGTATAGATGATCTATTCGACCAGTTGAAGGGGTCCCGTTATTTCTCTAAGATAGACTTGAGATCGGGTTACCACCAGTTGAGGGTCAGGGAGGAGGATATCCCGAAGATGGCATTCCGTACGTGATATGGCCACTATGAGTTTCTGGTGATGCCTTTTGGGCTCACCAATGCACCAGCAGTGTTTATGGATTTGATGAACCGGATATTCTGGGAATTCTTAGATCGTTTTGTGGTCATTTTTGTGGAGGACATTCTGATTTATTCACTTTCGGAGGAAAAGCACGGGGAACACTTGAGAGTGGTGCTTGAGTTGCTTAGAGCCCATAAGTTGTATGCTAAATTTGGGAAGTGTGAGTTTTGGCTAAGAGAGGTTAAATTCTTAGGCCATGTGGTCTCCGAGTAAAGGGTGTCTGTTGATACATCCAAGATAGAGGCAGTACAGGATTGGGCACAGTCTAAGAGTGTCTTTGAGATCCGCAATTTTCTGGGATTAGCTGGGTATTACCGTCGGTTTGTGAAAGATTTCTCCAAAGTTAGCCATTGCTGACTAGATTGACGCGGAAAGGGGTCAAGTTTGTGTGGAGTGAGACTTGCGAAAAGTCATTCCAAGAGTTGAAAGTTAAACTTACTACCACTCCAGTTCTGATTATACTGGAGGGGGGTTTGGGTTATGCGGCTTATTGTGATGCCTCACGAGAGGGTTGGGGTTGTGTGTTGATGCAAGAGGGGAAAGTGGTAGCCTATGGCTCACGTCAGTTGAAAATACACGAGAGGAATTACCCTACACATGACCTAGAATTAGCAGCTGTGATTTTTTCCTTGAAGATTTGGAGGCACTACCTGTATGGTGAGAGATTCGAGGTGTTCTCGGATCATAAGAGTCTGAAGTATATGTTTACCCAGAGAGACTTGAATTTGAGGCAGAGAAGATGGATGGAATTCATTGAGGATTATGACTTCGAGTTGCACTATCACCCGGGAAAGGCCAATGTTGTGGCCGATGCCCTTAGTAGGAAATCCATTAGTAATGTAGCTTGTATAGCCATCCGGGAGTGGGAGATGTTGGGGGCACTTGGCGAGTTTGATTTGCTTCTGGGCGAATCTGTTGAGACTGCGGCCTTGTTTTCTGTTGTTGCGCAGCCTACACTTATGACTCGAGTGTTAGAGGCACAAAGAGGTCACCTTGAGGTAGAATCCCTCTGAGAGAAGATCTCCAATAGGAAGGTTGAGAAGGGTTTGACTGTGTATCCTGACCTGAGTGTGAGATACCGAGACCGTTCGTTTGTGCCAGAGTCTTGCCGAGAGGAGGTACTCCGAGAGTTTCACCATTTACGTCTTGCGGTGCATCCAGAAGGCAATAAGATGTATCGTGATTTGGGTCACCAGTTTTGATGGTGGGGTATGAAGAAGGATATGGCAGTTTTCGTGTCTAAGTGTCTTACTTGTCAACAAGTGAAGGCTGAGCATCAGAGGCCAGCAGGTTTGTTGCAACCCTTGCCTATTGCCGAGTGGAAGTGGGAGCATGTCACTATGGACTTCGTTGTAGGTCTTCCGAGGACTCAGCGGGGTAGTGATTCTATTTGGGTGGTTGTAGACCGGTTGACTAAGTCGGCGCACTTTATCCCTATGCGCGTAAGAGATTCGGTAGAACATATGCCGACTTGTATGTTCGGGACATAGTGAGGTTGCACGGGCTCCCAGTCTCGATTGTCTCAGATAGAGATCCACGTTTTACTGCCAGGTTGTGGCAGAGTCTGTAGAGTGTCTTGGGCACTAGGTTGACCTTTAGCACGGCCTATCATCCTCAGACTGACGGGCAATCTGAGTGTACTACTCAGATCCTTGAGGATATGCTTCGAGGTTGTGTCCTTGACTTTAGTGGGTCGTGGGAGAGGCATTTGCCCTTAGTGGAGTTTGCCTACAACAACAGTTTCCAATCGAGTATTGGCATGGCACCGTTTGAGGCCTTGTATGGACGACTGTATAGGTCTCCAGTGTGTTGGGCCGAGGTGGGTGATGAACCTTTGTTGGGCCTGAAGTTGGTTCGGGAAACGACGAAAAAAGTTGAGTTTATCCGTAGGAGGTTTGTTACAGCCTAGAGTCACCAAAAGAGTTATGCCGACCGTAGGAGGAGGCCTTTGGCATTTGAGACAGGTGATCATGTCTTCTTGAAAATATCACATAGGCAGGGTTTGATGAGATTTGGAAAGAGTGGGAAGTTATCCCCTTGATTTATTGGCCCTTTCGAGATCCTTGAGAGGATTGGCGAGGTTGCCTACCGTGTAGCTTTGCCGCCGCAGTTGTCCGGGGTGCATGATGTGTTTCATGTTAGTATGCTTCGGAAGTACGAGCCGGATCCATCGCATGTATTGGATTGGACCGACTTAGAGGTTGATGAGGATGCCTCGTATGAGGAGAGACCGGTGCAGGTCTTGGATAGGCGGGATCAAGTTTTGCGAGGCAAGATAATACCCTTGGTGAAAGTCTTGTGGAAACATCACGGAGTGGAAGAAGCCACTTGGGAACGTGAGTTGGATGTCCGCGAGAAATATCCGGACTTATTTATTAATGTTTAACTATGTATTGAGAATTTTGTTGTATTGATAAACTTTAAGAGCATTGAATATGTCTTAAGTTGTGAAGCATTGTATATGTTTTGAGTTTATGAAAGTATTGTAATGGTTGGATATACCATGGAAATGGAAGTTTATTTTAACATTGCTTATGTTAATTCTGTTTTAGAAATGCAAATATATTGTTGGCATTGAATATGTAATTGAATGGTGGAACATGTGTTGAAATTGGTAAATTTCAAGGGGAAGCATGTTAATAATGCATATTGAGTTATATATTGTGATTTGCCTCTTAAAAAGAGATGAGATGACCGGTAATGGGTCAGGATGTTGAATGTTGAATTGCAATATTGTTGATAATTGAGAAATCATGTTTTTGAAAACTTGTATCTAATTTCGGGGACGAAATTCTTTAAGGGGGGGAGGTTATAGCGATTCTGGTTTTCCCTTTTCTTGTTTAATTGTATTCCGGACTCGGTTCCGTGAATGTGTTGTTGTCATATTCTCATTCCCATCCTTTATTCTTTGTATTTGAGTCTTGGGTTGTGTTGGGCAGGTTTGAAACATGTTGGTTGTGTTTAGAAACCTAAGGTTGATGCCCAAATTTTGGCCTTCACGCTCAAGCGGGGCTTTTGACGCTCGAACGGGCCCTTTGTTTTTGCTTCTTGGCTCGAGCGGGCATTTTGACACTCGAGTGTGATTTTTCATCTCTCAGTATTTTCTTCTGTAAGTCTTCGGACGCTCGAGCGTCCACTTTCATGCTCGAGCGGGGACCATCAACTGCAAAACTTCTGGAAGTATGCATCCGGCACTCGAGCGGCACTTTTGAGGCTCGAGCGTAACTCTGTGTCTGACGCTCGAGCAGGGAATCCCACGCTCAAGCGGACCTGTTTTTATATCAGTTTGGGATTTCACTTTTTGGATCACTTTTCGGCATTCTCTCTCTCTCTACCTTTTCAAAACACAAACTTGAGAGCCTCTCTCTCTATAATACAACTTCTCCCTAAGGTTTGATCTAGTTTGAGTGATCTTCTACCTTAGTTCCTTTGTAAAAAGTGTAGAGCTTGGTGTCGGCTACACTTTGATCTGAAAATTTCTTGGTTTGGAGCACTTCGAGTTTTCTTCATCCTCTCCATTGGGTCTCATCTCTTGAGGTAGGGATAACTACTCATTCTTATGATCTTTGACATAAACTATAGTCATTTTGATTTAATGTTGAAGTTGGGTAATTTTGGGTGTTAGGGTTTCAAATGTATAAAGAGGGGTTTTGTTCTTTGGGCCAATACATGTGTATTTTGGGTCTCAAATAGGGGTTATGGTTGTTTGTTGTTGATATTTGAGCCTTTAGGTCAATGTTGAGAAAGAGGAAGAAAAGCCCTAATTTTTGTTATAAATTAATTTATATAATTAATTTGGGAAAGTTATGGAAATATGAAATTGAGTTGGAAATAATGAAATTGGCTTATTATGAGATTGAATGGTGGCGTTGGATTTATTAATCACTCATCTTTGAAAATGTTGATTATTCATCTGTTGATGCATTTATTATCTGTTTAGAAATAATTGCTTTGGGCTATCGGTGGAGGATAGTCTTGATTGTTGTAGACAATGCATGATAATTAGGTGAATTAAAACTAATCGGTTGAATATGTCATTGAAAATGACGGTTGGAATAGTACATCGAATTTGTGTATTGATTGAACATGTATATGATAAACATTTATATACATTGTATTGTATGGGAGGAGATAGGGGATGTACTCCACGGTTTGGAAGGACATAGGGGATGGACTCCTAAACCGGATGTTATTTGGGAAAAGATAGGGGATGGACTCCATTGATACAGCAAATATGTGTATCTATTGTGAAGTGTGAAAGTGCTTTAATATGAGATTGATACAACAAATGTGTGTATCTATTATGAAGTATGAAAGTGTTTAATATGAGTTGTTTTCTCATTTGAAATTGAAGTGTTGTTGATATGAGTCGTTATCTCATTTGAAATTGAATTGTGGAAAAAGGAAGTGCTTTAATATGAGATGTATTCTCATTGAATTGTTTGGCCAGGTTCTGAGCCATGTTTTTTAATTGAAAATTGGATAAGTAAAGGAAAGTGAAATGAAACATGTACATAATTGTCATGGAACTAGAATGTGTTATACGTTGGTTTTTATGAGTTAAACATTTATCAAATGCTAATGTTTTAGTTATTGCTCATATTATGTTTAGCATATCTCTACTGGGCGTTGGCTCGCCCTATATGGGACATCATTTTCAAGTACATGTGATATGCCGCCTTCAAGGTCTTAGCTTGGGAGTTTGTAGAAGTTGAAGGCTTATCTTTTTGTGATTATCTTTTTGTATTACATGTATATCAAGCCAAGGGCTTATTTTGTGTAAAGAGTTAGTACTCTACTTTTGTTGAACCCAAGTGTTGGCTTGGAAAGTTGTAAGCCTATAAGGCATTTACTTTTGTTGTCAACATGTAATATGTCTTGTAAGAATACTCTGATGAATGGAAATGTGCTTTATCCTCTTAAGTTTATGAATGTATGATTTACGTATTATTTGAGGGCGTTACAGAAGATAGTCATATTATTCTGAGATCCATTTTACCACACTATTAGTTTTTGTTTTTTTTCTTTTCTTTTTTGGCTCATTAGTTTTAATGTGTTTTTTATGGAATCAATGGATTTATGTGAGCATCAGTGATGAGTAAACCTTTTGTTATCCTTGCACTTTGCTTGCTAGTGAAGAAAACTATGGGGACTATTGACTCTGAGATGCTTTTCATTTTATCATGTTGTGTTTTCTCCTATTTTCTCTATAGGTTTTGTTTTCAACTTCATTATTGTACCACTTCAAAATATAATAGGTTTCGTATGATGCTTTCATTTGATGATATGAACCACTCCAATGGCCAAACTAACATTAAAGAATACATTTGAAAACCTTCAAATGTATGTTTGTTGGAGTAAAACAATATACATTTGAACAGTTTCTATAGTATTATTGTTTGGGTAAAAGCTTCACCAGACACAATATAGCTTTGCAAATTGAAAGTAAACATTATTTTGTACCCCTCGCTCAATGAGAAAATGTGTCAAAATCTATGGGATCAAACCTTAACAATGAGTCAAAATCTGCGAGATCAAACCTATGGGACTTAACAAATGATATAAAAAAAGGAAGGGAAAAACATTAAATAAAAGTAAATAAAAAAATAAGTAAATAAAAATGAAGTAGAAGAGCTAGATTCCTTGGTTTTATAAAAAATTTTAGGGTATAAATTTGGATCAAGGTGTGGATGTGTCTTTTTTTTAGATGGTAAGGTGTGGATGTGTTTGAGATGACTTTAGTTTATAGGTTGTGTTTAATTTATGAATTTTGGGAGTAATTTGTTTTAAAAAAAAAATAGAAAAGGCAGATGTAATATTTTTTTATATTTTTTTAAATTTTCTTTTCAAATTTTTCTTAAATTCATAAATCAAACATGAGGGTTTTAAACCTTAATGGTTCAAGACTTGTTACTACAGTCTACAAGCTGTGATTTGATTATGATTTGGATAGTAATTTAAAAAATAAAGAAAAA
The DNA here is from genome assembly GCA_025200525.1 of Camellia lanceoleosa. NCBI lineage: Eukaryota > Viridiplantae > Streptophyta > Magnoliopsida > Ericales > Theaceae > Camellia > Camellia lanceoleosa. The sequence goes on along the minus strand of CM045760.1, from coordinate 111,946,640 downwards.
TGTGAATAAAATATAAATCTAACTTTTCACTTTTTAAAATTTTAATTTGAATTCATGATTCTCAAACACAATCTTAATGGAGTATTTTTTTTAGACGAGAATCTTAGTTAGGGAGGTACGAAAAATCAAAAAAATCAATTAAATCGATTGAATGGGACCAAATTAGTTATACTTGATTTGTTTTTTTAGCAAAAATTGTGCGTTTTTAAATTAGATTTTTTTTTTTTTTTTTGTTCTCGGTTCAGTATTGGTTCAAGCACCTTGTGCACCGAACTAAATCGAAATCAATCGCTTCAACATATATTGTATTTATAATATATATATATATGAAAAGTCTAGAAACCCTCTAGATGTTGATTTGTGATTATGTAACAATTTTAAACAGAATATAACAATCCCAATCAAACAATCAAGAGAAAGAGACACAATGATTTTTACGTGGAAAAACCACAATTGGACACCTCTAACTATGATCAAAAAACCACGGGCAACTGCCACAAGACAATCCACTAAGAAGAATTAAAGAAATTACACAGGTATACTCTCAATTATCTAGCGAATCCACAACGCCTAATTGAACCACCCTCTATGCGCCTCTTCCAACCCCATCTTCACCACGGAATTGTCTTTCTGATGAGCCACTCTGGATTCCACCAAAGCTTCAGGCTCGAATTCTTCAGAATCCACAACTGAAGAACAACTCTCTCTTTTGTGTATAGCAAACAAACCTTTGATGTACTCTCTTTAAACCATGAGTTGAATACTCAATAAAAACATGAAAGAAAACTTAACAAAATATCTCCAGATATAACCCTTAAGAACCAAAAAGAAGATCTGGAGAGATTCAATGAATGAATCAATGAATAGTCTAGACTTGGGAGAAACCCAACTATTTATAGAAAACCAAAACAATCCTAGTTGGGAAAGAAAATCAACTTCTTGTAGAACTCCAAAGTAATCCTGTTTTTGAAAGAAACTAACTTCTTAAAGAACTCTTGTTACAACCTTGGTTTTGATCCATGGAATTTGACAACAAAAGGTCCTAACAATCTCCCCCTTTGTCAAATCCTGGATAAAACCAATCTAAAACAAATTTCCTAACAAAATCTCTCAAGTAGCACCACCAACTATAAACCAACACTCAAATCCATGCTCTTGAACAATTATCCTGAAATAAAATAACCACACACAAGCCAACCAAAATATGTGGAACTGGATTAAATAACAAAATATAAATCAATCCATAAACAAAATACTAACAATCCAACTGTACCAAAGAAAAATATAAGCAAAAGTAAAAACACTGTACCATCAACCAAACTACTGTACCATCAATATACATCAAACACTGGTAATGATGAACCAAACTCCCCCTCATTAAAAACAACCACAAACACTGAAAACAGCGAACAAATAATATGGTGGAGCAAGCAAGGAATTTCAGATTTGTACCATAAAACACACAAGACTATCCAAGAAGCATGATTACTTGAAAACACAATGTGCACAGTTTGTAGAAGACTCCTCATGAAAGAAAGTGATGCATTATGTGAAAAGCATAGATCCCATGAGAAAAGTGTATGTGTGACTCTTGGAGTTCGACAAACACTAGATTCAAATCCTAGTAGTGATATGAAAGCTGAACCTCCGACAAGAGAATCTCAGCATAACTGAGGAAAGTTGTCACGACCCCAACCCGCCCCTAGTAGGATGGTGCCGTGATGGCCAGTAATCCGTGATTACCGAAGGCCAGCTTAACAAAATCCACACACAACAAAGTACACATAGGGGGCTTGCAAAAATGCGGAAGCAATAAATCAAAATACAAGTGGTCCATAAGAGCTGTGCGTAAATCAAATGAGCAGACATGTACAATATGATCTTACAACCAGTCCATAAATAATAAAATACAATTCACATCTTGATCAAAAGGCTTCTAAGCCGACATGTACAAGATACAGGGAATACAAGCCAAGAAGCATGATTTTCAAGATTTGCCGACGTAAATACAAAATGCCGACGTAAACACATAATGCCGAGGTAGAAACAGCATTGCCGACAAGAATGCAAAACAAGCCGACGTAAATCAAGTATCCAAAACAAGCTGGTAAACACATCTAGGCGTCGCCGCCGTCCTGCTCATCACCTACATATATATATAGAGGGTGAGTATGGAAACTCAGTGAATGATACTAGAAATAAAGGTTTTGCATGAATATAGCCGAAGTCCTTACGAAACAAGCATGCCAAAACCATACAAATATTAGTCGATATCCTTCCAAAGCAAAATACAATAAACCTTTACCAAGTCAAAGGATGAACCGTGTTCATCTTTCAAGTCTTGCAAGTTTCAAGGGATGCCTACTAACATCGGCAAAACATAACCCCAAAGCTTTCTAAACAAGAATCCGTGTAGTAGTCCATCAGTGGTAAAACAAAGGACTGTATGATCCGTAATCGATTTAGACAAAATGGTGTTGCGAAAGTTTATAGTCCTCCAACCAGGGGACTTGTGTTACTTAGGCCCGTAGCCCTTTTTAACACCATGGCTTTTCCAAGAAAGGACCGTATCCTTTTAATACAAGACTGGTGTCACTTAGGCCCGTAGCCCTTTTTGACAAAGGGTCCTGCGAAAGTTTAGAGTCCTCCAGCACGAGGGACTTGTGTTCCAAGAAAGGACCGTATCCTTTTGTCCATAATGCTGCAAAAGTTTAGAGTCCTCCAGCTAAGGGACTTTTACACTCAGTGCTACGAAAGTTTATAGTCCTCCAGCCAAGGGACTTTCAAGACAACATCAAAACAAAGCTTATACTTGATACATCGAAATAGGCTAATCATTCATGCTCATCAAATACTTTTATCAAAACAAAGCAAGTCAAGATTTATCAAAACAGTTTAACATAGCTTTATTAAAAGCACCACTCACCTCGGTCTTCAGGTGTAGGCTCAAAGCAAAGATCAAAGTCCTCAGATCACAAGTCTAACGGTTCGATCAACCAAGACCAAGCCCGAAAGTCACCACTCTCTCTCTAGAGTTCTTCCTTCTCCCTTGAGAGATTCTCTCTCTAAAAACAAAGATTTGAGACAAAAATGATTTGGTTCAAAGTCTGCCGGCTGTCTTAACACACAGCTCGGACACGTGGCACTACTGGGTTGGTTCAACTCAAAAAGGTGACTGATTGATTAGACAAGTCCCTGACAAAGCGTATTCAACAAGCTTGGTAGCAAGACACATCGGCAAGTAATGACATCGGCTAAAGTCGGCTTCGGCAACAGGATGACAAAGACATCGGCTAAGGAGGACGACACTTGACTAAGCTGTGCCACACCTTGGCCTGGGTGTGCCACACCTCGGTCTAGGCCATACCTGCCCAAGGGCAAGAATCACAAGTACAAAACATCTCGGCCTCGGCTCCAAACACATCGGCCCAAAGGGTGACATCTCGGCAAACATGCCGAGGTGAGGATGGAGGTCAACCAAGTGGTTCCAACACGGTTCTAAGTGCAAAGGTTCAAGGCGAACTAGGCTAAGCCAACCTCGACTACACACCAAGCAAGGTACAAGATCAAGCAAGTAACACATAACAAAGCAAGGCAAAGCAAGATAACAAGAGTTACAAACATGACAAGACAAGATCATACATGAACGTATGCGAGTATGACTGAATCAAAGTGAGGGTTGTTGCAAAAGTCAAACCACTAGGAATCAAGGGGTATTTGGTGAGTAAAGGTGGAAGCTCCCCCTCAATGAATGAATCCTTTAATTTTTTTTCCTTTTTTTTCACATCTTTTTCTTTTTCTTTTGTATATTTTTTCTTCTTTTTCTTTTTCTTTTTCTTTTGCACACTCATTGGCGACTGACACGCTCAAGAGTATGGAAACCGAACCAGAGAAGCATGGATATAATAAGGATAGCCTAGTTGGTGACTCTGAGGTAGCCTTTTCCTCATGCCTGGACTACAAAGAATAGAGGGGAAAGCCATGGAGATGCAAAAAGATGGAAGGTGGTTAAGAGACTCAACATCACCCATGATATGCTAGTATAGGTCAATTCCTCTAGAAAAGCAAAAGATACAATGTCAGAAGTCCATAAAAAATAATCACTAAGGCGGAAGACTCCCACATTTGCTAATCCAAGAGTGTGTACAGAATGAGACATACTAATCAAAAAACACACACTCCAAAATGAGTAATGACCACAGAAAGCACACATATATTAACATATAATGGTTATTCTCATCAATTCCAATATGCACCAAAGACATCTCACAAATTTCAAGCTTGCAAAACCATACTAAGAAAATCTTTTTGGGTTTTTATTTTTTTTAAAACAAAGCAAGACAAAAAACGAACATGCACACAAATCAAACAAGATCTCGTCCTAAAAGAATTTATTTTTTTAAAAAATAGAACGACCCGCTCTGATACCAATTGAAAAATCTAGAAACCCTCTAGATGTTGATTTGTGATTATGTAACAATTTTAAACAGAATATAACAATCCCAATCAAACAATCAAGAGAAAGAGACACAATGATTTTTACGTGGAAAAATCACAATTGAACACCTTCAACTGTGATCAAAAAACCACGGACAACTGCCACAAGACAATCCACTAAGAAGAATTAAAGGAATTACACAGGTATACTCTCAATTATCTAGCGAATCCACAACGCCTAATTGAACCAACCTCTATGTGCCTCTTCCAACCCCGTCTTCACCACGGAATTGTCTTTCTGATGAGCCACTCCGGATTCCACCAAAGCTTCAGGCTCGAATTCTTCAGAATCCACAACTGAAGAACAACTCTCTCTTTTGTGTATAACAAACAAACCTTTGATGTACTCTCTTTAAACCATGAGTTGAATACTCAATAAAAACATCAAAGAAAACTTAACAAAATATCTCCAGATATAACCCTTAAGAACCAAAAAGAAGATCTAGAGAGATTCAATGAATGAATCAATGAATAGCCTAGACTTGGGAGAAACCCAACTATTTATAGAAAACCAAAACAATCCTAGTTGGGAAAGAAAACCAACTTCTTGTAGAAAACCAACTTCTTGCAGAACTCTAAAGTAATCCTGTTTTTGAAAGAAACCAACTTCTTAAAGAACTCTTCTTACAACCTTGGTTTTGATCCATTGAATTTGACAACAAAAGGTCCTAACAATATATATATAATCTGATAGTATAATGATATTAATAAGTATAATAAATTATTAACCTTGATTAATTAACTTTATCGTCTTTATAACTTAAATTTGTAAATTTTTATTATATATAATCTTAATTCTAATTCATTATTCTTCAAATTTTCGTATTTTTAAATTTTTTTTTTGTTTTTATTTTTGTTAATTTAAGAATTGAAAATTATTTATTAAATGGATGAATTGGATATGTTTGAAATGGTAGACAAATAATTAATTTAATATTTTTATATAAATTAGTGATTATATTTAAAAATGGCTCAAGTTTGAAAGATTTTAAACCAATTAAAATGCATCAAACCGAACTATTTCAATCAGTTCGATGCGATTTGATAAGAGAAACGGTCTGTATCGATATTCAAAATAATAAAACCGATATTATCGATTCATGTATGAGAGGGTTCAAGAATGTGGTCTAAAAATTCGAAGATCTTTGAAGAAAACTCGAATTCTCTAGAAATGATGAGAGGTGTGTTGATGTTCCGAGATGCTTCAATTAGTGCCGAGAAGGTGGGTAGCTTGTGATTAACAAGAAACATCTTGTACCCGTTCAATGTCCCTTCAACACAGATTTGGACCAAGTAACTTTCCTCTACAGCCTCGTGGCAGTCCACGGCTTTGTCTTGGAACCTCTTCACATATTCAAGAATGTCTTCACCCTCTTACTGCTTTTCTTTACACAGGGTGAGTGTGGTCACTTTCTCAGCCGCAGAAAGAATTTGGTGTGGAATTTGTTGACCATCTCCTCCCAACTTCAGATAGAGTTTAGGGCCAAGTTAACGTATCAACTATATGCTCGGTAGGTGAGGGACTTAGAGAATTTTCTCAGTCGGAGGACATGATTTGAACCATGAATCCCTAAAGTCTCAATGAACAGAACAATATATTCTCGAGCATTTCCTTGCTTGCCATCGAATTTGATGAACTTCGGCACCGTGTACCCCTCCGGGTATGGATAACTCAATATCTCGATAGGGTATGGTAGCTTGACATCTAGATCGGGCAAAGAGGGTAAAGTCCTTTTGCCCTGTTCGAGATCGAACATGGCTTGCGCATTAGCGAGAGTGATAAATTGTTAAGGGAGAGAACTTGATGGTGGTATTCCCGGGACTTGGCTTGTAGACCCGAAGACCGAGCTTGGAGCGACTTGGCTATTTGGGTGTTGAGAATTCACCATCTGTATAAGAACGTAGTAATATTGACCATTAGCATCTATAGATATGACATTCAGTGATAGAGCGTTGAATTGAGTTGCATAAACTCCGTTACACGCCATGGGTATGCCGGGTTGAGCTTGGAAAGCCGTTGTCGGAGCCAAAGGAGACCCGCTCAGTACATGAGTAGAATTTATAATCGGTGGAACAAAATTAGGCATGGATGAAGCACCATTTTGTAGAGAAATTTCTGTGGGCCTTCCTTGAACTTCCACAGCCGGTGGAACACCATTCATCGCATCGGAAACTACTCCAACCACCGCTGGACCATGGCTCGATCCTCCAGGTGTGTGATTTTGCGCTCTATGGGCCACAGGTTGGCCATGACTTGTTCCTCCTAACACTTGATTTTGCACACCATTTTGAGCAACTTCAGGGAGAATTGAGGGTGGGTCTTGATGGTTTTGACCATTCCCACCATCTCCATGAAGTTGTTGATGCTTGCCAACGCCGACTTGACCTCCATTTGTTGCTGGTGGTACGAAATTCGAATCCATCACCAACATGGTGTGTGTTACGACCCAAACCCACCCCTAAAAGTTTGGCATCGTAACCGGCCAGTAATCCTTGGATTACCAAAGGCCTTCATGTATAATAAAAATAATCGGGGCTTACGGAAACAAAAGACTAAAACACTAATAGTCCAATGAGCTGTGCATCTATATGAACAAATAATTGCATGCAAAAATGTTAATTTACCCACTTACATTACATAACATATAACATTAAATCTTATACAAAACATATGTACGGGTCAAAAGTGTACAACATAATTAAAAGCTTGCTAACGGCCTTCCAGGCCTAGCCCCAACTCGGAGGCACTCAGAACACTTGGTAGGCTTCAAAACGGTGGCTTGGTAAAAACCCTTCTACACTTGCCCTCCAGAACGCTCACCTATAAATATATATAAAAATAGTGAGCTAAAGCCCAGTGAATAACATTAAAGTAAAGGAGTTAGTGAACAAATTGCACATATAACATATCCGTAAAACAAATCATGTCACAATCATTTATATCAGTCTCATATCAAAACATAACATAATGGTACATCTCACAAAACATATCACATATCATCTTCTGACTAGAGTAATCCGTTCCGGATACCGATTAAACACATATCACCACAATGAAGTGGCTAACGAGATCTCGTATCACGTATATGTCATGGACCCGCATTTACATGACGTCCCCCATGACTTGGGACTATCTGTGGATGCCATAATAGATCAAAATAGGACATTCGTTCACGTATCAAAATAACATTTCAGAAACCATAGGTTATCATATAACAGTTTAAACATATACCATAGAAACATACCTTTACAGAAATGTTACTCACAGTGCCCTTCCAATACCCGTTGTTCGGTCTTCGAGTCTTGACCTACAAAGACAAATATTTGTAGCACAATTTCTCAATATACATTCGAGTCAATCAATCGATTCTTAACCTTTTTTGGTTTATCCGTTACTAGTTCGTTCGGTTGTTTCTAATCTTTCTTTAATTTCTTTCATGCTTATAATATGCATATGGATGTGTATGACACATGAAAATCATGTAAATGAAGGCCCATAAATTAGAAAACGAAAAATAATAAAATTGGAAAATTTATCCTGTTTGGCCACACATGCGGTGGTAAGGCAGTGTGAAACTTTAGCCAAACCAAGGTTGGCCGCTCGAGCGATGGCCCAGGCCGCTCGAGCGATCTGGGTGAAAAACCAGTCCAAAAATCTGCTAAGTTTTTGGAGTTAATGTTTTTCAAAACCACCTTCATTTCCATACAAGCCAAGGCCAAATATTCATCAAACATACTTTGAATTCATGATTTCTTACTTCAACCAAAAACTCACCAAATCATGAGAAGGTTCAATTGCCATGCAACAAGTCAATCTTTTAATTTAAATACGAAGAATCATAATGTAAAAAAATTGAGTTCCAAAACTGAAAATTTACATGGAGGTTTCCTCCTAACTTTGAAAACTCAAGTAAGAAGTAAAGACAAGCAGAAAATCATGAATTCCATGGAAATTATGTCATGCATGTTGAATTTAGGACCAAATTCTTCCAATTCTTTTCTACCTTAGCTTGCATGTTTTACTTTGCCAATTCTAAGATTAAAGCTCCCAATTAACCAAGAATTCATTCTAATTAGCCCTTTGTCTTAGAGGATGATGAGTGTGGGAAGTTCAATTTCAAGAATTTTTAATGAAAATCTTACCTTAAATTGATGAATTGGGAAGAGCTCAATATTCTTCCTCAATGTTCTTCCTCTCCCTTTTCTTTTCTTTGTTGAAGTCTCAGAATTCTCTTCTCCTTTCTTTCTCACTCTTTGTTGGACCCTCACAAAATCTTTCCCTCTCTCTACATGTATGTAATTGGGTGCAAGATAAACCCACTACACTTCAATCTTATTCCTATTCAAGTGATGAGTAGGATTTCTTTTCTATCTTAATTTATTCTAAAAGGTTAATAATAAATCACTTAATTAATGTGAACAAATCACAATCAATTTAATTAATCTTCATCACAATATAATCTTAATTATGCTAAATCAAATTATACTAAAGTGAATTAGGCCCTAATTCCTTTCCAATTTCTTAATTCTAATTTGTTAATTTGAATTAGGCGGAATCAATTTTTTAATTAAACTTTCCGGATAACTCTAAAAATTTCAATTAACATATCCATGTATTCAATTTCAATTTCTAAACCCAGTAAGGTCGTCAATTTCAATTCCAAAGTTGTATTTTCAACAAATAATTTCCTAATTTGGATAGATATACACAAATTAAATCATATAATCCGCAATTAACACATGGATAATTCAAATAATTATAATATGCACTTTTGGGGTGTTACAGTGTGTGTGAGATTTTGAAGGGTCGTGAGAATCTCTTGTTGAGTGTGTTGGAGTCCTTGAATGGCTTCAAGGATGAGAGGTGCGTCTTGAACTTGAGTCCTCTCATTACTACCGTTGGAAAAGCCTTGTTGATGAACTTCTTTCTCTCTCGCCATCTTCACTGGAGTTGTGTAGATTCCAGATCTTGTTGAGACTATTAACTAATGCGCCTCCCCAGTGGAGTCACCAAACGTATGAGAGGGTTCAAGAATGTGGTCTAAAAATTCAAAGATCTTTGAAGAAAACTCGAATTCTCTAGAAATGATGAGAGGCTTAGATTCTTTAATGGTCGCAACTAGAAACACAATAGCAAAGAGATGATGGAGATAAGAGATTGGGTGAAGAAGAAGGCACAGTAATTAGAGAGAGAATAATGGCAAGGCTCTCCCATAAATTTTCTACTTTCACTCTCAAGGTAGATAATTGAGAAGGGAAATTAGTTATTTCTCAAAAAATGTCTGTCCAAAATCCATCCCTTGTAAAGTTATGGGTGGGTGCTATTCATAAGCACCTCATGATGTAGGATGGAGCCCATGTGCACCTTGTCCGAGGAGGTGACCTCTCCAAAGATGAGGAAAACCCCGAAGAGAAGATCAATCTCTCGGCGAACCTTCTTCTTAGCCACACCTAACCAATGATCCCCAATCATCCCAAAGGGTCATGGGTAGTCCAAGAGGACATCCTACCGCAGAAGGGTCAGGGGTAGTTCAAGAGAACGCCCTGCGACAAATATTGTCGAGTCTCAAGGACCCTCTAGATCTTGCCACATCGACCCAGGTATAGGCTAGTTTAACCGAAGAGTGAATTTATCTCAACTCACCGTTCTCGAGATCGGGTCCTTTGTTCGGACTCCATTACACCAATGGTTCTGGTGCGTAGATCCCAGAAAGCTCTGAGCCCGCACATGTTCTAGGACTCATTAATGGAGCAGTTTCTAGATTGCATTTGAATCCGTTCAAAGCCAACCACATCGGATCTCTAGGTTCATAGATTCGAACCCTTTCGAGTCTGAGCTCAAATAGGTCTCTAGGTTCGTGGTTCTGAACCCTTTCAAGACTAAGCCAATACCTCGGATAATGGATCTCCTCCGAGGGTTTCATCTCTTCTGAAAGCAATGGTTAACCTTCTAGAACACTCATATGATCTGGGCCTCCTCAGAGTACCCAAACGTCTTCTCTCACTCCACTCTTGCAACCGAAGAAGAGATGCAACCTTTCAAGCGGTATCAAAACCGTTTTGCTGCCTTGGATTATATCATGGCACTAGAAAGTGATGTTTTTGTTTACACATATGATGGGAACATGGCAAAGGTGGTGCAAGGGCATAGACGGTTTAAAGGATTTCGAAAGACCATAAACCCCGACAGGTACGTTGTCTTAGGCTCTTTTCTATTGGTACTTTCACCATTAAATTGTAAGTTAGATTACTACTATTTGACATGTTTTCATTTTCAGAAAAAAATTTGTTAGATTGATTGATCATTTGGATGAGGGTGCTATGTCTTGGGAATAGTTTTCTTTAAAGGTTAAAAGGTTGCACTCAGATAGACTTGGAGCACCATATCTTAGACTGCCAGGAGAATCACCAAGGCTAGAGGAGAATTTTTATGCAAATCCTTTTCCTGGTTGTGTCTGTAATAGTTCTCAGGAGCAACTTGACCATAAACCATATCTATCGGCTGCTTCACAAAGATAGTGTTTTAGTTTTAGTTAGAAATACAAATTTTGCCTCTCCTGTTAAGTATATGAAACCCCATGCTTTGAAGGTGGCCAATATGGGTTTTCAAAAGAAACTGCATTTTTCAGAATTCAGGAGTGTGATGGCAACCAACAGGGCGGAAGAGAGGCTCGAGGTTAATTCGATTGTTCCAGAAGCAAGTTTCAGTTTTGATGTACAAAATAGATAAAGAACATACATGGGAAGAAGCAGAGATGGTTATAGATCATTGATAATAATGCACACAGGTCAGTTACAAGGCATAGTGAAACTCTTCATGTGAATGTAGAGTACTTCCAAGTTCATAATCTATTCAGTATTCTTTCTTCAATTGCCAAAATTCATTTGTTAAATAAGGCTTCCTCACAAAGTTGGATGTAATATTTGATTAAATATCATAATAGAAAGTTCTTCCACATTTGTCAAAATTATTTTCTTTTGTCATGATTTATACGTTGCTCAAAATAGTGACCATGTTGAGAAACAAACATGTTTGGTGTCTCAATATCGACTAATCCAACATCTTAGTTTTAGGTTTTTATACCCCAAATTTACTCCACTTCTTCTTCTAGGTGGTGTTTGTTTTGAAGGATTGGGGCATGGGATTGGACTATTAGTCCGGATAAACTAATAGTCCGTCATTTGGTAGCCAATTTTTGCTTCGGACAAATAGTGCGTCCGGACTATTAGTTCCATATTTGTGGGGTTGTTGCATCCCATGGGAGGGAGTGGGATAGAAATCATCCCATGGGATTAGCTTATGAAATTACATTTTTGACCCTCTTGTATTTAATATCTTTTTTTCGTATTGTTAATTTAAAATTCTATATTAAATAAAAAAATATAAATTATAAATTTAATTTAATTTAATTAAAAATAATAAATTAAAAATTATGGCCTTATAAATTAATTTTTTTTAGTGTTGTTAAAAAATTAAATTTACATATTAAACAAAATTATTTTTTTAGTGTTGTTAATTTAAAATTATATATTAAATAAAAAATATAAATTATAAATTTAATTTAATTAAAAATAATAAATTAAAAATTATGGCCTTATAAATTAAAATTTTTTAGTGTTGTTAAATTATAAGTTATAGATTACAAATTTAAATTATATATTAAGTAAAAAATATAAATTATAAATTACAAGGGTAAAATAGTCTTTTGAACATTTATTCTTATCCAGTCTGTCTAACCAAACGTTAGATTCACTAAAAATAGTCCAATCTAGATATCTAATCCCATGACTAAACAAATATAGGATACAAATTCAGTCCAACAAAATAGTTCAGGGATAATGTATCCCAAAACTAATAGTCTGATGAATTACAATCCTCCTTATCCAGTCCGTCCAAACAAACATACCCTTAGTATTTTGTGTGCATAACGTAGCTCAGGTTTCTAAAATGGTGTGAATAATGCAACTAGACAATAAGAGTTCGACTTCATTATGTCCACGAGACAAATTGTTAAAAGCGACAAAATAACGAGCCCTTAAAACATTCATTCCATCTAAACAAAGAGCCAAGATGTTCAAAGTCATCCAACAACAAACAACTTTTTCTTGCACATACATAAACTAAATTATCATGCATCAATGTCAAGAACAAAACAAAAGCAAACTACATGACAAAGTATGCAACTAAATTAGGAAACCCCCCCCTCCCCCCCCCCCCCTCTCAAAAAAAAAAACACTAGAAAATCACTCAATGGGTAACAAGACTTCATTAGTCTTAAAAGCAGGCAAAGTCCAAGGAGGGTTGTACCTAGCCACCAAGAACTCCCCAATCACCTTATACCGATCTCTCTCCAACCCTTTCCTCAGCTCCTCCACCTTCTTCACCACCACCTCCTCCATCGCCACGTCACCAAACTTCACCACCCCATACTTCCTCTCTCCCTCCTCCCTGATCACCACCCTCTTGTCCACTGGCCTCGACGCCTCCTCCGCCTTCCGATACTTCTCTAGCAATATAAACTGCATAGTCATCATCTTCTTCTCCTTATCCTCCACATCCTTCGTCACCACCGGAGCTGTCATCGAAATCTTCTCCAGTGACAATTGGGTTATCACCGGAGCTGTCATTGTGATCTTCTCTAGCATGGAATTATAGGGATTTCCAACAACGCCGATGTAATTCGCGAGGATCACAAAACCGCCGTCTTTGTTGCCTTTGAAGTGGGTTGGATCATATGTGACCTTGGCAATCACTAAGGGAGAGTATTTGCAGATCTTGTAGTCGTCGATGGATTTGATGAGTTCGAATTTGGGGGTTTCGACATCGATTTTTCTAAAAACTAAGCCCATTTTTTAGGAATTCGGATGTTTTGAGATATGGGTTTTGTGATTAAAGATTGGATTTTGGTGTGTGAGCTATGAGTTGTGGTGGGTTTTGTAGAGGAGACTGGATGAGTTGCGTTTGGATTTGGTGTGAAACTTTTTTCAAATTGCAGAAGTGGAATTGAGAAAGAAGAATACATACTTGGGTGAAGGGTTTCGATGTGTGGCGGGAAATAAGGGATCGATATGTGGACTTCATTTTCCCACGGTTCACTCATTAGCATTTCCTAGTTTAATTTGTGAAGGAAAAAAATAATATTTGTAACTATTTCCTAGTATAACACTTGATTTGTTTGCGCCTAAAACATATGTTTTATGGATATTTTCTTTTAGAAAAAATATTTTTATACATTTGAGAGTGGTGGTTGTGGTGGTGGAATGAAACTAAAGGTAAAAGAGGTGGCACAGTGGTGGAGTGGCTGTGGTGAAATGAAAGTAAAGGTGAAAGAGGTGGCATGGTGGTAGAGCGGCGGCGACGGTGATGGGAGGTGGCTGTGATGATGGTGTGATGTGATATTAACAAAATTTTATTTTGAAAAATGTTTTTTATATTTTAAAGGTTGAAAATATTTTTTTATTCAAATGGACTTATTTTTCGTTGATTATAAAAAAAACATTTTTTTAATTAATTTATGTTTTTTATTGTATCAAATATCAAAAAATAAATAAAATATCTTCCTCCTAAACAAATCAGGTGCAAATTTTTATTCAAGTTAAAATTCAAATACAAAACTTATTTTTTTGCAAGCACAAACGTGAAACATGAGTAGAATGGATGGCTATAATCCTTGCTCAAATTCAATATACAATTTTAATTATATAATATGACAATAAATATAGAAATATAAAAATCTCAAATTAAGAGTATATGGTTTACAATGCATTGAAAGTAAATAAAATTGTTGAAAATACTGCTCTATTGAAAAATGCTTGTATAGGCTTTTTCCAGTGACACTTTGGACTGTCACCAAACTAAAGATTTTGTGATATAAATTCAATATTAATATGAATAACACAAACACGATTTAATTATTTTGGAAGCAAAAGAATTATTATTAATAGTTTTGATCTTATTATCCCTTTAAATTAGATTAGAGCATGGATGTTTAATATAATCATTCACATAAATAATGATTATTAATATTTTTTAGAAAAAATAATGAAATTTTTATGAACTTGAATCAAATAAATTACCCTTTTAATTTTCAATGAAAGGAAGTAAATAAACTAGAATACCACATAGTGAAGTCAAGTTACTATCGCTATTTGATAATGTTTTATGATTTGTTCATTATATTCATTTTCATTGAATCGTGTAATTATTAAATTCAACATGAAATTTTCAAAAAAAAAAAACCACCACTAAACTTTTAAAAAATACGATAATTATTCATGCAATAACAGGCCTTAGGACCCTAACTATTCAGGCAGGCCTGATCACTAGGCCCAATGGATCTCTTCAATAGCACAATCCAACCCAAACATTTTGCTATCAGAATCGCAAAACTAGGGCTATCCCCTTCTCATTTTATATGAGCCTTGACAATTTGTCTCCAACAGTTGTGTAGCTCATTTTCTGTTGTTGCCTACTCTCTCTCTCTCTCAAAATCTATAGCGACCCCGGTCTTTTCCTATTTTATTACTGTATCCGGACTTAGGTTCCGTGGATCCTATCATTGTATAATTGTTGCTGTCGTACTTTATTTTCTCATTTGAGTTATAGGATGTGTTGGACAGGTTTGTTTCGTGTTGGTTGGGTTCGGAAACCAAGTATTGCTGTCCAGTTTTTGGGTTGGTCGCTCGAGCGAGGGTTTGGTCGCTCGAGCGAGGGTTGAGTTTTGTCTCTGGTGGCTCGAGCCAAGGTTTCTTCGCCGGCGAGATTGCGTCTGTATAGACACGAGAGCGGTGTTTCTTCGCCGAGTGAGCTTTTCTTCGAGCGGCGAGGTGTATGTTTCGAGTTCTTCGCTCGGCGAGCATTCGCTCGAGCATGCTTCTAGGTTGCAACTGAAGCATTGCATTCTTGGCTCGGCGAGATTTTCTTCGCTCGGCGGCGTTTATGTCTCGGTCGCTCGGCGAGCATGTCCAGCTTTAAATAGGCGGCGGGATTTTAAATGCTTTTCATCCTCTTTTGATCCCAAACCCTAGTTCCGAAGTTTTCTCTCCTACTCACCTTTTCTCTTAGGTTTGATCTATTTAGAGTGTGTTTCTACCCTAGATCCTTTATTAAAAAGATAGTGTGGGTCGAGGGCTTCAGTTTAATCTGAACAATCTTGGTTTTGGAGCACTTTGGAGTTTGGGTCATCATCTTCGTCTTCTAATTTTTTGGTTATTTCTTCGAGGTAGGGATTTCCTACTCCATCTTATGAGTTTTGTTCTAAGTTTTGATACTTTAATATGGTGGGGGTATTTTGGTAATTTTGGGAAAAACCCTAGTTGTTTTAATAAATTGATTTGTACAATTAATTTGAGGAAAATTGGGAATAATAGTTGAATTCAGGGAATTGGGGATTTATAAGTTTAAATGGTGTAGTTGAATTATTTAATCACTCTCCTATTTAAATGTTGAGATTATTATTGTTATTATATTTTATTTCTTGTTTAGAAATAACTGTTTTGGGCTATCGGTGGAGGATAGTCGTGATTGTTGTAGACATTGCATGTGGATTAGGGCAAACTGGAACTAATCACATTGGCTAAATCATTAATTTTGACAATTGAATTAATACAGAAAAATACATGTATTGGTTGAGCATTGCATATGCATATTGTGTGGGAGGAGATAGGGGATGTACTCCACGGTTTAGGGGAAGATAGGGGATGGACCTCTAAACCGGATTTTGTTTGGGAGGAGATAGGGGATGGACTCCATTAGCATCACTTTTATGTGTGCTTATTTATATTGAAGTGTTTTATTGATACAGCACTAAAATGTGTATCAATCTGGAAGTATGAAGTGCTTTGATATGAGCCTGAGTCTCAGTTGTGTTGTTGATATTGGAAGTAATGTGAATATGCTATATTATTCACAGTTGTAAGTTTGGCCAGGTTCTGAGCCACATTGATAATAATGGATATTGATAAGTGTCATAGACATTAGTGTCTTAAAATTGTATATTGATATAACTGATTATCATGGTTAACCATCTATTGAATGCTATTGCTTTATTCAATGCTTATAATTGGTTTAGTATATTTCTACTGGGCTGTGGCTCACCCTTTAAGGGAACATCATTTTCAGGTCCAGGTGATTCGCTACCTCCATGGACTTAGCTTGGAAGGAACCGGATTTTGAAGACTTGTTTTAAGTTATTTGTTTTTATTTGACTTACATGTAAACATTCAAGCCTAGGGCTTTATTTGTATTTGAGTTAGAACTCATAATTTTGTGTCCAAGTGTTGGCTTGGCAAGTTGTAAGCCCATAGGGCATTTATTTTGATGTTACATGTAATGTCTTATTTTAGGAATACTCTGATGAATGAATTGTGTAATGCATCTCATTATTGTGTATGTTATGGGTTATTTTTGAGGGCGTGACAAAATCTCTCTCTCTCACTCGACTCTCTCTTGCTTGAATCTCACTGTCCAAATCTCTCTCGCTCGACTAAATTTGAATCTCGATTGAATCTCACTCCCACGTGATGAAGATTTGAATCTCGCTTAAATCTCACTCTCACTTGATGAAGATTTTGATCAGACGTGATGAAGATTTGAATCTCGCTTGAATCTCACTCTCACGTGATGAAGATTTCGATCGGCTGTTGATGAAGATTTCGATCGATTCATAATCGAGATTCATAATCGGTAAGTTACTTTCTATGTATAAATCTAACTCTCTGTCTCTCTTAGTAATCTAGCGTGTTTGTCTCATGCCTAGTTGCTGAATTTTTGTGTTGATTTCGATCGTTCTTTAATCTGTGTTGTTGATTTAATTTTTCAATTTCTTCTTTATCTCGTTGTTTTGATTGATTGATCCATGATTTTTCCAATTTTCCTACTGATATATCTGTACAAGGATATGTAGACATGTTTTTTTCTTTTTTTTTCATTGAATATATGGCCATCTATGGCAGCTTGACAGTACAGTTAGCTTACATGGTTAACATGCCTGTTGGTTGTTGTTTGTCGATTTGACACAATGAACGATATAGTTCCAAACCACGCTTGAAATCAATAATTAACTTGTTTTGATGGTACAGTAGTTGGTGTAGTCTTAGTGTTGGGGGATTATTTGAAGGATGAACCATGGTTAAAGCTCCTCTGCAGCTACCTAAAGTATGAACTATTTTATTTGTAATTTTTATTTTCATGTTGCTACAAATCATGACATGTTTCATTTAAAATATTATAGGTTAAATCAATTTATATATTTGCATGTTGAATTTTATTGATGAATTCAATAGCTATTCATGACCTGCTGAATAATTTGAATGTACGAAAGCTTAGGCCTTTTCGAGATTAGGATTGATTACTATGGAACTAGTGAAGATATGGATGATGAATGGATTCTGTCTAGATTAAGATGAAAGCAATGTCAAAATGTAGTGACTACAAGCTGATTATCCAAATGATGAAGCTGGATAATCACAGATGTAGTGATACTCGAGAAACTTGTACTCTATTCGGCAAGAAAATCTCAGTTTTAAGTTGTTCACGTAAAAATTGATCATTTTTAAAGTGTTCTGAGTAATTTAATTTTTGACTGAATAGTTATGATTTGTGATTGTAATGACCTTTGAACTTATTATCGCTTTGAAGTGTTAATGAAATACTGAAGTAAATATTTTTATTTTACTTTATTGAATATAAGGACTAAAATTTCATAGTCAAGCATTGTAGATGACATAATCATTAAATAATGTACAAAATGCAGAGTCAAGTTTTAGATGTTTACGTTTATGAAAGCAGATGAACAACACATTGGAGCTATAATTTTGTGCATTTAGAAGGTGCTAGTGTGAGGAAGGTTAAAAAAGACATTACTAGAATAACTTTTTGTTCCATCATTGTATGATATTACTTTAGGTGTTGTCAAGGCTACCATTATTGGAATGATTCTTTCGGAAAACTTGTGCTGGCTGTTGCTATTCTTTGGGCTTCACTACTAGAAAAGAAAAAAAAAATCTGATTAGGCTGAGTTAGATTCCTCAGTTTTTGAAAACATTCACAGACCAGTTTAATTCCTCAGTTTTTTAACTGTATTTAAATTTACAACAACATCCACATCCACAACTCAGACTACTATGAACCTGCATTACTCTTTCTCTCTCACAGAGATTATGAAGCTTATGTAAACTTAGCACACCATCCACAATACAATGAACCTGCATCTCTCTCTCTCTCTCTCTCTCTCTCTCTCTCTCTCTCTCTCTCTCAAAGATTAGGAAGCTGTACTGAATCTAGACAAAACAAAACCTTGAATTGCAATTCACAAAAGAAAAAAAAATCCAATCGAAAATGGCTCTGTTGTTCTGTCGAGACAAAAAACAAAAAAACTACTGCAAAATTCTTGTGTCCCATACATCCCATACCTATTCCTAATTTATGTCTTGTTAACATAGGTTCATATTGGGGAATATAAAAGTCCATATAACGAGTTTAAAGTGTTTGATTCTTGATTTTTAGAAAATTCTATCACTTGTATTGTGTAAAAAATTTCAATCTTTATGCTTTAGCAGCTTATTTTATGCTTGATCTGTTTGTTACTTTGTTAGTTGTTTTGCTTTGATTTTTGCTTCAGAAATCTATGGATATAGCTCTCTCTCTCTATCTGGCTTGGCTGCTCTGTTTCTTTTTTTTTTTTTTAGTACTAAATTTTTTTGTTTTGCTCAATTGGGTTTTTTGGATAGGATCAATGATGATTGATAAAAAACTGCTTTATCTATCTGTAATTCCCTTTAAAGGGATTGAAGATATTCATATTATTCTGAGATTTACCACTTGTTTTTGGTTCATTAGTTTTTGTGTTCCTTTTATGGAAGCTATGGATTTATATGAGCATCAGTGATGAGTAACCTTTTGTTATCCTTGCACTTTGATTGCTAGTGAAGAAAACTATGGGGAATGTTGACTCTGAGATGCTTTTCATTTTTTCATTTTCTGTTTTCTCCTATTTTCTCTCTAGGTTTTGTTTTCAACTTCATTATTGTACCATTTCAAAGTAATAGGTTTTGTATGATGCTTTCATTTGATGATATGAACCACTCCAATGGCCAAACTAACATTAAAGAATACATTTTGAAAACCTTCAAATGTATATTTGTTTTAGTAAAACAATGTACATTTGAATTGTTCCCGTAGTATTATTATTTGGGTAAAACCTTCACCAAACACAATATAGCTTTGCAAATTGTAAGTAAACATTATTTCGTGCCCATTATAGCTTAGACAATTGCTAGAATTAATTTTTCACCAATTTTCTCAATTATTTATGACTAACTCCAAAATATCATAAATAATATTTTTTTATAAATATGTCTAACCAAAACTATTAGTCTATTAGCTATATTTATTGAGCCAAAACTATCAAAAATAAAATAAATAACTTGATATTTAATTTAATTGTGTTAAAATTTAACGATTTTTTTTTATTATTTTAATTAAAAATAAAAATAATTAATTAGATTAAAAAAAATTAGAAAGTCTTAATCGTCAGAAAAAGTCTTCGACACTATTTGTCTGAAAGATATCTTGAAGTAATCATAAATTTGTAGGTAGATAGCCATCTTGAAGTAATCATAAAGTTGTGGTAGCTAGATAGTAGCCAGCAAGACCTTAACAGTTTTGCCCAACTATCTGTCTAAAAAATATCTTGAAGTAATCATAAAGTTGTGGCTAGATAGCAAGTAGCAAGACTTTATCACTTCTGCCCAACTATCCATCTAAAAAATAAGGTGATTTAGTCAAAATTCACTACTAATAAAATTTTAACATATTAAAGACGAGCATAAAAAAAAATTCTTAAAATGTTTAACACATATTATTATTATGATTATTAAAATATTAAATTTTAAAATAATACTGTAGATGTTAGTTTTTAAGAAAAATTAGTATTTTTTAAAATTCTTTCATAAAGATCTATCAAATAAAATACATATTGATTATAAAATTCTTTATAAAAAAATATATTACTGTCAAAATTGATTTAAACAGTAACATGTTACTCTGCTCACAGTTACTCTCACAGTAACATGTTACTTTATTTCACAATAATATGATACTCTGACAATATTGTCTAAGAAAAAAAAAATATTTTATTTTTTCCTTGCTCAATTATGTGTTTTCTCCTTAGGGAGTTTATGAAGCAAAATAAATTGAACTGTCTTTTTCACTTAATAATTGTCTAATGGAGGGATTTTGGCTAAATTTTCTTAAAATTTATACTAAATGATACAACCATGATGTGTATTTTGCGTTTCACCAAACAAGGGTCCAATTAAAGGATTTTGGCTAAATTTTCCCAATATACTCGGGAAAAAAAAATAATCATAATCATATACAAAAAAATTATTCTATGCACTCTTCGAAAAATTAAAATTACAAAAAAAAAATAAAAAAATTACAAACAGAATTTTAATACATAAAATTTATGTTGAATGATACAACATAATGAGTATTTTACTTTGAAATAAAAGAGTTACACAAGACCACATTATTTTGTATATATATATATTTTTGATATGAAAATTATGTTTACAATTACTCAAAACAATAATTGTCTTGCTCAATTAATTCAACGCATGTAGAATAAATTAGAAAAGTATGAGCATGCCTAGTCTGAACATTGTAGGCGATGAAAGTCCAAAGGAATCTGTAAATCTATAAACACAACCATAAATCAATTGTTGTCAGGAAGATAGAGAGGCAGAGGCAGAGGCAGAGAGAGGATGGAGCTTGAACACTTCAACCATGACCATCCCCTAATCCTCAAAACAGAGCACATGTATGATGATGATGGTTTTGTGAAAATTCCTTGCTACGCGTGTGAGCAACTAATAATCTCCGGTCAATCCTACTACGGTTGCAATCGTTGTTGGTTTTTCCTGCACAAATCATGTACTGAATTACCCAAGAAAATTACACATCCTTCTCATCTTGAACACCCCCTTACTCTCTTTCCAAACCCAGCTTATAATTACTCAAGAAGCATTTGTGATGTCTGTAGAGAAACCTGCAATAGATTCATTTACCGTTGTTCCCCGTGCGACTTCGATGTTAACTTGAAGTGTGTTTCGGTGAAGTATAGTATTCAACAGAGGATTGAGCACAAAAGTCATACACAACACCAGTTGATCTCCCTTCAAAAGCCAGCCATGTTCTTTTGTGATGTTTACGGTACAAAACATGAAGGCACCTCCTATCTTTGTACCACCTGTGGGTTCTGGGTAAACCAGAATTGTGCTGATTCATTGCCTAGCCCCATTAAACTCAATAACAACCCTCACCCTCACCCTCTCACCCTCATCTATTCTATTCCATTTGAAACTTGGCCGATCTACACAATCTGTAACAAGCGAGCGTACAGAAGAAATTGGGTTTATTATTGTTCCGACTCTAAATCTAAATATTTTGTCCATGTAAATTGTGCAACATCAGAAACTGAATGTTACATGTTGACCCTTTTTTCTTGCAACTCATTTTCTTTCATAATCCTCTTAAATGGTTCTCTTTTAAAATAAAAATAATAATAATTATGTTTCATCCTTGATTATGTGGTTTCAGAGAATGCAAACCAGAGTATAATCTTGTTGATTCGGGGATAACAGCATCAAATAACAAACTATCTAGGTTGACCTTCTTTCTCCCTTGGAACTCTTCTTTTAATTGTCTCATCAGTTCTTTCCTTATTATTTGATTACATTCAATTATTTTGGGTAAGTTACACTCACCTCGCATGAGGTTTCTAATAATTACAGGGGCCTCTCATATAGTTTCAATAATTATAGAAACCATTCTTATTTTTCAAACTATTATTAAGATGTCACGACCCCAACCCGCCCCTAGTAGGATGGTGCCGTGATGGCCAGTAATCCGTGATTACCGAAGGCCAACTTACCAAAATCCACACACAACAGAGTACACATAGGGGGCTTACAAAAATGCAGAAGCAATAAATCGAATTACAAGTGGTCCATGAGAGCTGTGCGTAAATCAAATGAAAAGACATATTCAATATAGTCTTACAACCCGTCCAAGTTATCAAAATACAAGTCAAATCTTGATCAAAAGGCTTCTAAGCCGACAAGTACAAAATACAATGAATGTGAGCCAAGAAGCATGATTTTCAAGATCTGCCGAGATAAATACAAAATGCCGACGTAAACACATAATGCCGAGGTAGAAACAGCACGGCCAACAAGGATGCAAAACAAGCCGACGTAAAGAAAATATCCAAAACAAGCTGGTAAACACGTCTAGGCGTCACCGCCGTCCTGCTCATCACCTACATATATATATAGAGGGTGAGTATGGAAACTCAGTGAATGATACTAATAATAAAGGTTTGCATGAATATAGCCGGAGTCTGTTCAAAACAAAACATATCAAAACCATCAAAACATTAGCCGAGGTTCTATCAAGCAAAGCACATCAAAACTGTACCGAATCAAGGGACGAACCGTATTCATCTGTTAAGACTTACAAATTTCAGGGGATGCTCACTGACATCGGCAAAACATAATCAAAAGTTGTCCGAACAAACAATACGTGTAGTAACCCATTGGTGGCAAAACAAGATTGTACGATCCGTAATCGTTTTATACAATATGGTGCTGCGAAAGTTTAGAGTCCTCCAGCCCAAGGGACTTGTGATACTTAGGCCCATAGCCCCTTTTTAACACAATAACTTTTCCAAGGAAGGACCGTATCCTTCATATACAAGAGACTGTGTCACTTAGGCCCGTAGCCCTTTTTGACAAATGATGCTGCGAAAGTTTAGAGTCCTCCAGCTAGGGGACTTGTGTTCAAGAAAGGACCGTATCCTTTTTATACATAGTGCTGCAAAAGTTTAGAGTCCTCCAGCCAGGGGACTTCTCAAGAAATCATCAAGACAAGGCTCACATTAATACATCGGATTAGGCTAATCATTCA
Source organism: Camellia lanceoleosa (assembly GCA_025200525.1). Classification (NCBI taxonomy): domain Eukaryota; kingdom Viridiplantae; phylum Streptophyta; class Magnoliopsida; order Ericales; family Theaceae; genus Camellia; species Camellia lanceoleosa. Next base: position 111,923,173 of record CM045760.1, on the reverse strand, counting down.
TGCTTAACAAATACTTTTATCAAAACAAGGCAAGACAAGATTTATCAAAACGGTTTAACATAGCTTTATTAAAAGCACCACTCACCTGGCTCTTCAGGTGTAGGCTCAAAGCAAGATCAAAGTCCTGACAAATCACATAGCAAATCACATTCTCAAAACAAGCTTTACTTACACATAATGATCTCGGTACTACCACCGAATCCAAATCAATAACGAAACGAAACATGCTAAGTCAAGCTGGTCTCGCTTGAGTCATGCCGAGGTCCCGCACCTCCTAGCCGAGGTGTGGTCCTGCTGGCCACATACAAACGAAGTCGGGAAACCTGAGTTTCCCTCTGAAGGATGCAAGGAACAAGAACATCAAGAACATCAAGAACATCAAGAACATGCATGTTAGAACCATAACTCGTTTATTCAAAATCTGGGGTTTCATGCTAAGAGTTCAAGAACGTGGACTTAGGCACCCAACCAAAAAGAACATGCAAGAACAAACACGATAACATGGCTCTAGCCATAAACTTCTGGATCAAAGTGCAACTTTCATCAAGAACACATGAATACTAACTTTCTCTTTCAAGACCAACTTCAAATCAATGCATGGCATGCAAAACAGATTCGATCAAGCAATGCAGCTAGATGTTTGATGCGAACAATCAAAGTAAAGCAAGAATCTAACCTCAAAACTCAAATCCAACGGTTCGATTTCCACGATCAAGCTCGGAACTCAACTTCTCTCTCTAAAACTCTCACACCTTGTTCTAGAGCTTCTCTCTCTAAAGGAACAAAGATTGAGACCAAATGATGCCAAAAAGGTACAAAATGATGTGTTATAGGCCTGTCGGCTGACTTAGCCTCCAGCTCGGACACGTGGCATCACCGGGTTGGTTCAACTCAAAAAGGTGACTGATTGACAAGACGAGTCTCTGACAAAGCGTATACAACAAGCTAGATGGCAAAACACATCGGCAAGTAAGGACATCGGCTAAAGTCAAAGCTTCTGCAAGGATAACAAGGACATCGGCTAGGGAGGTCGGCACTTGACTAAGTGGTGCCACACCTTGGCCTGGGTGTGCCACACCTCGGTCTAGGCCACACCTTCCCAAGGACAGAAATCACAAAGCACAAAACATCTCGGCCTCGGCTCTAAGCACATCGGCCCAAAGAGTGACATCTCGGCAAACATGCCGAGGTGAAGACAGAGGTCAACCAAGGTTCCAAAACGATTCCAAGTACAAAGGTTTAAAGGCGAGCTAAGCTAAGCTGACCTCGGCTATACATCAAGCAAGGTACAAGATCAAGCAATACTTAACAAGCAAGACAGAACAAAATAACAAGGTTTATAATCATGGCAAGGCAAGATCATACAAAGATGTACGCAAGCGTGGCTAAATCAAGATGAGGGTTGTTACATAAGATTTCTCACCGTTAATCTTCTGTTAATTTATTTAACAGAATATGATGATATCATGCTGATGTCATGTATTATGAGTAAACAATTTTAAGATTGGCCTTATATATTCAAATAGTAAATTTCACTCACCTCCCTGATGTTTTACAAAAAATTAATAAAGACCCATACATCATTTTAATAATGTTAAACAAAATTATTAAATTCTATACAATATTTAAAAAAATTCTAAATTGTTAAGACAATCATATATATAATGGTAGAATAACCAAACATTACCTTATCTAAAAAAAAAAAAATAGCTAATAAATTGATCACCATTAAACCTTATATTAGATTAAATACAATCATTTATTTAAAAATTACGAAACAAAGTATAAAAGATGTTTTATTTTTTAAAAAGACCACTGATTTTATAAATAATTATATTGAGAAATTAGAGTTTGAATAAAAATTTAAAAATACATATAGGTATTTGATTTTTTTTCCATATGAAAAATACATATTTGGAGAAATTATCTATCTCTTTCCATTTTCTTTATTTTATTTCTTTCATTTTTCTTTCTGTTTATTTTCTCATTCATTTTTTCATAGTGTCACTACAGCAAATAGCAACACCATATTATTATTATTATTATTATTATTATTATTATTATTATTATTATTATTATTATTATTATTATTATTATTTGTTCTCTTCTCTATGTTTTTGTCTCAAATTTTTTTCATCATTTTTTCTCTTTCATCAATGTTAGCTAGTATCACCCAATACCATAGCAACTTTCAAAACATGAATTTTTCTTTTCTTTTGTAAACATATTTGTGTATTAATTTTTTTTAAGAAAAATAAACATAATAACGTTTCATATTTATAATAAAAAAAATTGACTTATAAAAATTACCAAATGTTACCTTATAAATATATATAAAAAAAAATTATCATTTTATCTTTTCACAATCCCATATTATTCTCAAATTTTAATTATCATTAAAAAAAAGTAAATATGTCTCACCTTCATAAAAAAAAATTACAATAAATATAAAAGTGAAAAAATATCTAATCATGTTATAATAAATTAAAATTAGATGATAGGGATTGAATGATAAATAAATTATTTGAGAATAATAAACTACTTAAATTTGTCTTTTCTTACATCTAATTAAAATAGAATTTTACTCGAAGAAATAAATTATTTGAAAATAACAAAATTCTCAAATAATTTGTTATTTATTACATCTAAAATCTACATCTCCATCTTTAGTTCTTTCATTTAAATTATTTTTCTTAAATTAAATCTCAAAATTAATTCAAATAAGAAACATGGATATTCTTCTTAATTTCATTAATGGTTGATTTTTATTTTTATTTTTAACTTATAAAAGTTCAAAAATTAATAGTGTAAAAAAAAAAATACAAAGTCAAGTATTTGTAAAAACTGAAATTTGATGAAAATCTATTTGGAGATTTTCAAATCCTAATTGTGATTGTTTGGCGGTTCCTTGGCTGGGCTATTTTTAAAATTTTAATTTTAATTTTTGGTTGTTGATGATCCAATTATCAACAGAGGAATGAAATAATGTCCGGTTGCAAAATAAAGTGAATATACTTCAAATTCAATAATGTGATTTGTAGAGTTGATTGAGATTGCAAAATCATACACTCAAGTCAGATAATAATAAGGATAAATTTAAACTATTAAGAGTTAATCACTCAAAATAATTTTTTTGTGACGGTTTTTACATATGTCGCTAAAAATTAACAATTAGTGACGTATTTTGTCACGATTTTTATAAATTATCGCTAAAACTTACAATTATTAACATTTTTTATGACGAATTTTTTAGACTGTTGTTGATTTCTGCTTCAGAAATCTATGGATATAGCTCTCTCTCTGTCTGGCTTGGTTGCTCTGTTTTTTTTTTTTTTTTTTATTAGTACTAAATTTTTTTGTTTTGCTCAATTGTGTTTTTTTGGATAGGATCAATGATGATTGATAAAAACTGCATTATCTATCTGTAATTTCCTCAAAAGGGATTGAAGACAGTTATATTATTCTGAGATCCATTTTACCACACTATTAGTTTTTGTTTTTTTCTTTTCTTTTTTGGCTCATTAGTTTTAATGTGTTTTTTATGGAATCAATGGATTTATGTGAGCATCAGTGATGAGTAAACCTTTTGTTATCCTTGCACTTTGATTGCTAGTGAAGAAAACTATGGGGACTATTGACTCTGAGATGCTTTTCATTTTTTCATGTTCTGTTTTCTCCTATTTTCTCTATAGGTTTTGTTTTCAACTTCATTATTGTACCACTTCAAAATGTAATAGGTTTCGTATGATGCTTTCATTGGATGATATGAACCACTCGAATGGCCAAACTAACATTAAACAATACATTTGAAAACCTTCAAATGTATGTTTGTTGGAGTAAAACAATATACATTTGAACAGTTTCTGTAGTATTATTGTTTGGGTAAAAGCTTCACCAGACACAATATAGCTTTGCAAATTTAAAGTAAACATTATCTTGTACCCCTCGCTCAATGAGAAAATGTGTCAAAATCTACGGTATCAAACCTTAACAATGAGTCAAAATCTACGGGATCACACCTATGGGACTTAAGGAATGATATAAAAAAAGGAAGGGAAAAATATTAAATAAAAGTAAATAAAATAAGTAAATAAAAATGAAGTAGAAGAGCCAAATTCCTTGGTTTTATAAAAAATTTTAGGGTATAAATTTGGATCAAGGTGTGAATGTGTCTTTTTTTTAGATGGTAAGGTGTGGATGTGTTTGAGATGACTTTAGTTTTTAGATTGTGTTTAATTTATGAATTTTGGGAGTAATTTGCAAAAAAAGAATAAATAAATAAAAATAGAAAAGGCAGATGTAATATAACTATTTTTTTTTAATTTTCTTTTCAAATTTTTCTAAATTCATAAATCAAACACGAGGGTTTTAAACTTTAATGGTTCAAGACTAGTTACTACAGTCTGCAAGCTGTGATTTGATTATGATTTGGATAGTAATTTAAAAAATAAAGAAAAATGTGAATAAAATATAAATCTAACTTTTCACTTTTAAAATTTTAATTTGAATTCATGATTCTCAAACACAATCTTAATGGAGTATGTTTTTTTAGATGAGAATCTTAATTAGGGAGGTACGAAAAATCAAAAAAATCGATTAAATTGATTGAATCGAACCAAATTAGTTATATATGATTTGTTTTTTAAGAAAAATTTGTGCGTTTTTAAATTTGATTTTTTTTTTGTTCTCAGTTCGGTATTGGTTCAAGCACCTTGTGCACCGGACTAAATCGAAATCGATCGCTTCAACATATATTGTATTTATAATATATATATATATAATCTAACAATATAATGATATTAATAAGTATAATAAATTATTAATCTTAATTAATTAACTTTATCATCTTTATAACTTAAATTTGTAAATTCTTATTATATATAATCTTAATTCTAATTCATTATTCTTGAAATTTTAGTATTTTTAAACTTTTTTTTTTGTTTTTATTTTTGTTAATGTAGGAATTGAAAAGTATTTATTAAATGGATGAATTGGATATGTTTGAAATGGTAGACAAATAATTAATTTAATATTTTTTATATAAATTAGTGATTGTATTTAAAAATGGTTCAAGTTTGAAAGATTTTAAACCGATTAAAATGCATCAAACCGAACTATTTCAATCAGTTTGATGCGATTTGATAAGAGAAACGGTCTGTATTGGTATTCAAAATAATAAAACCGATACTATCGATTCATGTATGAGAGGGTTCAAGGATGTGGTCTAAAAATTCGAAGATCTTTGAAGAAAACTCGAATTCTCTAGAAATGATGAGAGGTATGTTGATGTTTCGAGATGCTTCAATTAGTGCCGAGAAGGTGGGTAGCTTGTGATTAACAAGAAGCATCTTGTACCCGTTCAATGCCCCTTCAACACAGATTTGGACCAAGTAGCTTTCCTCTACAGGCTCGTGACAGTCCACGGCTTTATCTTGGAACCTCTTCACATATTCAAGAATGTCTTCACCCTCTTACTGCTTTTCCTTACACAAGGTGAGTGTGGTCACTTTCTCGGCCACCTCAAAGAATTTGGTGTGGAATTTGTTGACCGTCTCCTCCCAACTTCGGATAGAGTTTGGGGCCAAGTTAACGTACCAACTATATGCTCGGTCGGTGAGGGACTTGGAGAATTCTCTCAGTCGGAGGACATGATTTGAACCATGAATCCCCAAAGTCTTAATGAACCAAACAACATGTTCTCGAGCATTTCCTTGCTTGCCATCGAATTTGATGATCTTCAGCACCGTGTACCCCTCCGGGTATGGATAACTCAACATCTCGATAGGATATGGTGGCTTGACATCCAAATCGAGCAAGGAGGGTAAAGTTCTTTTGCCCCATTCCAGATCGAACATGGCTTGCGCATCGGCAAAAGTGATAAATTGTTGAGGGAGAGAACTTCATGGTGGTATTCCCGGAACTTGGCTTGTAGACCCGAAGACAGAGCTTGGAGCGACTTGGCTATTTGAGTGTTGAGAATTCACCATCGGTGTAGGAACGTAGTGATATTGACCATTGGCATCTATGGATATGACATTCGGTGATCGAGCATTGAATTGAGTTCCATAAACTCTGTTACACGCCATGGGTATGCCGGGTTGAGCTTGGAAAGCCGTTGTTAGAGCCAAAGGAGACAAGCTCAATACATGAGTAGAATTTATAATCAGTGGAACAAAATTAGGCATGGATGAAGCACCATTTTGTAGAGAAATTTTTGTGAGCCTTCCTTGAGCTTCCACAGCCGATGGAACACCATTTATCGTGCCGGAAACTAGTCCAACCACAATTGGACCATGGCTCAATCCTCTAGGTGCGTGATTTTGCGCTCCATGGGCCACAGGTTGGCCATGACTTGTTCCTCCTAACACTTGATTTTGCACACCATTTTGAGCAACTTCGGGGAGAATTAGGAGTGGGTCTTGATGGTTTCTACCATTCCCAACATCATCATGAAATTGTTGATGCTTGCCATCGTCGACTTGACCTCCATTCGTTGTTGGTGGTGCGAAATTCGAACCCATCACCAATATGGTGTGGATGAGATTTTGAAGGGTCGTGAGAATCTCTTGTTGTGTGTGTTGGGGTCCTTGAATGGCTTCAAGGATGAGAGGCGCGTCTTGAACTTGAGTCCTCTTATTACCACTGTTGGAAGAGCCTTGTTGATGAACTTCTTCATCTCTCGTCATCTTCACTGGAGTTGTGTAGATTCCAGAACTTGTTGAGACTATTAACCAATCCGCGTCTCGAGTGGAGTCGCCAAATGTATGAGAGGGTTCAAGAATGTGGTCTAAAAATTCGAAGATCTTTGAAGAAAACTCAAATTCTCTAGAAATGATGATAGACTTAGATTCTTCAACGGGTGCAACTAGAAACACAATAGCAAAGAGATGATGGAGATAAGAGATTGGGTGAAGAAGAAGCCAAAGTAATTAGAGAGAGAATAATGGCAAGGCTCTCCTATAGATTTCTCACTTTCACTTTCAAGGTAGATAATTGAGAAGGGAAATTAGTTCTTTCCCAAAAAATGTCTCTCCAAAATCCATCCCTGGTAAAGCTATGGGTGGGTGCTATTTATAGGTACCTCATGATGTAGGATGGAACCCATGTGCAAGACACATGGAAAATATTCTTTCTAACCACCTTGTCCGAGGAGGTAACCTTTCCAAGGATGAGGAAAACCCCGAAGAGGAGATCAACCTCTCGGCGAACCCTTCTTCTTAGCCACACCTAATCAATGATCCTCAATCATCCCAAAGGGTCAGGGGTAGTCCAAGAGGACATCCTACCGCAGAAGGGTCAGGGGTAGTTCAAGAGAACGCCCTGAGTCTCAATAACCCCCTAGATCGTGCCACCTCGACCTGGGTATAGGCTAGTTTAACCAAAGAGTGAATTTATCTCCACTCACCGTCCTTAGGACTGCGTCCTTTGTTCAGACTCCATTACGCCCATGGTTCTGGTGCGTAGATCCGAGAAAGCTCTGAGCCCACAAGTGTTCTTGTAACGCCCCCAAAATAATAACAGAAAACCCATCCAATTACACATACATTGATACAAAGGATAAACATCTTTATAGGTTAATCAACAGAATTAAACGCCCCATGGGCTTACATCTTTCCAAGCTAGCACTTGGTTACTAACAGAAGAGCACTAACTCAAATACATGAAAAGCCCTTGGCTTGAAATTACATGTAATTAAAACAAAATACAGTCAAAATCCCAGTCATCTGCCTGCCTCTAGCCTCTCAAGCGATATCCTTGGAGGTGGCATGCTCCTGCAAGACCAAAATGATGTTCCCATATAGGGTGAGCCACAGCCCAGTAGAAATACACTAAACCAACTATGAACAATGCCTAAAACATTAGCAATCAACAGATGGCCTACACTTATACATTCTGAGACAACACTTACATTCTTTTACCATTTCAAGAGAACCCAGCTTAAGTACCAATTCACTTTCCATTTCTTTTTCAACAAGAGAATGAAAACACAGCTCGGTATCCTGGCCAAAACCTTTTCGCGTTATATCACTAACACATAAACCACTTTCATTCTTTACTTATGACACACATGTTGGTGTTGTATCAACTTAACATAGAAACATTTTCTATACTTCACAATTGATAACGATATACATTTTAGTGCTATATCAAATCAATCCATACACTTCCGTACTTCCCAAAACAATAATGATATACATTTTAGTGCTATATCATATCGACAAACAACACTTCAACACATCTCCATGGAAAAGCATATGAGCTATTTCCAATATTTCTCCATGGACAAGCATATAAGCTACAAACAATATTTTCCATGGACAAGCATATGAGCTACATCCAATATTTTCCATGGACAAGCATATGAGCTACATCCAATATTTTTCCATGGACAAGCATATAAGCTACATCCAATATTTTTCAATGGCCTAGAGGTACATCCCCCATCTTCCCCTAGCCATCAGATTAACCGGTTTAGAGGTACATCCCCCATCTTCCCCTAAACCGTGGAGTACATCCCCTATCTCCTCCCATACACGAACACAAACAATGCATATAAACACATAACCACATACGCATTCAATCAATACATAAAATCAATGTATTCGATCCCTCGTCACACTCTATGACATTTCCACTCGATTAGGTTTAATTTGCCTAATCAGCATGCATTGTCTACAACAATCAACACTACCCTCCCAGGTAGCCAAAGCGATTATTTCTAAACAGAAATAAATGCACAAATGGATAATATAACCATATTTCAATCGGTGAGTAATACACGATTCAACTACACCCTTTAACCCCGACATTCTCAATTTCCACATATTCAATCCAATTCTCGTTCTCTTTAATTAATTATATACATTAATTAATTAAACCAATTAGGCAAATTACCATAATTCACAAAACAACCCTAAGGCTCCATTTTCATTTACAATCCGTCATTTACTCCTTTCCTATGCCAAACATGCATACAAAGCTCATTTCTAAACAAAACCCCAACTTTTGTAAAATTGCACAAAAGGCCCCAAAGTTTCTCCAAAATTACGCAACAACCCCCAACATATCCAAATGCTAAAATTTAAAGACAAAGACCATAAGGAAGAGTAGGATATCCCTACCTCAAATTCGAGCCCAAACGGAGATGAAGACCAAAACCCAAAGTGCTCCAAATCCCAACTTTTTCAGATTAAACGAAGATCTCACCACCTCTATCTTATTAACAAAGGACTTAGGTTAGATCCACACTAGAGAGAGATGAAATCCTAGAGAGAATATATGTTTAGAGAGAGAGGAGTCGCTAAGGTTCCAAAATGAAAGAAGAAGAAAAGTGAAGTTCTCCCCGCACGCCTCTCGATATACACCGGGCTCGCTCGGCGAAGACCGGCTCGCCGAGCGACTGACGAAAACACTCATCACCGCCTCAAAGCTCCTCGCCGAGCCAATAAGTTCGCCGAGCCAACCACCGACCAGGCTCGCTCGAGCGAAGAAAAGCTCGCCGAGCCAATGCAAGCCTTGAGTTGCAATCGCAACTGACGACGCTGAAGCGACGGACAGCCGCTTCGGCGAAGAAACAAAGCTCTCAGTTCGATGACGCGAGCCGCCGCCGGCGACGCCACCTGCTCGACCCACGGACACAAGAAACCACGCCGCTCGGCGACCAACTCTCGCCGGCGAAGGAGCAAAATTCTGGGTACCAACACTTAGCTCCAAACACAACCAAGCCAAAACGAACCCGCCCAACACGTCCTATAACCCAAATACAAAGTCTAAAAGGACGCAACCAATGTTCAAACAACCTCTAACACCCACGGACATAAGTCCGAATCACTGTACACCAAGGGGTAAACCCGGGATCGCTATAGTTCTGGGACTCATTAATGGAGCGGCTTCTAGACTGCGTTCGAATCTGTTCGAAGCCAAGCGCATTAGATCTCTAGGTTCATAGATTCGAACCCTTTCGAGTCCGAGCTCAAATAGGTCTCTAGGTTCGTGGTTCTAAACCCTTTCAAGACTAAGCCAATACCTCGGATAATGGATCTCCTCCGAGGGTTTCATCTCTTCTGAAACCAATGGTTAACCTTCTGGAACACTCGTATGATCTAGGCCTCCTCAGAGTACCCAAATGTCTTCTCTCACTCCACTCTTGCAACCAAAGAAGAGCTGCAGCCTTTCAAGCGATATCAGAACCGTTTTGCTGCCTTGGATTATATCATGGCACTAGAAAGTGATGTTTTTGTTTACACATATGATAGGAACATGGCAAAGGTGGTGCAAGGGCACAGAGGGTTTGAAGGATTTCGAAAGACCATAAACCCCGACAGGTACATTGTCTTTGGCTCTTTTCTATTGGTACTTTCACCATTAAATTGTTAGTTAGATTACTAATATTTGCCATTTTTTCATTTTCAGAAAAATTTTTGTTAAATTGATTGATCATTTGGATGAGGGTGCTATGTCTTGGGAAGAGTTTTCTTCAAAGGTTAAGAGGTTGCACTCGGATAGACTTTGAGCACCATATCTTAGACTACCGGGAGAATCACCAAGGTTAGAGGAGAATTTTTATGCAAATACTTTTCCTGGTTGTGTCTGTAATAGTTCTCAGGAGCAACTCGACCATAGGCCAAATCTATCGGCTGCTTCACAAAGATAGTGTTTTAGTTTTAGTTAGAAATACAAATTTGGCCTCTCCTGTTAAGTATACGAAACCCCATGCTTTGAAGGTGGCCAATATGGGTTTTCAAAGAAACTGCATTTTTCAAAATTCAAGATTGGTGATGGCAGCCAACAGTATGAGGAGTCTCGAGGTTAATTCGATTGTTCGAAGCAAGTTTAGCTTTTGATGTACAAAATAGATAAAGAACATACATGGCAAGAAGCAGAGAAGGTTATAGATCATTGATAATAATGCACACAGGTCAGTTACAAAGCATTGTGAAACTCTCCATGCGAATGTCAAGTACTTCCAAGTTCATAATCTATTCGTTATACTTTCTTCAATTGTCAAAATTCATTTGTTAAATAAGGCTTTCTCACAAAGTTGGATGCAATATTTGATTAAATATCATAATAGAAAGTTCTTCCACATTTGTCAAAATTATTTTCTTTTGTCACGATTTATACGTTACTCAAAATGTTGTTCAAAATGAGAGATGGTTTGTCTAGTAAGAAATTGTGATGGTGGCTTTGAATCTTCCTTTTCCTCTCTTATACTTTCTTCATGTGCAAATGCAGCATTTGGGGTGTTTATAGATCAAGTTTAGTGACCATGTTGAGAAACAAACATGTTTGGTGTCTCAATATCGACTAATCCAACATCTTAGTTTTAGGTTTTTATATCTCAAATTTACTCCACTTCTTCTTCTTCTAGTATTTTGTGTGCATAACGTAGCTCAGGTTTCTAAAATGGTATGTGTACGGGAAAGAAATACACCTTCTCGTATAATCCTATTGATCAAGTCTGCGTTCCTCCGTACGTCGTCGTTCTACAACCTGAAAATACAAACGTGAGCTAGCCGGTGGGTATGTGTGCCGGAAACCTCTCCGATGCCTAAGTCAGCAAACAAGACAAATAGGCAAAAGCTCTATGTATTCAGGAATCAAAGTTGCGTTACCTCTCCATAGGTGATGTCTGTGAGCTTTTATAGGTTTCGTGTGGCACAATCCAAGTAGGACTCTTACTCCTCCATGTAGAGTCCTCCTAGGATTCATACTCCTGATAGATAATGCTCATCTCTCAACACCCCCCTCACTGCTTAAACCAAGTGAGATGGTTCTACCATGGCCGGACTCCAATATGACCGAAGTAAACCTGACTACACTTAGCTGCAAAATAGGCCGAACTATCCTTAGTTCGGCTCTACCTTTTACTGCTCTTACTTTGGCTTCTCATATACAACCCATGGCGTGGTTAGACCGACCTAACATGTCATGACCGGTCTAACTCTAAGACCGATCTAACTGCAACGCATCTTTAGACCAGTCTAACTTCAATCTTTCCTCGGACCGGACTAACTTCGGGCTTTGGGACCGGACAAACTCCAAAGCATCCACAAGACCAGAGTAACTTACATGGCCATTTTACTCGGCCCTTTGTACTGCAGCTCATAACGGCCCATTACCCAGCTCGGCCCAATTTTCATATAAATTACCCTCTCAATTGCCCCTTAATTCCATCTGCGTAGCATGATAGGGATTACCTGTCTTTTCAGCCGATGTTTAAAGTTTCTAAGCCTATCCAGCCGAGCTAAAAAACTTTTAGCCTTTCCAGCCGAGCTAAAACTTCTAAGCTTATCCAACCGAGCTAAAACTTGTTAGCTTCTCCAGCCGAGCTAAACCCAAGCTGTTCTGTACCTGTCCAGTCAAAACGTCTCTTCAGTCAGTGCAACTGAAACGCTTCTCCTTTCCAAGGACACGTGGCGACCTACGATTGGTTCTTTGGTACGCACGCCCTCGTGCCATAAGATTTGAAACGATCCGCCTTTTTGCTTTTTACACAAAACAACCCTCTCATTTTCGAATCATTCACTCTACTATTCACTTCTTCTCTCTCTCTTGTTCCTGAGCCCTGAGCTTGAGCTTGCTGCGTTCGTGTTCTTTATCACTGCCATTGCTTCCATCTTCTAGCTTCTTCCTCTCTACCAGGTAGGCATCATGAATCTGTTTTTCTTCTCTTGCTTTTGCTTTTGTTCAATCCATCGTAGTTTGTTTCGTGTGTTTTTGTAAAACATTTTTCTGGAAAAAACTCAGCTATAGAACACCTGAACTCATGTAGTAACACGAGGAACACTAGGTTTGATCCAAAAACATGCCCCAACCGGACTAGGATAATGTTTGTACTATATGTAGATCTATTCGCACCATAACCGAACTAGAACTTGTGAATATAACCGTAGTTTCTGTAACACCATCTTCTGATTAACCTTAGCCGAGATAAACGAACCGAACTAAATCCGAACTTAGTATGCTGGAAACCTTAGCCTTCGGCAGAGCTAAGTCTTCGGGGCTAAGCCAGCTTTCTTTGTTTCTAAACCGAACTCAGAAAGCTGCCCCTAGAGGCTTAACCGAAGTAACAAAATCCGTTGTTCAAACCGAGATAACTAACCCTTTGCTCAATCCAAGCTACCTAGCATCCTGTTGAAACCGATGTAGAACCTGTAGCATCCCGCAAAGCCGAAGTAAGACTTCTTTTATCTTGCTTTTATTTGTAGCACGATCCAATGATCTGTGCTTAACCCCTTTGTTTTCCACTTTGCAGACTTAGGCTGCCCAGGCACTCCTCTGCGCGCTCAACCGAGCTACTGAGCACAATTTTCCGACCGAACTAATTTATCTATAACTTATAAAATAAATGGGGAAGTACAGATTCTTAGTAGAGACATCAGGTGGTCTAGCCGAATTCCGTAAGGACTATAACATTCCTAGCGATGTCCACTTTACCTTAGCCAAAAAAGATGTCACACCATGGGGGAATGAGGGCTTCGTACCTTTTACCCTCCTTTCAATAATAGAGACCGGATTAAGATTTCCAGTCCAGCCTCTGATTTGTGAATTCCTTAGACAAACCAGAATATGCCCAACCCAACTATCCACCAATTCATACCGTATAATAATGGGAATAGCCGAACTAAACCGCCAAGCTGATCTCAACCTCGGTCTAGCCGAAATATTCCACCAATATTCCTTAGGATTAAAAGAAGATGGATGGGTCTACTATTTAAGAATACGCCGTCGCCGAGAGAAGATAATAAAAGATACACCGGATAAAGACTTGAACGATGACGATTTTTTCTGGGTATCTGGGAACTTTGAGGATCATCAAGCCCAGATTCCTGGCCGAAGTATAAACTGGAAAAAAGGAATCCCCGGTATAACTTACTTCGGCTATATGCATCAATCTGTTTTACTTCAGTTTCAATTTTCATAACCGATCTAACAGTTGTATTCTTTTTGCAGACTCAGCCCATCTTGCATCCTTGTACAGTTACCCCAACCTGAACACACTCCGCGCCGCACTACGTGTTGAAGAAAGGAGTTGGGCTAAGCTGTTCAATTTTGAGCCGACCTACAGATACAGCAGTCACCGAAAAGCCAGAGTGACCGATTTCCTTCTTGAAGACGCACCAGAACCGGACCCGACCTTGCCCCAAATCAACCTCGTCTCTCTGACTGCCGAACAAGAAATGGCAAAAAAGAGCAGAGTAAGGGCACTTCTAACCGAAACCAACAGACCCGAGGTACCACAAATCGGTCAGACCACAGAGACCGTGGTAGCTCTTCCATCCTAGCAGTCATCCTCATCTCGGGCGAACAAGCGTGCCCGCACTAGCCAACCCGTGCAACGACTTGTTGACGAAGATGAGACCATCCTTCCGCCCAGTCCTCAACCAAGCCCACAACCGGAGCACTCTGACCGAGCTGGCTCCTCAAAATGGGCTCCAAGTCTTACATTTGGCAACCGAGATATTCAGGATACGGACTCGGTGGTTGCTGAGAAGGATCACTTGTTGGCTTTCAACCTTGCCAAGAATGTTTGCCTTCCAAAGGACCTAGAGCACCACCAGAAGCAACTAAACACTGAGCTGAAGGCAATCCGGTCTTCAACAAAGTCCATGATCCTGGTAGGTAGACTGTCCTTTTCCATAATTCTAATTTTTCCAACTTTCACTTCGGCTAAAGGGAAATCTCTATGTTTTGGCAGGCCATTCAAAAAAACAACATTGCGAATAGGAAAGTGTTGGAGCTTAGGAGAACGACAAGGGAGGCCATGGAAGAAGCCGAGGCCAAGTCCGCCGAGCTAAGACAATCACAAGCTAAGACCGCCCAGCTGGAGGCTAAGGTAACTCGTCTAACCGGACTAGTTGCCTCGGCTGACAGTGATAAGCAGCGAGCTATTACCGAAGTGAAAGACAAATATCTGTGGGAGATGGCACAGCTTGAAAGCGCCAAAGACGCCAAGATAACAATTCTGAAGAAGAAAGCAGAAGACACCGAGCTAAAGGGCTTTAAGGCTGGCGAGGCTGCATACATCCAGCAGTGTGAGGCTGCGAAGGACTTGTTCTTCAAGTGCGGGTGGAGGAGTGCTGTGGAGCAGCTTGGTTGTGGGCCCGAAACCGAGGTCTTCAATGCTCCTCAGTATTCTATTCCGGCTTCACTGAGGGAGTATGTTGCCGACCTCCAGAAGCAATTTATTGAAGCGTCTGACGATGAAGAAGAAGAAGATGAGCAAACTGAGACTCCGGTTGTCAACGCACCTGCCAATGATCAGTCAGCTCGGTTGGAGCCAGTGGTCGAGGACTTAACGACCGAAAATGTGCTTCCAACAGAGACCGGGCTTCCAACCGAGACTGCTCGAACCTCTGAAACCGGAGTCAATGTCGATATTGAAGCCGATCTCGATGATCTTTTTAACTGACCTTGTATTTTTTCTTCTTTGTTTAGGAAAACAAATTTCTAACCAGGCTAAGTCCCCTGCTCTGTAATGGAAACTCTTTTGAACTTGGTAATGAAAATTTTCTTTAACGTCTTGTCCTATCTCAGTTTTTCTGGCCTGTTTGCACTTGCTTTCTTTGAATGATTGCTTCTTCTGTTCCATGTGTTATTTCGGTCTTTTAGCTGGTCAATCTAATCAAAGCTTACAAGCCAACCACTCTTCAGCCGATATACAAACTTCGGCTGAAGAGTACAAAGAGTTGGTTTAATCCAACCAACCACTCTTCAGCCGATATACATACTTCGGCTGAAGAGTACAAAAAGTTGGTTTAATCCAGCCAACCACTCTTCAGCCGATATACATACTTCGGCTGAAGAGTAACAAGAGTTGGTTTAATCCAGCCAAGCACTCTTCAACCATAAACTTACTTCGGCTAAAGAGTAACAAGAGTTGGTTTAATCCAGCCAATCACTCTTCAGCCGATATACATACTTCGGCTGAAGAGTAACAAGAGTTGGTTTAATCCAGCCAACCACTCTTCAGCCATGAACTTACTTCGGCTGAAGAGTAACAAGAGTTGGTTTAATCCAGCCAACCACTCTTCAGCCGATATACATACTTCGGCTAAAGAATACAAAGAGTTGATTTAATCCAACCAACCACTCTTCAGCCATAAACTTACTTCGGCTGAAGAGTACAAAGAGTTGGTTTAATCCAGCCAACCACTCTTCAGCCGATATACATACTTCGGCTGAAGAGTACAAAGAGTTGGTTTAATCCAGCCAACCACTCTTCAGCCATAAACTTACTTCGGCTGAAGAGTACAAAGAGTTGGTTTAACCCAACCAACCTCTAAGTTGGTTTTTCCAGCCAACTTAGAATAAAGTGTTTGGTTATTCCGACCAAACGTCCTGCAGCCTGGATCCTTATCCTGGGCTTAGGAGGGGTGTTGGTTTAATCCAGCCAACCTCTAAGTTAGTTTTTCCAGCCAACTTAGAATAAAGTGTTTGGTTATTCCGACCAAACGTCCTGTAGCCTGGATCCTTATCCTGGGCTTAGGAGGTGTGTTGGTTTAATCCAGCCAACTGTGTTTTTTATGCCCCTAACACACTGACTTACTAAAACAAACTTTTACAGAAGAAAACGTCTAACTAAAAAGAAAACTACTTGTTTTATTGAGAAAGGGAAAAATTACACAAACTTTAATTCGAAAAAAGCTAAAAATAAAATAACTTGAGATTTGCAGTATTCCATGGCCTGGGAATTGCCTTGCCGTCCTCATCTTCTAAGTGGTATGCCCCTTTGCCTGCTAATCCTACCACTTTGTAAGGTCCTTTCCAATTTGGCCCTAGCTTGCCATCTCCAGGCACCAAAGTGTTTCCCATTACTTTACGCAGTACCCAATCTCCGATCTTGAATTGCCTTGGATGCACTGTTTTGTTATACTTTCTGGACAATTCTTGTTGGTAGGAGGCAATGTGAACCAATGCTTTGTCTCTTCTTTCTTCCGCGAGGTCAAGCTCCAATGCTATGGCTTCGCCATTTAAGTCCGGGTCAAAGTTTTCACTTCGACTTGTGGAGAGGCCAACTTCTAATGGGATGACTGCTTCCATGCCATAAGCTAAGGAGAATGGTGTTTCTCCTGTTGATCGTCGAGGCGTGGTGCGGTAAGCCCATAAAACATGAGGGAGCTCTTCTGCCCACTTGCCTTTGGCTTTCTCTAACCTTTTCTTCAATCCATCCAAGACTACCTTGTTTGATGCCTCTACCTGACCATTTGCTTGGGGATATGCCGGTGTAGAATTGTAAAACTCTATCGTACTCTTCACAAAAGCCCCTGAAAATTCTGCCGTCGAACTGAGTGCCGTTGTCTGAGATTAGTGCCTTTGGTATGCCAAATCGAGTGATGATATTCTGCCAAACAAATTTCTTCACATCTTTCTCCTTGATTGACGCCAAGGCTTCTGCTTCTACCCACTTTGTGAAGTAGTCGGTTGCCACAAGAAAGAACTTCCTGTTGCCTGGTGCTGTTGGAAGTGGCCCTACTATGTCTAAGCCCCACATTGCGAAGGGCCATGGGCTAGTGAGAGGTAGAAGTTCTCTGGCAGGTTGGTGTATTTGATGTGCGAACTTCTGGCATTTTTTGCACTTTTTGATGTACTTTTCTGAATCCGCTTGCATGTAAGGCCACCAATATCCTTGCGAAATTGCCCTGTATGCTAGTGATCTTCCTCCTTGATGACTTCCGCATACGCCTTCATGTATTTCGAACAAGAATGCTTCCACTTTGCTGGGGTGGACACACTTTAGGTAAGGTCCTGAGAATGATTTTTTGTACAATGCCAAAGATGGGGAGAGCCAAAATCGCAACGACTTTGCTCTTATTCTGTTGGCCTCTTTCTTCTCTTCTGGTAGGGTGCCATCTTTTAGGAACAATATGATGGGATCCATCCAAGAAGGGCCTAGATCGGCGCAACATACCTCTTCTGCTTCTGGGTCTTCAATGCTTGGTCTAGGCAGATAGTCGATCAATAGTGGATGAGGGATGGAGGTATCTGCCATTGAGGCGAAGCCTGCTAGTTCGTCTGCTCTGCTGTTTTCCTCTCTGCCGATCTGTTCTATCCTCACCACTTCAAACTTCTTGATTTCTGTTCTGACCAGCTCTCTTAGCCATTCTGTCATCCTTTGCCTCATAGTCGCCTGAAATTTGGTTCACCACCAGCTGTGAGTCATTGTAAACCATTAGTTCGGTGGCCTTCATGTAGAATGCCGATTTGAGACTTGCGAAAAGTGCTTCATACTCCGCTTCGTTGTTTGATGCTGGGAAGCCAAGGTTGACTGCCTGCTCCACTACTAGGCCGTCTGGAGAGATGAGGACTATGCCGAGTCCTGCTCCATACCGGTTGGATGCTCTATCTACAAAGAGCTTCCACATCTTCCCAATGAACAGTTTCCAGCAAGTGGAGGGATCGGATGATGCCTTGGGATTTTCCATGTTGCTGGTGTCGTCTTCAAGGTCCATGCTTGTTGTCTGCCCCTCGTCATCTGGTTGTACCAAGTCTTGTTTTGTTGGTGAGTCTTGACTTGGTGTAGCATGGTTCGCTTCTTTCTTCCTTGTTTTACTCTGGTCTGCCTTGGGACCTGACTGAGTAGTCAGTACCAGAGGTTGCGTTATTCCGACGTCAACTTCCCTCCCTAGTTCGGTTGTTTCAGTCAAGTCGACTGGGTAGATATGATGACTTTCTGGGGTGAATTCTACGACAAAATCTGCCAAAGCTTGTGCTTTTATTGCGGTTCTGGGTTGGAACTTGATGTCGTATTGTCCCAACTCAACTGCCCACTTTAAGATTCGCCCAGAGAAGTTAGCCCTCTCAAACAGAGCCTTTAATGGGAAGGCTGTGAGGACAACTATAGTGTGGGCGTGAAAGTAGTGCGACAACTTTCTTGAGGCCATCATCAAGGCTAATGCCAGTTTTTCCAGTAGCAAGTACCTTGTTTCGGCGCCTAGTAATGTCTTGTTGACATAGTAGATGGACAGATGTTAGATTCCCTCTGCACGGACCAATACTGCGCTGATTACGTACTGTGAGACTGCCAGGTACAAGAAGAGTTCTTCTCTAGGAATTGGGGTTACAAGTAGTGGTGGAGAAGACATGTATTCCTTCAAGCTTTCCAGAGCTCGGTCGCATTCTTCGTCCCACTCAAACTTGGCTTTTAGAGCATGGAAAAATGGTCGTAATCTGTCTGACGACCGGCTTATGAACCGATTGAGCGCAGTGGCCATGCCCGATGAGTCTTTGCACTTCTTTCTTGAGTTTGGTCTCTCCAGATCCTGAATTGCCTTGATCTGGGAGGGGTCTGCCTCTATACCCTGGTTGGTCACCAGAAAGCCCAAGAATTTGCCAGATCCTACTCCGAATGCACACTTGTTGCGTTGAGGCGTAACATGTGCTTCTTCAGGATCTCAAACATCTCACCTAGGTCCTTGAGATGGTCATTCTCATCTTTGCTTTTGACCACCATATCGTCGATGTAAGCCTCCATTGTTCTGCCTAACAACGGCTCAAACATCTTGGTGACCATTCTCTGGAATGTCGCCCCTGCGTTCTTTAGGCCAAAGGGCATGATCTTGTAACAATACAGCCCTCTTGGAGTTGTAAAGGATGTGACCTCCTAGTCTGGTTCATACATGGCGATTTGGTGGTAGCCTCTATATGCATCCAGAAAACTAAGTCGATTGTGCCCCGCCGTTAGGTCCACCAATTGATCTATCCGTGGTAGAGGAAAGCTGTCTTTTGGGCACGCCTTGTTGACTGTTTTGTAGTCGACGCAGACTCGCCACTTGCCATTCTTCTTTGGCACTACGACTGTGTTGGAGATCCATCTTGGGTAGTGCACCTCTCTAATTGCTCCTGCCTCCAGTAGGTTTCCTACTTCTTCCGCCACTATCTCGACGTGGTGGAGTGCCGATCTACGGGTGCGCTGAATGATCGGTCTGGCGGATGGGTGGACATTGAGTTGGTGACAGATGAAGTTGGGATCAATGCCTGGCATGTCGTATGGTGTCCAGGCGAACACTTCGATGTTAGAGGTCAAAAATTCCAAGACCTCTAATCTCACAGTGCTGGACAACGACGAACCGAGCAAAAAGAACTTATCCAGGTTCTTTTCATCTATTCTTACCTCTACCAAGTCTTCCACCGCTTTCTGGCTAGCCGCTTTGACAACATCTGCAAACAGTTCATTACTCTCAGGTTCTTCCACTGAATGAGCCTATCCTTTGGCAGCGCGGCTACCATTCACCGTGACAAAACACTGCTTCGACATGATTTGATCTCCATAGACCTCTTCAATTATCCCGGTGTCATTGGGGAACTGCATTACTTGGTGGTAGGATGACGCCACCGATCTCATGGAATGCAGCCATGTTCTGCCCAAGATGATATTTTAAGTGGAAGGGACCTTCAACACCCAGAACTCCACTTGTTTTGTTACGCTTCCTGCTTTGACTGGAAGGATGATCTTGCCGACTGGCCATTCTAGCATTGAGTTGAAACCAATCAAGGGAGACACGGTGGGTGCCAAGTCTGTCTTGTAACTTCAATTGTTTGAACGTCTCGTAGTACATTATTTCACATGAACTGCCCTGGTCAATCAGAATCCGCTTGGGAGGGCAATATATTCTGTCCAAGTCTTTGTCTAAAAAAGACACGACATTTGAGGCCTCTGTCTTCCCCTTCTTGATAATAGGCTGAGCGCTTAGCACCTCCCTTAAGTGCTCAGCCTTTTTGATCGACCCTCTGAGCTCGCATACACGCTCAAGTTCGAATACTCCGTGTATCACATTGATTACGCCTTGCGGCAGGGCGTCGTTTGGTATTCCGTTGGGCTTATTGTGGTCCTGGGGGACTGGTTGTGCCCCTCCTTCAATGTACTTGTCCAGGTGACCTGCCGCCACCAACTCCTCCAAGTGCTGTCTCAATGGCATGCAATTCTCAGTGCGGTGCCCCTTTTCTTTGTGGAAGGTGCACCGTGATCTTTCGTCATAGTCCTTCTATGCTTCTCCTAGCTTGGCTGGCCATCTGACAAAAGGCTCATCTCGTATTTCACTTAGAATCCAGTATATCGGTTTCTTGAATTCCGTGGTTATGGCCGTGCGGACTCTCAACCACCTTTTATCCTGGTCTTCTTCGTTGTCTCATCTGCCTCGCCCGTTTCTGCTCGAACGGTTTACTGCGTTGACTTTTGCTGAGGCCTTTTTCTCTGGTATTGCGGTCATGCCAGATTTTGTTTTGGCACGGGCGCTATCCTCCTCTACCCTGATGTGCTAATGCACTCTTTCCATCAAGGCTTCCATGGTGAGAGGCGGCGTCATGGTGATTGAGTCCCTTAGTCTGTTCCCGACTGGAAGTCCTCTTTTATACTGTGCAATGGCGAGATTGGTGGGGCAATCCCCAATTTGGTTGAATGTCTCCCAATAGTGACTGTTGTAGGATCTTAGGGTCTCCTTGTCACCCATGTCGATGGAGAGTAGCTGGTCGATCTCCACCGGGGTTTTGGTGTTTGTTCTGAACCTCGTTACAAACGCCTCCGCTAATTGTGCCCAGGAGGCTATGCTGCCATCTGGAAGTTTTTCAAACCAAGTCAAGCCTAGGTCGCCAAGACTCGATGGGAAGAGGATGCACATCAAAGCCTCGTTTCGCCGGTATACGGCCATGACCTGGCGAAAGTGGCTAAAGTGTGAGTAGGGGTCCGTCTTCCCCTCATATGTAGTGAACTTGGGCTGAAGAAAGCCTGATGGTAGGGGCGCGTTTTCAATTGCTCGAACAAACGGCGAAGTCTGCAGCCTTGCTAATGCTCTATCCGTCGGTTCATAGGCAGGGCGCAGGATTGGCATTCCAACCTCGACGCTTCCATGCGTCCGAGGAGCCAACCGCTGTAAGGTAGAGACTCTGTGTGGATCGCGTGCCCTGATGTCCTCCTTCCACCGTGCCTTCTCTTCGAGCACGGTTCGTAAGTCGAACGATCTAGGCAACTCCGTCTGTCTGGATCTTGTTTGGTGCGTATGCGAGGGCCAGTAGGTGCTTCCTTCCGTGTACGACCTCTCAGACCTGGAGTGACGAGTTCTGAAAGATCTGGACTAAGTATCGCCTGTCCTGAGGCTTTTGCTTTCTGCTTGTGAGGGTGTGGTGTTCTTACCATGACCTTCCGAGTGACGAGGGGGCATCTTGTTTGTGCGCCCCACTCCTGTCACCACTTCTTTTCCCTTCACCTGGCGCTTTAGAGATTCCATGTCCGCCACCATCCTTCGTATCAATTCGTCCTGCTCCTTGACGCGATCTTCCAAGGCTTGAGGGTCAATCCTCCGCCTTTGTCTCTCTGGACTCTGTGAACGAGAGTGACGGGGGCTATTCGTCCGTCCTCTCCCCCTTGTATCCCTCCTGGGATTCTGCCGTGGGTCCAAGTCCGCCATAGGAGGGATCAAAGGTAGACCTTCGCGCCTTGCACCTCCATCTAGTGTTTGTCCGTCAATGGCGGATTGTGGTAATTCTTCGTTGTGCGCCATTGATTCTCAAGAGAATAAGCTTGATCAAGAGGTTTTGTTCTTGTCTGAGTTCCCACAGACGGCGCCAATTGTACGGGAAAGAAATACACCTTCTCGTATAATCCTGTTGATCAAGTCTGCGTTCCTCCGTATGTCGTCGTTCTACAACCTGAAAATACAAACGTGAGCTAGCCGGCGGGTGTGTGTGCCGGAAACCTCTCCGATGCCTAAGTCAGCAAACAAGACAAATAGGCAAAAGCTCTATGTATTCAGGAATCAAAGTTGCGTTACCTCTCCATAGGTGATGTCTGTGACCTTTTATAGGTTTCGTGTGGCACCATCCAAGTAGGACTCTTACTCCTCCATGTAGAGTCCTCTTAGGATTCATACTCCTGAGAGATAATGCTCATCTCTCAACACCCCCCTCACTGCTTAAACCAAGTGAGATGGTTCTATCATGGCCGGACTCCAATATGACCGAAGTAAACCTGACTATGCTTAGCCGCAAAATAGGCCGAACTATCCTTAGTTCGGCTCTACCTTTTACTGCTCTTACTTTGGCTTCTCATATACAACCCATGGCGTGGTTAGACTGACCTAACATGTCATGACCGGTCTAACTCTAAGACCGATCTAACTGCAATGCATCTTTAGACCGGTCTAACTTCAATCTTTCCTCGGACCGGACTAACTTCAGGCTTTGGGACCGGACAAACTCCAAAGCATCCACAAGACCGGAGTAACTTATATGGCCATTTTACTCGGCCCTTTGTACTGCGGCTCATAACGGCCCATTACCCAGCTCGGCCCAATTTTCATATAAATTACCCTCTCAGTGTGCATACTGCAGCTAGACAATAAGAGTTCGGCTTCGTTATATCCACGAGACAAATTGTTAAAAGCGACAAAATAATGAGCCCTTGAAACATTCATTCCATCTAAACCAAGAGCCAAGATATTCAAAGTCATCGAACAACAAACAACTTTTTCTTGCACATACATAAACTAAATTATAATGCATTAATGTAGAACAAAACAAAAACAAAATAGATGACAAAGTATGCAACTAAATTAGGAAATCACTCAATCACAAACCCCCCAAAACACTAGAAAATCACTCAATGGGTAACAAGACTTCATTAGTCCTAAAAGCAGGCAAAGTCCAAGGAGGGTTGTACCTAGCCACCAAGAACTCCCCAATCACCATATACCCATCTCTCTCCAACCCTTTCCCCAGCTCCTCCACTTTCTTCACCACCACCTCCTCCGTCGCCATGCCACCAAACTTTACCACCCCATACTTCCTCTCCCCCTTCTCACCCTCTCGTCGACTGGCCTCAGCGCCTCCTCCGTCTTTCTATACTTCTCTGGCAATATAAATTGCACAATCATCATCTTCTTCTCCTTATCCTCCACTTCCTTCACCACCACCGGAGCTGTCATCGAAATCTTCTCCGGCGACGATTAGGTTATCACCGGAGCTGTCATTGTGATCTTCTCTGGCGTGGAATTCTGGGGATTTCCAACAGCGCCGATGTAATTGGCGAGGATCATAAAACCGCCATCTTTGTTGCCTTTGAAGTGGGTTGGATCGTATGTGATCCCGACGACCACTGAGGGAGAGTATTTGCGGATCTCGTAGTCGTCGGTGGATTTGATGAGTTCAAATTTAGGGGTTTCGACATCGATTTTTTCGAAAACTAAGCCCATTTTTGAGGAATTTGGATGTTTTGAGAGATGGGTTTTGTGATTAAGGATTGGATTTTGGCGTGTGAGCTATGAATTGTGGTGGGTTTTGTGGAGGAGAGTGGATGAGTTGCGTTTGGATTTGGTGTGAAACTTTTTTCGAATTGCAGAAGTGGAATTGAGAAAGAAGAATACATACTTGGGTGAGGGGTTTTGATGTGTGGCGGGAAATAAGGGATCGATATGTGGACTTCATTTTCCGACGGTTCACTCATTAGCATATCCTAGTTTAATTTGTGAAGGAAAAAAATAATATTTGTAACTATTTCCTAGTATAACACTTGATTTGTTTGCGCCTAAAACATATGTTTTACGGATATTTTCTTTCCGAAAAAATATTTTTATACGTTTGAGAGTGGTGGTTGTGATGGTGGAACAAAAGTGAAGGTAAAAGAGGTGGCACGGTGGTGGAGTGGCGGTGGTGAAACGAAAATAAAGGTGAAAGAGGTGGCATTGTGGTAGAGCGGCGGCGGCGGTGATGGTAGGTGGCTGTGATGATGGTGTGATGTGATATTAACAAAATTTTATTTTGAAAAATGTTTTTTATATTTTAAAGGTTGAAAATATTTTTTTACTCAAATAGACTTATTTTTCGTTGATTATAAAAATTATTTTTTTAATTAATTTATGTTTTTTATTGTATCAAATATCAAAAAATAAATAAAATATCTTCCTCCTAAACAAATCAGGTGTAAATTTTTATTTAAGTTAAAATTCAAATACAAAACTTAATTTTTTGCAAGCACAAACGTGAAACATGAGTAGAATGGATGGCTATAATCCTTGCTCAAATTCAATGCACAATTTTTAATTATATAATATGATAATAAATATAGAAATATGAAAATCTCAAATTAAGATTATATAGTTTACAATGCATTAAAGTAAAAAAAATTGTTGAAAATACTGCTCTATTGAAAAATGCTTGTATAGGCTTTTTCCAGTGACACTTTGGACTGTCACAAAACTAAAGTTTTTGTGATATAAATTCAATATTAATATGAATAACACAAACACGATTTAATTATTTTGGAAGCAAAAGAATTATTATGAAGAGTTTTGATCTTATTATCCCTTTAAATTAGATTAGAGCATGGATGTTTAATATAATCATTCACATAAATAATGATTATTAATATTTTTAGAAAAAATAATGAAATTTTTATGAACTTGAATCAAATAAATTATCCTTCTTTCAATTTTCAATGAAAGCAAGTAAATAAACTAGAATACCACATAGTGAAGTCAAGTTACTATTGCTATTTGATAATGTTTTATGATTTGTTCATTATATTCATTTTCATTGAATCATGTAATTATTAAATTCAACATGAAATTTTCAAAAAAGCACCACTAAATTTTTAAAAAACACGATAATTATTCATGCAATAACGGGCCTTAGGGCCCTAACTATTTAGGCGGGCCTGATCACTAGGCCCAATGGATCTCTTCAATAGCACAATTGTAACACTCCGTATTTTATTGCTCAGATAACCTTACCAATATTCATTCATTAAGTCCATTTACAAATAATATTTCATCCTTGGATGAAATGATGAATAATTAAATATACATATTTCCTCTCGTTATACAACAATGACATTTATATACAAATAAAAGAAATGTCCTGAGACTTACAATAAAAGAGAGGACGCTACTCTTTACCAAAAAAAAATAGCACTCAGCAAAACAACAAATGAAGTAGTCCAATCCATCACTGCATTACACTTATGAAATGGTAAAACCCATTGTTTGATCTTCAAATCCGAAAAACATTCCCTGTACACATGTACAGGCAGGGGATGAGCAATCACTAACTCACCAAGCAATCTCATATTAAAACATTAGAAGATATGCGGGTACCAAAATACTCATACATATACTAGAAGTCATATCATGTCAAAACTATATGATTTTATTACATAATCTCTTAAATCCAATTTATATAATTAACCACAACAAGCTAACTTAAATAAATAAACATGTTTCAATAGCAATAAACATCATTTTCAATTCATTCAATTATATCATTACCAAGTGAATCAAATAATTAAATAATTCATCAAATTCATTTTATACGGTCTTATGAGACAAATGCATATACTATGTCATGCTCAAAATATTTTTTTCATCTTTTGAAAATCTTACGCACAATGCCATTTAAAAAAAAAAAACACACACACATTAATCCAACAATTTCAATAAAATTCCAAGATGATATATACAACTCAGGTAATCCCTAAGCTGGTGTCTGGAAGTAGACTATACAAGTACTACTAATTTGTCATTTTTACCAGTATTATCTAGAAGGCTCGACACCTGTAATCTGTCATTTTTACCAGTATTAACTAGAAGGCTCGACACCTGTAATCTATCATTTTTACCAGTATTAACTAGAAGACTCGACACTTATCATCTACACCACCTTTCAAACTTACCACCGTATTTACCCCAAAATCATTTCATGAAAACTTGTTTCCCAACATTCATTTCTCAATGCAAAGTTTTCAAATCAAATTTCAAAGCTCATCATTATTAAATGAATTGATATGCCAATGCAATGATTAATTATATAATGCAATATTTCTTCTACTTTCAATGCTTCCACACAATATTCCCATTGTGATCAAAATTCTCATTTCTCATTTTAATATAATTTCTCAAGATGAATATAAATACTTTTATTCCAATTCATCTATGGGACAACAAAATTCCTACACTTAGAGTAATCTCAACCATTTAGTCACTTCAAGACTATATCAATATTTTGAACAACAATTTCTAAAACTTCAACAATTCTCATATTCCATGAAAACCATCATTTATATGTAAGCAACTAAATAATTTTTCAAACATCATTTATTTTGGCACACAAAATAAATGTAACATCTTCAAAGATTGTCAACATCTTTCTTAAAAACTCCCAATTTTTAAATTTTCTCACCAAAACCACTCATCTTCATTTATTGAAAGAAAATCACCAAAAACATCTCTCTTCAATCCTCATAGTTCAAAACCCTCAATTTCTATTTTAAAAGGAACAAGAAAGTAAACCAACTTTCAAAAAGAAAATCTCTCATCTTCTTGAATCAATAATCAATTTTTAAAACAAATCAAAGGATGATTTTGAAAATCATCTAGATCTTGCAAAAACAAATATATAACTTAAAGGAAATCCCTACTTATTAAATCTTACCATTCCATCTTACTATGTCAAAAATTATGGTATAATCTTAATAACACACTTTTAACCATCATAGATATAACCTTTTAACCAAAACTAATTTAATCCACTAAATTAGTAGGTTTATTATTTTCAAAAAATTTCAAATTAATAATACCAAACCTAACTTCACATGCCTCATCCCTCAAGCATAACTATATTTCAACATAACCATTTTTCATGCCAAGCTATTTAAAGAGGTAATATTTTTGCCAAATTCTCTACCAATAACAATTTCACAATTTTTTCTAAAATTACTTAACCAACATAATATTTACATCAAAAATTATGAAATATGCCCAATAGTAACATTTTCAAGGTTATGAGTTTGAAAGTCCACATTTCACATTTTTTTATTTTCATAAAAATGAACACAACTTAATCATCAACATATCATCTTTTATAAAATATCATGAATATAATATTTTTAGAGTTTTTAACCCCAAAACAACTCTATAATTCCTACTTAAGCATTTACTCTATATTCCTCAACATTAATTTATTTTTCTCAAAAATAAATTTCAAATCAAAGATTAAAAAAAATTCAATTTTATATTTCTCAAAATAAATCATCTAATCATAATATGATGTAGATTCAATCTATACAACTATTAAATTCTATTTTCGGATTTCTTTTTCAAAATTAACAACACAAAATATTTTTTCAAAATCAATCTTAAAATACCAACATTCTTAACATTTCAACATAATTTTTCTTTTAAAAATTCCCAAACAAAAATCTGAAAATATATCTATATGTAATGCCTCTTATAATGATATATTTTCTCAAAATAACCCTAATATAGCTTTAATGTAAAAATATGAAGAAAGTCCCTACCTTAAATATGAAGAAAAGCAATCCAAAAATGCAAACATCACCTGATCATGAATCCGAGAATATTATCGCGAAGATCACGACGAGCTCTCCAATTTTCATTTACAACACTTTTGTAAAGTCTCACTCTAAAAACTCTCATTTTAAATTCAAGTTTCTATGAAATACAAGAGAGAAAAAGAGAGGAGCAGAGCCTGTGCTCAACGAAAATCAAAAAAAGAAATGAAGAAAGATAGAAGTAAAGGAAATGAGGAAAAGCGGAAAAAGGAAGAGACAACCCAATGGGCTCTGCGGCAACGCTCCTCCCAACACACACATTTCTCAAAATTTTACTATTTATTTTTGTATTATTCAACCCATTAACTAGTACAATATATATTATAATAATATTTTAAAATTTTGTAACATAAATTATAAAATGATATAATTTTTTTCTCACTACAAAATATAATATTTTGTACATCACAAAATATAATATTTTGTACACCATGAAATATACACCCATTTTATTCACTATAAAAATATATAATTTTTCACCATATGGTACACATCATAAAATCAACTATTAAATATTTATTATAATTCTATATAATAAATAATAATAACTCCCAATGTGATTACTACCAATCACCCAATTAAAAAGAACTAAACAGTTAAACACGAATCATAAACAACATTATCGAATTAGAATCCAAAGACCCACTGTAAATCACCAAAGCCACGTGGCCCACCAAACACAACTAGCGAACAGGAACACCCAAAAGTTTTTTCCCTCCAAGATATACCATGTGATGGACCACATAAAAAAATCATGGCCCAAATTTTGCCAATCCTTTCAAGCTCCATGTGAGGACCAGAAGTCACCCACCTCAATTCAAAACCACAATACTAAAACCATGGGCTGGTTTTAAAACAAAAACCATGGGCTAGATATTTACCCACGTGATTCCACTTTCCCATGTCTAGCCGAGGCGGGAATTTGAAACAAAGAAGCACTCCATTGCGTGTTAGACTCACGTGGGAATATCATAAAAAAAATTCATAATTTTGTGAGATCGAAAATTATTTTTTTAAAAAATAAAATCGAATTATTTTCGCACAAAATTTACACAATAATCAAATTCGAAATCTACTCAACTAAATTATGCACTGCTTATTTTTAAAAAAAAAATTTCTGGGTCATTACAACAATCCAACCCAAACATTTGCTATCATAATCGCAAAACTAGGGCTCCATAAATCGCTATCCCCTTCTCTTTTTATATTAGCCTTAACAGTTTTCTTCTCCATTATCTCTCTCAAATCACGCAGTCCCAAATCGAATCTACCTCATCCGACAACAAAAACGTCAGTCTTTCTATGAATTAATGTTTCATGACAATTCTCTACATTTGAATTATATATATAATAAAATATCACACACTAATTAAAAGATAAAAAATCTTCATGATATTTTTTTTATGATCCTTAGTATTATTATTATTTATTTATTTTGGTCCCAGCCAAACTAGGCAAGAAAAAGACCCCACACAACCCACGAATATACAAATATATATATATATATATACTTTCGTGACCATGGCAAAAAAAAAAAAAATGAGAGAGAGAAGATAGAACGTAGTGGCAAGAAGAAAAACAAAAGAAGGGCAGAGTGGATGGTTCAACAATGTTCCAGTATAGTGACGAAAAGGGCCGGACAAGAAAAGAAGAAAAGAAAGGAAAAGAAAAAAGGGTAAAAATGTCATTTTAATAATCTATTTGAGGCCACTATCTGCCTCACGCATTCAATTTTAGTGCTTGTAAAACAAACACGATTAATTTTAAAAAATCCATATATTTTTAGACTGAACTACAAAAAAGTAAAATGTAATTAATTCTCTTTTTAAATTATTTTAAAATGTGGTAGTGTTTTAGTAAGTTTTATTGATAAAAAAGGATTTTGTGTTGCTATTTTAAGTATAAATGTTCACAATTATAACTTTCACATTTCTAAAAAATTCACACTTGCAACAATTCACATTATACATATGGGAAATGCTAGGTTTCATGAAAAAGGGATCATGAAAACTATCATGAAAGGATTTACACCGTTAGATCATGAAAATCATACCTGATCTAACGGTGCAGATCCTTTCATGATGGTTTTCATGATTTTTTTTCATGAAACCTAGCATAACTCTATACATATATGTATACTAGTGAGGTGACTGCGTGCAAGGCATGCAACCTAGTGCCCGATATAGAATTGTCTATAAAGTTATTTCCCAATTCATCTAAATCAAACTCACTTTAGAATTCAAAAAAATAAATCAATTTAATTTATCTATCAAGTTAAGGGGTATGTCTATGCAAAAAATAAAAACCGCGGAGTTGAATGTCACGACCCAAACCCGCCCCTATGGGTTTAGCATCGTAAACGGCCAGTAATCCGGGATTACCAATGGCACGCTTATGATAATAAATAATACAAAGAAAGCGGCAAAGTAAGCGATAAATGAATGAAAGAAGTCCAATGAGCTGTGAAAATCTGAATGTAAAAAGACTTTTATGAACAAGTCACATTCATAACCCAAAACATATATATATATACATATCAGGCATACATAACATGCAGGTTAGGGACCAAATCCCTATGCCATAATTGTACAGTCATAAGTCTTATTCAGTCTATACATAACAAGGACAAAAAAGGGTGAATCTAAAATCCCCCAAAAGCAGCCTTAGCTTGGACAGACTTGGAACCTCGAAGCGAGGCACAACGGTTGGCTTGACAAAACAGGAGCTTAACCTGACGCTCCTAGCTCCAGTCCAATGCCTGGACACCTACACATAATTATAAACAATGAGCTAAAGCCCAGTGAATAACAAATGCATAAAGGGGTTAAGAATGAATGTCCTTTCAGTAATTAAAACAGTCAATTGTATCAGTAAATCAGTTATTCAATCAGTGGCTCATATTTCATGCCATACAGTCATTTAGAAACCATAGTAGTCATATGTGGTATATCCAATAGCAAAACAGTACAGTAGGTCTTAACAGACTGAACAGTCAGTTCATGGCCATCATAACAGTAAACAGTAGTAGTTCCAATCATCTGAATCAGAGATCTCTCGTGATAGCGATAAAAGAATAACAAAGAACATTAAATTGTTATGGATGCCACGGATACAGTTCACAAATAGGACAAACATTCATTCAGTAAACAATGCCATTTCAGAAAACAGTACATTCAGTCGTTCGGAAATAATTATAATTGAATGTATCTTTACAATATTGTTACTCACAGAGGACTGGGCTATAGGCAAGCTAATGAGCGTCCTCGGATGCCAACCCTACACAGTTGCAGAATGAACACACACTAGGTTACACACTTGGGAATCAATAACTTAGTCCCTATCTTGACTCGGTGTGGTTCCATAACATTATCCTCATTAAGATGCCTTAAACTAGGCCTAGGAATGCATAGGATGGAATGAGGATGCAAAGATGTACTTTAAAACACTTTTCAAAATTTGCTGAAACAGGGGTCTACGCTCGAGCGTGGCTCTCTATGCTCGAGCAGACTGCAAACTCATGAAAAGTACTGGATGCACGATATTCACGCTCGACCTCCGCTCGAGCGTGAGACTCAAGTCCTCGCTCGAGCATGAATTCTCCCGCTCGAGCGAACTGCAAAACATATGAACTTCTGGGCATATGCATTTCACGCTCGAGCGTGACTTCCTACGCTCAAGCGGAAATGCATGTACTCAGAGTGTACGCTCGAGCGTGGATCCAAAATCTAGAATTTCCAGATTGATCCTTAAGCACAAAACTCAACTTTAAAAGCTTCAAACTCGATTCTTTTGATTTTATGGAAAACATTTGAAAACTCATAGCACAACATGTTTCAAAGATCAATTTATGAAATCAAGCCCAAAAGTAAGCCAATTGAACACAAAATTAAGTGTAAACATGAAGAACAATGCAAAAACATACACGCATGAGTTCTCATGAACTCTAGTGTTCCAAAACAAGATCAAATGCAATGTTGAGCTCAAAATCATGGTGAATACATGGACCATAACAAAAATAAGAATATGCATGAGGAAATTCCCATGAAACAACCTCCAAATTCAAGGATATGCACATGCATGCATGAATTAGCTCTCAATTCAACTCTTTAATTTAGTCCTTGACTTTAAACTCCAAATTTCCATGAATCATGCAAGTAACAACTTCAATTCACAATTAAGAAGATGAATTTCCTACCTTAGGTCTTGAATTCTCAATGTAAAAGCCTAATTAAGCAATTCCCCTTCAATTCTTCTAAGCCTCAAGCAAGACTCCTAGTGTCACGACCCCAAACTGCCCCTAGTAGAATGGTGCCGTGATGGCCAGTAATCCGGGATTACCGAAGGCCAACTTACAAAGATCACACACAATCAGAGTATACATATGGGGCTAACAAGAGCGGAAGCAATAACTTGAAATACGAGTGGTCCATAAGAGCTGTGCATAAGTCAAATGAAATGGCATACATCTTTACATATAACTTTACAACTTATAAATATACATTACATCGTAACAAAAGGGCTTCTCAAGCCGACATAAACAAGGCACATGAAATACAAAGTCGAAAGCATAATCTTCATGGTTGCCGACATCCTTGATGCCGACCTAACATGCATAAAAAACATCGGCACAAAACACACAGCTCGGCGTAGCCTACTTCTAGCATGGAACCTACATATATACATAGAGAGGGTGAGTATGGAAACTTCGATGAATGGTACAAGTAATAAAGGGGTTAAATGAATGATTCCCGAGGTCTTGTCAAAACAATACATATATCATAGCTTGTTCAAAACATGTACTTAGCATAACTTGTATCTAAACATGTACTTATAGCGTAGCTTATTCAAACATACGTACAACATGGCTTGCATTAGAACATATTCTTGGCATTACTTGTACAGAACGTGCACTTGAGCTTATATCATACTTGGCAAGACATACCCACCCGTTCATAGACCGTCGGTGGGGGCTATCCGTTCATAGACCGTCGATAGCAAAACCTACCCACCCGTTCATAGACCGTCGGTGGCAAAACATACCCACCCGTTCATAGACCGTCGGTGGCAAAACATAACTGAGCTTTCAAAACTTGCTTACTTATCAAAACATAGGATGAACCGTATTAATCAATCTTGGCCTTACAAAACATATGTGCTACTAACGTTTAAAGTCCCCTAGCACGTACGGACTTGTGCCACTTATGCTTAAAGTCCCCTGGCACGTACGGACTTGTGCCACTTATGCTTAAAGTCCCCTGGCACGTGCGGACTTGTGCCACTTATGCTTAAAGTCCCCTGGCACGTACGGACTTGTGCCACTTATGCTTAAAGTCCCCTGGCACGTACGGACTTGTCTAAAACATCATCAAAACAGAGCTTATACTTGATACATAAAACTTAAACTTGATATACCAAAATAGGGATAATCATTCATGCTTGATCAAATGCTTTTCAAGACAAAACAAAGTAAAGCTTATCAAAACATTAGGACATAACTTTATTAAAGGTACCACTCACCTAGTTCTTGGGACGTCGGGATCAAGGCAAGGTCCAAGTCCTACAAACACATGGCAAGGTCTACTGAAAGCACATCTCAAAGCAAGTCTCACGTACATGCAAATGATCTCGGAAAAACATGCTGGAAGTCAAAACACTGTTTTACATGTCAATGAGACATGCTGGGCACCAACCAGGTCTATGCCGAGGTCCCACACCTCCTGGCCGAGGTGTGGTTACCACGGCTTCGGCGTGCGGCTGCAGGCCGAGGTTCAAACAAGACAAATGCAAGTGATCATGCAAGGTAGGCCAAGGTGAGATACGATGCTTGGCCTAAGTGTAAGGTCTAGGTAAGAATGATCTCGGTGACTACACTTCGGGAAGTGAAGTCTAGAAATCTGGGTTTCCACCCGTGAAGAACATGAAGAACATGAACATGATGAACATGAATATGATGAATGCCAAAATCATAACTTGCTTATACAAAATCTGAGTTCTCATGCCATGAGTTCGAAAACATGGACCTAGGCACCCATACTTGAAGATCATATGAAAACAAACATGAAAACATGAATCTTGACATGAGCTCACGGATCAAAACATGACTTTTCTTGAAGAACACTTGAATATCATTTTCTCTCTCTAAAACCGAGCTTCAAAACATTGCATGGCTTACAAATCACATTCAATCATGCAATGAAATAACATAAACATAAAGAACGACATGAGCAAGTCAAGAATCTAACCTTGGAACACAAATCTAACGGTTTGATCTCTAGGAATCAAGCTTGGATCTCTACTCCCTCTCTAGAACTACTTCTCCTCTTCCTAGAGCTTCTCTCTCGTCTTCCTTAGAACAAAACACAACAAATGATAGGTTTCTCTCTCTATCGGTGACTTAACCCTCTGCTTTCGGACACGTGGGCGTCCGGGTTGGCTCTCCTCAAAAGGTGATGATTGACAAGACGACTTTGACAAAGCGTACTCAACAAGCTACCCAAAAAACACTCCGCAAGGAATGACATCGGCAAGGGTCAAGACATCGGCAACAGAGGACAATGACTTCGGCAACTAAGGTAACAATGATCTCGGCTAGGAAAGAAACACTTGACTAAGCTGTGCCACACCTCGGCCTAGATGTGCCACACCTCGGTCTAGGTCACACCATTCCAGGACAAGATCACTTGATGCGAGGATAACATCTCGGCCCAGATAATACACATCTCGGCCTCGGCGATACACACCTCGGCCCAGATGATAATCATCTCGGCCAATATGCCGGGACAAAGGTGGAGGTCAACAAAGAGATTCCAAAATAGCTACAGGCTTAGGATGACCTCGGCTTGGAAATGATCTAGGCTTAACACAACCTCGGCTAAACAATACAAGGGAGGAACAAAGCATACACATACACTTAGGCAAATCAAATACGTACAAAACAAGGCACAATTCATGATAGCAAATCTTAACATGGCAAATCATATAACTGCATGCAAGCATGACTAAGGCATGAAATGTGGGTCCTTACACCTAGTTGAACTCAATTTTCTCCCAATTCTCTCTCTCTCTCTCTCTCTCTCTCTCTCTCTCTCTCTCTCTCTCTCTCTCACGTTTGGTCTCTTGAGGATGAAAGATGATAGTGCTAAACTTATGAATCAAGACTAAACAATGGTCTAGAATTAGCCACTCAATGGCAATCATGTAATAAGTCCAACTAATGTAATTTAACATTATTTAATCTAATTTAATCATTTCAAATTAAATTTTAATTAAAGCTACCATAAATCACATAAATGCTAACTAGCACAGAACACTAGTCAATTTCTGATTCGGGCGCCGATAAAGCCTTCAATTTGCAATTCGAAGTCAAAACATGAATAGATCATTTAAATGACAAACAGATAGAAATGCAATTAAAGCAATATGCTCATGCAATCAGTTCAGAATTTCAGTTTAATCAATTACTTAACATGCTCATTCACAGTTTAACACTAATCAGAGGTGAGGGTTGTCACATTGAAGCTGATGGGATTCAAACTGGATGGCGTGGCACCATCTTCAAAGCCTAAGCAACCAATTTGCTTGTTTAGTTAAAGTTTTTAGGATTCACTTTTCAGAAAATTAAAATTTTTTATTTTTTGTGTTTTTTTGTTTTCAATGAATTTTTTTAATATTTTAAGCAATTTTTTTTTAAAAAAAAAAATTAGATACGCCTAACATAAATATACTTAAAAATATATAATATTGTAAAAAAAATCTTTAAAACATTCACTAAGTACAGAAAAAAAAAATTCAATACATTTTCGTATTCTTATATATTTATTGATTTTTTAAAATATTTTTTTACAAATATTTTACTTTTTAGATATATCTAAATAAGGTGTATCTAAAAAAGTTTAAAAAAAAAAAAAAAAACGTGAGAGATAGAGATGAGAAACATAGGAGAGATTAGGGCAAAATTTGGGGGGGTCCAAATTTTGAGTGCGAATTTCAAATTAAGGTAAATTTTGTGAAAAAAATTGTTTCTAATTTTTTGTAGATGTAAAAAATAGGCTATGCTTGTTACATTAATATTTTTTAATTATTATTTATTGTTTATCATTTTTATTTTATTAGAATTTTATGACTCGGTTTGAGGAAAAAAGTACAAAATTTAGATACATTTAAGAGTATAAATTTTAAAAATATAAAGAAAAAATCATTTATTTTTTTATACTTTTTGTAGTTATCGATCTTTTTATAAATATTTTAATTTTTAATTATATTAAGATTAACTGAATTTAAAAATTAAAAATTTTAATTAAAATATTAATAAAATTCACTTAAAACAAAAAAAAAAGTACATTGAAAATTCAAAAAAAAAATTTGCAATTCTAAATCAAACATAGTATTAGTTTTTCAATTTTTTTAAAAAAAAGATATATTATTTTTCATTGTCAAAAATAAATAATTGAATATCCATCACGATTGTCCATCACCATGCAAACTGTCTCATGATTGTCCATCACCATTGTTGCGGCAATAAGATTTTAGATCTACTAACACTCATCTAGATCCATCACGAGCCTTTATTTTTATTTTTTTGTTCTACCTTTCTATTTATATCTCTTTGTCTCTATTTTGTCGGTAGAAAAATTAAAATTTGTAGAGGCAATTGTCAAAAGGATCAAAATCTACTTTTTTTCTCATTGAACTTGTGATTCTTCTGCAATTTTACATTATTGTAGGCCTCTCTTCCGCTATAAGAAAATATCCCACACTCGCTTATTATTTGACTATCCTAAAGCTATCATGAAATATCAATTTACTCATCTCCACTGAAACTATCACAAAGTATCACTTTACTATATGAACTTTAAAATGATACAATTAAACCCTTCAATAAATATACTAATTTACTCGTTAATCCGTCTTTGACATTTAATTTTATAAACTTTACTCATTTACTAGAAATTTCACTTGCTAATAGTTAAATTTCACCTAAACATTAAGGCTAAATTTCACTATTTGAAGAGAATGAAGTTTCACTAGTTGAAGATAATGAAATAATTATTACTATCAAGTTTTAATTAAACAACATTAAAATTTTGGTAACTACACACATTGTAGAATTAATTAAAAAAATTAAATTATCGTTAGCTAATTAAAAATCTAGTGACAATCACTTCGTGCTGGACAACAAAATCACTAGCAACATCTTTCTCTTTGACTCATAGTTTTTCCATTTACTCGCTAGTCCGTCTTTGGTTTTAATTTTATAATTTTTACTCCTTTAGTAGAAATTTCACTTTGTTACTAATATTAAGGTTAAATTTCACTATTTAAAGATAATGAAATTTCACTAGTTGAAGGCAATGAAATAATTATTACTATCAACTTTTAATTACACACTCTAAAAATTTTAGTAATTTAATATTTTAGAATTAATTAGACAACAAAATAATTAAAAATGAAATTATCTTTAACTAATTAAAAATCTAGGCAATCGCTTGTTACTCGAAAATGAAGCCACTGGCGACATCTTTCTCCCTTAACTCATAGTTCTTTCATATTTCCAATTGATTATAAGCCTCTTTTCCATCAGATCACCAATCTATCCATCATATTGTACGGACATCACTATACACTGACATCCCCTAATGTGCCCTTGTTATTTCAAGTAACACTTGTTATCTTTAACTTGAATATTTGTCGATGACAGTCCAACACCATGCAAAAGAATTGATTGTGCATTTGATTGGATGGATTGGCCACGACTAATCGATTTGCTAATTGATTGGAAGGCTTGGCCACCACCAATCGATTTTACAATGGATTGCACACCTAAAATTTTACAAAAGAATTGATTGGAAAAATTGGTCACTCCAATCGATTTGGCAATTGATCGGATGGCTTGGACACAACCAATC
Organism: Camellia lanceoleosa; assembly: GCA_025200525.1. NCBI lineage: Eukaryota > Viridiplantae > Streptophyta > Magnoliopsida > Ericales > Theaceae > Camellia > Camellia lanceoleosa. Next base: position 111,884,929 of record CM045760.1, on the reverse strand, counting down.
AATTGCCCAATCGATTAGATTCCTCAATTGATTGGATAAATTGACCAATAACTACTCAAATTTGTGTTACTTATGTATTTTTGTGAGGTCACTTACGTGATTATAGCGATCCCGGGTTTACCCTTGTCGTACAGTGATCCGGACGTGTGTCCGTGGATGTTGGTAGTGGATTGTTGTCCTGTTTACGTCCTTTCATATATTGTATTTGAGTTATAGGATGTGTTGGGCAGGTTTGTTTCAGGTTGGTTGTATTTGGGAGCCAAGGGTTGCTGCCCAGAATTTTTGTCCTTCGCTCGAGCGAGGAGTTTGTCGCTCGAGCGAGCGTTGAGTTTTGTGTCTGGTGGGTCGAGCCAGAGAGGCTTCGCTCGAGCGAGTGACTGCGTCTGGGCTGGACCTGAACACCATGATTTCTGGCTCGAGCGAGCTGATTCTTCGCTCGAGCGATCTGGTTTGGTCTTCGCTCGAGCGAAGCGGTTAAATCGCTCGGCGTGCGTCTAATTCTGGAACTGAAGGGTCGAGTTCCTGGCTCGAGCGAGCTTTTCTTCGCTCGAGCGAGCTTCTAGGATGTTGGCTCGAGCGAGACCTTTTTGGCTCGAGCTACGGTTTTCTGTGTCTGGTCGCTCGAGCGACCAAGTCTTCGCTCGAGCGAGCCTATTTATATCGATTCGGCGTGAGTTTCAAATCAGATTTTTATAAACTTTTGATCCAATCCTCCAGATCTGAGAGCTTCTCTCTCTAACTTTACACTCTCTCTAAGGTTTGATCTATCTAGGATCATTTCCTTTCCATCTTGCTTTGTTAAAAAGGTAGAGGTTGTCGAGGGCTTCGATTTAATCTGAAAAAAATCGGTGTTTGGAGCACTTTGATTCTTGGGTCTTCATCTCCTTTTGGGCTTAAACTTTGAGGTAGGGATATCCTACTCCTTTTATAGATTTTGTCTTTGAATTTTAGCATTTTGATATGTTGGTTGTTGTTTGTGAAATTTTGGGAAACTTTGGGCCATTGTGTAATTTTATAAAAGTTTGGGGTTTTGTCTATAATAAACCTAGAAGCATGTTTGGTATAGAAACATGGGATTAATGTTGAAACATTAGTGAAATTGGAACCTAAGGGTTGTAATGTTAATCATGGAAACGTCCTAATTACATTGATTAATTAATTTGAATAATTAATTGTGGAAAACGAGGAATTGAAGTTGAATTGAGTCATGGGTTATGACGATGGGAAGAATACATAGATTTTATGTATTGATATGTGATGTGTATAATTGTGATATATATATGCATTGTGTTGTGTTGGAGGAGATAGGGGATGGACTCCACGGTTTAGGGGAAGATAGGGGATGGACCTCTAAACCGGATGTTACTGGGAGGAGATAGGGGATGAACTCCGTAGATAGAGCATGTATGCTTATCTAGAAAATATTGGCAGAGCATGTATGCTTGTCATGGAAAGTGTGAATATATCTGTTTGTTTATATTTGTTGAAGTAATGAAAGAATGTAAAAGAGTTGGCCATCTATCAATTGTTAGTCTTTTAGTCATTATTTATAAGTGGTTTAGTATATTTCTACTGGGCTGTGGCTCACCCTATATGGGAACATCATTTTCAGGTACTGGTAGCATGCCACCTCCAAGGACTTAGCTTGGAAGGCTAGTGGCGGGTGGACTTTTGTTTGTCTTTCCTTTTTGCAGTGTTACATGTAAATTCAAGCCTAGGGCTTAATGTGTAAATGAGCTAGCACTCTGTTTTCTTGTAACCAAGTGTTAACTTGGAAAGCTGGAAGCCCTTAGGGCATTTGCTTTTGTTGTTAACATGTAATACGTTTTGTAATAGAACCCTGTTGAATGAAAGAACGTGGATCTTTTATATATCTTAGCATGTCAATATTGTTGGGTTAAATGTCATTATTTCCAGGGCGTTACAACTTGGTATCAGAGCGTACCGGGTTCGAATACTTTGGGTACGTGGGAAGTGATTAGGATCACAATGGGTTTGTCTCGCTTGATAGAGACTTAGGTGTACTGTTATATGTTTATGTGATAACATGCTTATGTGATTATTTGGGTATGGGATTTAGTTTTTAGGATGTTGATTGGGTCTTTGGGTTTCTGGGAGTCTTGTTGGAAAGGCACTTGAGCAATCTTTGTTTCTAACCAAGACTCTAGTAACGCCTTGGGACTATCATCATCCGAAATGAAATTCGTAAGTGCTATATGTGTTTATGTGCTTACGTGGAATGAATTATTATCCATGCATTAGGGCGTGAGTGTTTAGTTTTGGCGTTTATAAATGTGCTAACGTTCGTGTTACCTTTATTAGGATGTCGGACGAGCAAGAGGTGGTAGGCGTGGTAGGCCTAGGAGGCGAAGTGCCATTACGGATGAGGTTCCGGCGATTCAGAAGGGGTTGGTCAGCCAATGTGGCCGAGCCAAGGTCAAGAGCCATGGGTGCCTTGGCCCGAGAGATAGGGGCCTTAGGTATTCTCAGAGCAGAAATCGTGCAACCGAGGCGGGACCTTCTTTCTTGCAGAGAGAGTTCTTCCGGTCTAACCCTGTGCAGTTTGTTGGAGAACCTAAGGAGCCATAGAAGGCACATGAGTGGCTAGAACAGAAGAATAGAACGTACGAAATGCTAGGCATCGAGGATAGAGCGTTGAAAGTGACCTTGGCATCCTTCGGTGAAGGAGATGCTTGGTCAATGGTGGAAGTATGAGAAAGTTCGTGCGGTGGTACTTGGGTGGCGTTTGTGAATGCTTTCCAGAGAGGTTTTTATCCGCAGTGGCTAGGAGAGACTAAGGATCGGTTACCAAGCTTAGCAGGAGGGTTTGTCTGTGGCCGAGTTTGAGGCTACATTTACTAGCTTGTCGAGGTTTGCACTGAACTTGTGGCTGCAAGCGCCGTTGTTATGAGTTTGAGCGGAAGTTGAGGTGGGACCTCAAGTTGAAAGTTGGTGGACCTTATATTCGAGTCTGAGCATTTGGTGGATCTGCGGCTCATATGGAGTGATGATGCGAGGAGAAGAGGAGAAACATGGGGGCTCCAAGAGGGCCAAGAGGACGGAGTGATGGCGAGGAGGCGGAGGGGTTATAACCCTCGGCCGTCCCAGTGGTTGGCCAGTCGACTTTCCATCTGAGTCACGAGCTCGGGAGGCGATCGGGAGAGTTCACTGTTTCAAGTGTGGCCACCGGGTCACAAGGCTTCGCTTGCCCTTGAAGGCGGGGTCAGAGCTTCTTCGTCGGCCAGACCCTGAGTCGAGTTCGAGGCGGGGCAGCCCGTATCGTGTTACCAGTGTGGACAGCCCGGGCACATGAAGAGGTATTGCCCACGGTTGAGTGCCACTTCAGGAGCGTCTGGTTCTAGACAGACGCAGGATTTCAACCGGCTTCGATCAGTGCGAGCCTCGAGGGCTAATCCGGGCTTCGTCGTCGGTCCAACAAGACAATCTTATGCTCGAGAGGCGGGTGTAGATCAGGAGGGCCTACAGGCGTGTATCTTTATACACACAGACCTAGTACCGGCTCCATCAGTAGTGAGAGGTACCTTTTTGTTTTGCAATTCGGTTGCTAGAGTGTTGATTGACACGGGTGCATCTCATTCTTTTGTATCTGTTGCATTTGCATCTGTGTTGGAACTGGAGTTAGCACTTTTAGCATCTCCTATTTGCGTTGTGTCACCTATTGGGGGTGAGTTAATTTTGAGGCACGGATGTAGAGGCTGTGATATAGAGGTCGACGATCATCGACTTCCTTTTCCATTTGTAGTTATGCCCATGAAGGGCTTTGATGTTATTTTGGGTATGGACTGGTTATCGTCATACCGGGCGGTTATTGATTGCTACCGCCAGAGGGTTACCTGCTGTACAGTGAACGGGGAGTTTTTCCACTTTTTAGGAGACCGGGTTGGTAGTATTGCGCCATGGGTGCGGTCATGGCGAATGAGCTTAGTAGTTTACTTGCTAGTTTTGAGAATGGTGAGTGTGATGAGACCCAGATTGAGTTGCCAAGAGTAGTTTGTGAATACGCAGATGTCTTTCCCGAGGATCTTATTGATTTGCCACCCCACCGAGAGACAGAGTTCTCTATTGATTTAGTGCGACGCACGCCGATTTCTATGGCACCTTATCGTTTTGCACCGAGTTGATTGAGTTGAAAGTTCACTCAAGAATTGCTAGATAAGGGCTTCGTTAAGCCTAGTGTATCGCTGGGGAGCACCGGCCCTCTTAGCTAAAAAGAGAGCCGGTGCCTTGAGATTGTGTATCGATTACCGGAAGTTGAATCAGGCTACAGTTAAGAATAAATACCCTATGCCCCGTATAGATGACTTGTTTGACCAGTTGAAGGGTTCCCGTTGTTTCTCTAAGATAGACTTGAGATCGGGTTACCACCAGTTGAGGGTCGAGAGGAGGATATTCAAGACGGCATTCGTGACGCGTATGGCCATTATGAGTTTTTGGTGATGCCGTTTGGGCTTACTAACGCACCGCAGCCTTTATGGACTTGATGAACCGGATCTTCCGGGAATTCTTGGATCGTTTTGTGGTCGGTTTTGTGGATGATATTCTTATCTATTCACCCTCAGAGCAAGAGCACGAGGAACACTTGAGAGTGGTGCTTGAATTGCTTAGAGCCCATAAATTTGTATGCCAAGTTTGGGAAGTCGAGTTCGCTAAGAGAAGTCAAGTTCTTAGGCCATGTAGTTTACGGGAAGGGTGTCTGTTGATACATCCAAGATTGAGGCAAGGCAAGGCCGGGCACACCTAAGAATGTGTTTGAGATTCGCGGTTTTACGATTAGCGGGTACTACCGACGATTTGTGAAAGATTTCTCGAGGTTAACCGCCGTTGACTAGGTTGACTCGCCAGGAGTCAAATTTGTATGGGGTGAGACTTGTGAAAAGTCGTTTGAGAATTGAAGGTTAGATTGACCACCGCTCGATCTTGATTATCCGGAGAGAGGGTTGGGTTATGCGATCTATTGTGATGCCTCACGAGAGGGTTTGGGTTGTGTGTTAATGCAAGAGGGAAAGTAGTAGCCTATGGTTCACGTCAGTTAAAAATACACGAGAAGAATTACCCTACACACGACCTAGAGTTGGCGGCTGTGATCTTTGCCTTGAAAATCTGGAGGCACTACCTTTATGGTGAGAGATTCGAGGTGTTCTCGGATCATAAAAGTCTCAAGTATCTGTTTTCACGAAAGACTTGAACTTGAGGCAGAAGGTGGATGGAGTTTATAGAAGATTACGACTTGAGTTGCATTATCACCGAGGAAGGCCATTGTTGTGGCCGATGCTCTTAGTAGGAAATCCATTAGTGATGTAGCTTGTGTAGCCATCCGAGAGTGGGAGATGTTGGGGGCACTTGGCGAGTTTGACTTGCTTCTGGGCGAATCCGTTGAAGCTGCGGCCTTGTTTTTACGTGGTTGCAGCCTACACTTGTGACTCGAGTGGTAGAGGCCAGAGAGGTGATCTTGAGGTAGAATCCTCGAGAGAAGATCTCCGATGGAAAAGTTGAGAAAGGTTTGACGGCGTATCCCGACGAGTTTGAGATACCGAGACCGTCTGTTTGTCGAGTCTGTCGAGAGGAGGTACTCCGAGAGTTCCATCATTCGCGCTTTGCGGCGATCCGTGAGGTACTAAGATGTATCGGGATTTGGGTCGTCAGTTTTGGTGGCGGGGTATGAAGAGAGATGTGGCAGTCTTCGTGTCTAAGTGCCTTACTTGTCAGCAAGTGAAGGCCGAGCATCAAAGGCCAGCGGGTTTGTTACAACCCTTGCCTATTGCCGAGTGGAAGTGGGAGCATGTCACCATGGACTTCGTTGTAGGTCTTCCGAAGACTCAGCGGGGTAGTGACGCTATTTGGGTGGTTGTAGACCGGTTGACCAAGTCGGCGCATTTTATTCCAATGCGCGTGAGAGATTCAGTAGATCATCTTGCCGACTTGTATGTTCGGGACATAGTGAGATTGCACGGGGTCCCAGTGACGATCGTCTCAGATAGAGATCCTCGTTTCTTGCTAGGTTGTGGCGAGTTTGCAGAGTGCTTTAGGTACTAAAATGACCTTTAGTCTGACTTATCATCCTCGGTCGATGGGCGTCCGGCGTACCATTCAGATCCTTGAGGATATGCTTGAGGTTGTGTCCTTGATTTGATGGGACATGGAGAGGCACTTACCACTGGTGGAGTTTGCCTACAATAATGGTTTCGATCTAGTATCGGTATGGCACCATTTGAGGCCTTGTATGGCCGACCTTGTAGGTCTCTCAATTGTTGGGCGAGGTGGGTGACACACCTTTGTTGGGTCCGGAGTTGGTTAGGAGACGACGGAGAAAGTTGAGCTTATCCAGAGGAGGCTTGTTACGCCTGAGTCGCCGAAGTCCTATCTTGACCGTGAGAAGGAGACCGTTAGAGTTTGAGGTGGGTGATCACGTCTTTTCTGAAGATGTCACCTAGGCGGGGTTTGTTGAGATTTGGGAAGAGGGAAGTTGTCCCCTCGGTTTATTGGTCCTTTTGAGGTCCTTGAGCGGATTGGCGAGGTTGCTTATCGTTTAGCTTTGCCGCCACAGTTGGCCGGAGTTCATGACGTGTTTCATGTAAGTATGCTTCGGAAGTATGAGCCGGATCCATCACACGTGTTGGATTGGACCGACTTAGAGGTAGATGAGGGTGCCTCAGATGAGGAGAGGCCGGTGCAGTCTTGGATAGGCGGGATGAAGTGCTGGGTGGTAAGACCATCCCTTTGGTTAAGGTTTTGTGGAAACATCACGGAGTGGAGGAGGCCACTTGGGAACGTGAGTTGGGAGTCCGTGAGAAATATCCGGACTTATTTGTTGATGTGTAATCAAGTGTTGCAATTTTGTAAATTGTAATGAACTTTAAGAACATTTGAAATGTCTTAAGTTGTAAAACATGGTGTATGTTTTGGTTAATGTAAATGTTGTAGAACTTGCCTTGTTATGGGAGTTGATTATAATATTGCATATGTTGGCTATATTATAGAAATAAAATTGTATCATGATTATTGCTTATGATATAAATTGTAAACCATATATGTGGGAAATGGTTGAAATGGAAAGAAATTGCATGTTGAAATGTACATGTTGAGAAATGCCTCTTAATAGGAGATGGATGACGGTAATGGGTCGAATTGTTAAATGTTGTGTTATGACATTGTTTAAAATGGAGAAAAAAAAGAGGCTTGCTTTTCAAAAACTTGTTTTGATTTCGGGACGAAATTCTTTAAGGGGAGGTTATAGCGATCCGGGTTTACCCTTGTCGTGATGATCCGGACGTGTGTCCGTGGATGTTGGTAGTGGATTGTTGTCTGCTTACGCCCTTTCATATATTGTATTTGAGTTATAGGATGTGTTGGCGTGTTTGTTTCAGTTGGTTGTATTTGGGAGCCAAGGGTTCTCGCCTGAATTTTTGTCCTTCGCCGGCGAGGAGTTTGTCGCCGAGCGGCGTTGAGTTTAATGTCGTGGGTCGAGCCAGAGCGGCTTCGCCGAGCGAAAGGATCGGCTCGTCTGGCCGACTGAACACCATGATTTCTGGCTCGAGCGATCTGATTCTTCGCTCGAGCGATCGGGTTTGGTCTTCGCTGGAGCGGGCGGTCCGTCGCTCGAGCGTGCGTCTAGTTGCAGACCTGAAGGGTCGAGTTCCTGGCTCGAGCGAGCTTTTCTTCGCTCGAGTGAGCTTCTAGGATGTTGGCTCGAGCGAGACCTTTTTGGCTCGAGCTACGGTTTTTACGTAATCGTCGCCGAAAGTCTTCAAGTTCGCCGAGCGAGCCTATTTATATCGATTCGGCAAGCGGCGAGTTTCAAATCAGATTTTTATAAACTTTTGATCCAATCCTCCAGATTCGAGAGCTTCTCTCTAACTTTACACTCTCTAAGGTTTGATCTATCTAGGATCATTTCCTTTCCATCTTGCTTTGTTAAAAAGGTAGAGGTTGTCGAGGGCTTCGATTTAATCTGAAAAAAATCGGTGTTTGGAGCACTTTGATTCTTGGGTCTTCATCTCCTTTTGGGCTTAAACTTTGAGGTAGGGATATCCTACTCCTTTTATAGATTTTGTCTTTGAATTTTAGCATTTTGATATGTTGGTTGTTGTTTGTGAAATTTTGGGAAACTTTGGGCCATTGTGTAATTTTATAAAAGTTTGGGGTTTTGTCTATAATAAACCTAGAAGCATGTTTGGTATAGAAACATGGGATTAATGTTGAAACATTAGTGAAATTGGAACCTAAGGGTTGTAATGTTAATCATGGAAACGACCTAATTACATTGATTAATTAATTTGAATAATTAATTGTGGAAAACGAGGAATTGAAGTTGAATTGAGTCATGGGTTATGACGATGGGAAGAATACATAGATTTTATGTATTGATATGTGATGTGTATAATTGTGATATATATATGCATTGTGTTGTGTTGGAGGAGATAGGGGATGGACTCCACGGTTTAGGGGAAGATAGGGGATGGACCTCTAAACCGGATGTTACTGGGAGGAGATAGGGGATGAACTCCGTAGATAGAGCATGTATGCTTATCTAGAAAATATTGGCAGAGCATGTATGCTTGTCATGGAAAGTGTGAATATATCTGTTTGTTTATATTTGTTGAAGTAATGAAAGAATGTAAAAGAGTTGGCCATCTATCAATTGTTAGTCTTTTAGTCATTATTTATAACTGGTTTAGTATATTTCTACTGGGCTGTGGCTCACCCTATATGGGAACATCATTTTCAGGTACTGGTAGCATGCCACCTCCAAGGACTTAGCTTGGAAGGCTAGTGGCGGGTGGACTTTTGTTTGTCTTTCCTTTTGCGTGTTACATGTAAATTCAAGCCTAGGGCTTAATGTGTAAATGAGCTAGCACTGCTTTTCTTGTAACCAAGTGTTAACTTGGAAAGTCAGAAGCCCTTAGGGCATTTGCTTTTGTTGTTAACATGTAATACGTTTTGTAATAGAACCCTGTTGAATGAAAGAACGTGGATCTTTTATATATCTTAGCATGTCAATATTGTTGGGTTAAATGTCATTATTTCCAGGGCGTTACAGTGATTTTCAAAAAACGTGTTGGTCAAAATTTTTTCAAATGACTTACACGAATTTGTGTTACTTACGCACTTTTATGAGATTACTTACGTGAGTTTGTGAAAACTTACTTGATTTTGTATTGTTTAAAATTTTTATGAGATGACTTACAGGAAATTTGTGTTCACTTACGCATTTTTATGAGATCACTTATGTGAGTTTGTGAAAAACTTGAACACTTTTGTGAAATCAAAGTTTTCTCGAATAACTTACTGGAATTTGTATTACTTATGCATTTTTTCGAAATCACTTACGTGAATTTTTGAAAATTTACGTATTTTTGTGAGATCAAAATTTTCTCAAATGACTTACTCGAATTTGTGTTACTTACGCATTTTTTTAGATCACTTATGTAATTTTGTGAAAATTTACTTGATTTTATGTTGTTCAAAACTTTTATGAGATGACTTATGGAAAATATGTGTTCACTTACGCATTTATGTGAGATCACTTACGTAAGTTTGTAAAAACTTACACATTTTTGTGAAATCAAAGTTTTCTCAAATGATTTACTCGAATTTGTGTTACGTACTCATTTTTGTGAGATCAATTACGTAAGTTTTCAAACTTACACAATTTTGTATTGTTCAAAATTTTTATGAGATGACTTACTGAAAATTTGTATTTACTTACGAATTTTTGTGAGATCACTTATGTGAGCTTGTGAAAACTTACGCATTTTTATAATATCAAAGTTTTCTCAAATGACTTAGTCGACTTTGTGTTACTTATGCATTTTTTTGATATCGCTTACTTGATTTTGTGTTGTTTAAAATTTTTATGAGATAACTTACGAGAAATTTGTGTTTACTTACGCATTTTTATGAGATTACTTACGTGAGTTTGTGAAAAATTTACGCACTTTTGTGAGATCAAAATTTTCTCAAATGGCTTACTTGAATTTGTGTTACTTACTCATTTTTGTGAGATCACTTACGTGAGTTTGTAAAAACTTACGCATTTTTGTGTTCAAAATTTGTATGAGATGACTTATGAAAAATTTGTATTTACTTACACATTTTTGTGAGATCTCTTGCGTGAGTTTGTGAAAACCTACACATTTTTGTGAAATCAAAGTTTTCTCAAATGACTTACTCGAATTTGTACTTATGCATTTTTGTATTGTTCAAAATTTTTATGAGATGACTTACGGGAAATTTGTGTTTACTTAAGCACTTTTGTGAGATCACTTACATGAGTTTGTGAAAAATTACGTATTTTTGTTAAATTAAAATTTTCTGAAATGACTTGCTCAAATTTGTGTTACATACGCATTTTTCTGAGATCACTTATTTAATGACCCAGATTTTTTTTTTAAATAGTCAGTGCATAATTTAATTAAGCAAATTTTCGGATTTGGAGTGCTGTGCATATTATATGTGAGAACAGTTCGGTTTTGTATTTTTTTTAAATAGTTCACAGTCTTAGAAAATTATGAAATGTTTATATGTTGTTCACATATGAGTCTAACATGTTGGAAAAAAATTTCAGAATTAAATGATGAGTATTTATTTTATGAAAATTCATGGACTGATTGGTGTTTAGTTTAATTTATAGCAGAATTTCAAAATGAGTTTTGGGTGTTTCGACCATGACTTGAGATAAAGTTTGTTATGCCTATTTTGATATATATTTGGGCCAGTTTGGCTTATGAGTGTGAATTTAATTCAAGGACCATGACTTAGATTCAATTTGATTTGAATTTGTTTATGACTCATGTTTAATTGTTTAGTCCTTTTAATCATGTGATTGGTAGTGACCACTTTGGGAGTTATTATTATTTATTATATAGGATTATAATATATATTTGAAAGTTAAATTTATGGTATGTATCATAAGGTGAAGAAAATTATATATATTTTTGTAGTGACTGAAAATGTGTATATATTTTATAGTGAGTAAAAGATTATATTTTATGGTGTACATAAATATTATATTTTTATGATGAGATAAATTATATCATTCTATAATTTATGATATAAATTTTATGATACTATTACAAAATATATATATACTAACGTATGCCCGTATCAAAAAATATATATATATTATTTTTTTTTGGGGGGGGGGGGAAAGAGAACAATCCACGTGGGATGGTCTCCTCCCATCCCATTCCTCTTCATTTCACTTTTACCCATGCCTTCACCTTCCCAACTCTTCACACTTTTCTTTTTTTTTTTGACTCTTGTTTAGGAAGAAAAGAGAGAGGAGAGGCTCTGCCTCTCTCTCAAACATTTAAACAAAATAATTTTGGTTCATATTTTACAATATTGGAGTTAGATCGGATTAGATTTTTAAAAAAATTTGTAAATGAAAGTCGAAAATCATGTTTGATTTTGAAATTTGTTTGACAAAATCAATTTATGTTCAAAAACACATGTAAGAACTATCAACTTGGAAGTAGAGTGTAATTTTGGGATCAAAAACTCTAAAGAGTGTTATGTTCATGACATTTGATGAATATCAATATACAAATTGTCATCTTTGTTTATTTTTTTGTGGAAAGGAAAATATGAGATTTGAGCTTTTGAACTTGAGACTTTAAAAAGTGTACTCTTGGGTACATTTTCAGAATTTTGATATAAATATCATGTTAATTAGTTAATATTAGAAAAGTATACTGAATGAAAATGTGTATATATTTTATAATGAATAAAATATAATATTTTATGCTGTACATAAATATTATATTTTTATGATGAGATAAAATTATATCACTTTATAATTTATGATATAAATTTTATGATATTATTACAAAATATATATATATATATTTTGGGAAAGAGAACAACCCACGTGAGATTGTCTCCTCCCATCCCATTTCTCTGCATTTCACTTTCACCCATGCCTTCACTTCCCAACTCTTCATTTTTTATTTTTTTTTGTTGACTCTGGTTTCGGCAGAAAAGAGAGATCTCTGTCAAACATTTAAACAAAATAATTTTGGTTCATATTTTACAATATTGGAGTTAAATCGGGTTAGATTTTGAAAAAATTTTGTAAATGAAAGTCGAAAATCAGTTAATATTCATGAACACATGTAAGAATTATCAAGTTGGAAGTAGAGAGTGATTTTGGGGTCAAAAACTCTAAAGAGCGTTATGTTCATGACATTTGATAAATATTAATATATAAATTGTCATCTTTGTTTATTTTTTTGTGAAAAAGAAAATATGAGATTTGAGCATTTGAACTTGAGACTTTAAAAAGTGTACTCTTCGGTACATTTTCAAAATTTTGATGTAAATATCATGTTGATTAGTTAATATTAGAAAAGTGTAGTAAATGAAAATGTGTATATATTTTGTCGTGTGTAAAAGATTATATTTTGTGATGTACATAAATATTATATTTTTATGATGAGATAAAATTATATCATTTTATAATTTATGATATAAATTTTATGATATTATTACAAAATATATATATATATATTATTTTATTTTTGGGGGGGGAAAGATAACAACCATGTGGGATTGTCTCCTCCCATCCCATTCCTCTTCATTTCACTTTTACCCATGCCTTCACTTTCCCAACTATTCTTCTTTTTTTCTTTTTCTTTTTTGTTGACTCTTGTTTCGGTAGAAAAGAGAGAGGAGAGGATCTGCCTCTATCCCTCAAAACATTTAAAAAAAATAATGTTGGTTCATATTTTACAATATTGGAGTTAGATCGGGTTAGATTTTAGAAAAGTTTTGTAAATAAAAGTCAAAAATCATGTTTGATTTTGAAATTTATTTGAGAAAATCAGTTTATGTTCATGAACACATGTAAGAACTATCAAGTTGGAAGTAGAGTGATTTTGGGATAAAAAACTCTAAAGAGTGTTATGCTCATGACATTTGATGAATATTAATATGTAAATTGTCATCTTTGTTTATTTTTTTGTGGAAAGAAAAAGATGAGATTTGAGCTTTTGAGCTTGAGACTTTAAAAAGTGTATTCTTGGATACATTTTCAGAATTTTGACGTAAATATTATATTAATTAATTAATATAAGAAAAGTGTAGTGAATGAAAATGTGTATATATTTTGCAGTGAATAAAAGATTATATTTTATCGTGTACATAAATATTATATTTTTATAATGAGATAAAATTATATTATTGTATAATTTATGATATATATTTTATAATTTTATTACAATATATATATATATATTTTTTGGGGGGAAAGAGAACAACCCACGTGGGATTGTCTCCTCCCATCCCACTCCTCTTCATTTCACTTTTACCCATGCCTTCAATTTCCCAACTCAACAATGGTAGAGGGCCACAATTTTTGTGGCTCAAATGGCTCGAAATTGCCAAAACGACGTCGTTTTGAGTATAAAACAACATCAAAATTGCCAAAACGACGTCGTTTTGACAATTTTGAACTATTTGAGTCACAAAAATTGTGGCTCTCAAACATTTTTCTTTCCCAACTCTTCATTTTTTTTTTTTTTTTTGTTGACTCTAGTTTCGGCAGAAAAGAGAGATCTCTCTCAAACATTTAAACAAAATAATTTTGGTTCATATTTTATAATATTGGAGTTAAATCGGGTTAGATTTTGAAAAAAATTTGTAAATGAAAATCGGAAATCATGTTTGATTTTGTAATTTATTTGAGAAAATCAGTTTATGTTCATGAATACATGTAAGAATTATCAAGTTCGAAGTAGAGAGCGATTTTGGGGTCAAAAACTCTAAAGAGCGTTATGTTCATGACATTTGATAAATATTAATCTATAAATTGTCATCTTTGTTTATTTTTTTGTGGAAAAGAAAATATGAGATTTGAGCATTTGAACTTGAGACTTTAAAAAGTGTACTCTTGGGTACGTTTTCAGAATTTTGATGTAAATATCATGTTGATTAGTTAATATTAGAAAAGTGTAGTAAATGAAAATGTGCATATATTTTGTCGTGTGTAAAAGATTATATTTTGTGATATAAATAAATATTATATTTTTATAATGAGATAAAATTATATCATTTTACAATTTATGATATAAATTTTATGATATTATTACAAAATATATATATATATATGTATTATTTTATTTTATTTGGGAAAAAGATAACAACCATGTGGGATTGTCTCCTCCCATCCCATTCCTCTTCATTTCACTTTTACCCATGTCTTCACTTTCCCAGCTATTCATTTTTATTTTTTTTTTTGACTCTTCTTTCGGCAGAAAAGAGAGAGGAGAGGATCTGCCTCTATCTCTCAAACATTTAAACAAAATAATTTTGGTTCATATTTTACAATATTGGAGCTAGATCGGGTTAGATTTTGAAAAAGTTATGTAAATAAGTCAAAAATCAGGTTTGATTTTGAAATTTATTTGAGAAAATCAGTTTATGTTCATGAACACATGTAAGAACTATCAAGTTTGAAGTAGAGTGATTTTGGGATAAAAAACTCTAAAGAGTGTTATGTTCATGACATTTGATGAATATTAATATGTAAATTGTCATCTTTGTTTATTTTTTTGTGGAAAGGAAAAGATGAGATTTGACCTTTTGAGCTTGAGACTTTAAAAAGTGTAATCTTAGATACATTTTCAGAATTTTGACGTAAATATTATATTAATTAATTAATATTAGAAAAGTGTAGTGAATGAAAATGTATATATATTTTGTAGTGAATAAAAGATTATATTTTATCGTGTACATAAATATTATATTTTTATAATGAGATAAAATTATATTATTTCATAATTTATAATATAAATTTTATAATATTATTACAAAATATATTTATTTTTTTATTTTTTTGGAAGGGGGAAAAGAGAACAACCCACGTGGGATTGTCTCCTCCCATCCCATTCCTCTTCATTTCACTTTTACCCATGCCTTCAATTTCTCTTTTTTTTTTTTTTTTTTTGTTGACTCTTGTTTCAGCAGAAAAGAGAGCGGAGAGGCTCTGCCTCTCTCTCAAATATTTAAACAAAATAATTTTGGTTCATATTTTACAATATTGAAGTTAAATCGGGTTAGATTTTAGAAAAGTTTTGTAAATGAAAGTCAAAAATCATGTTTGATATTGAAATTTATTTGAGAAAATCAATTTATGTTCATCAACACATGTAAGAACTATCAAGTTGGAAGTAGACAGTGATTTTGGGATCAAAAACTCTAAAGAGTGTTATGTTCATTACATTTCATGAATATTAATATATAAATTGTCATCTTTGTTTATTTTTTTGTGGAAAAGAAAATATGAGATTTGAGCTTTTGAACTTGAGACTTTAAAAAGTGTACTCTTGGTACATTTTCAGAGTTTTGATGTAATTATCATGTTAATTAATTAATATTAAAAAAGTGTAGTAATTAAAAATGTGTATATATTTTATAGTTAATAAAATATTATATTTTTTAGCGTACATAAATATTATATTTTTATGATGAAATAAAATTATATCATTTTATAATTTATGATATTATTACAATATATATATATATATATATTTTGGGGGTTTTGATGAATATTAATATGTAAATTGTCATCTTTGTTTATTTTTTTGTGGAAAGGAAAAGATGAGATTTGAGCTTTTGAGCTTGAGACTTTAAAAAGTGTACTCTTGGATACATTTTCAGAATTTTGACGTAAATATTATATTAATTAATTAATATTAGAAAAGTGTAGTGAATGAAAATGTATATATATTTTGTAGTGAATAAAAGATTATATTTTATCGTGTACATAAATATTATATTTTTATAATGAGATAAAATTATATTATTTTATAATTTATAATATAAATTTTATAATATTATTACAAAATATATTTATTTTTATTTTTATTTTTGGAGGGGGGAAAGAGAACAACCCACGTGGGATTGTCTCCTCCCATCCCATTCCTCTTCATTTCACTTTTACCCATGCCTTCAATTTCCCAGCTCTTCATTTTTTTTTATTTTTTTTGTTGACTCTTGTTTCGACAGAAAAGAGAGCGGAGAGGCTCTGCCTCCCTCTCAAATATTTAAACAAAATAATTTTGGTTCATATTTTACAATATTGAAATTAAATCGGGTTAGATTTTAGAAAAGTTTTGTAAATGAAAGTCAAAAATCATGTTTGATATTGAAATTTATTTGAGAAAGTCAGTTTATGTTCATCAACACATGTAAGAACTATCAAGTTGGAAGTAGACAGTGATTTTGGGATCAAAAACTCTAAAGAGTGTTATGTTCATTACATTTCATGAATATTAATATATAAATTGTCATCTTTGTTTATTTTTTTGTGGAAAAGAAAATATGAGATTTGAGCTTTTGAACTTGAGACTTTAAAAAGTGTACTCTTGGTACATTTTCAGAGTTTTGATGTAATTATCATGTTAATTAATTAATATTAAAAAAGTGTAGTAATTAAAAATGAGTATATATTTTATAGTTAATAAAATATTATATTTTTTAGCGTACAAAAATATTATATTTTTATGATGAAATAAAATTATATCATTTTATAATTTATGATATTATTACAATATATATATATATATATATTTTGGGGGTTTTG
This sequence comes from Camellia lanceoleosa, assembly GCA_025200525.1. Taxonomy (NCBI): domain Eukaryota; kingdom Viridiplantae; phylum Streptophyta; class Magnoliopsida; order Ericales; family Theaceae; genus Camellia; species Camellia lanceoleosa. The sequence goes on along the minus strand of CM045760.1, from coordinate 111,868,326 downwards.
ATGAATATTAATATGTAAATTGTCATATTTGTTTATTTTTTTGTGGAAAGGAAAAGATGAGATTTGAGCTTTTGAGTTTGAGACTTTAAAAAGTGTACTCTTGGATACATTTTCAGAATTTTGACGTAAATATTATATTAATTAATTAATATTAGAAAAGTGTAGTGAATGAAAATGTATATATATTTTGTAGTGAATAAAAGATTATATTTTATCGTGTACATAAATATTATATTTTTATAATGAGATAAAATTATATTATTTTATAATTTATAATATAAATTTTATAATATTATTACAAAATATATTTATTTTTATTTTTTTTTGGAAGGGGGAAAGAGAACAACCCACGTGGGATTGTCTCCTCCCATCCCATTCCTCTTCATTTCACTTTTACCCATGCCTTCAATTTCCCAGCTCTTCATTTTTTTTTATTTTTTTTGTTGACTCTTGTTTCGACAGAAAAGAGAGCGGAGAGGCTCTGCCTCCCTCTCAAATATTTAAACAAAATAATTTTGGTTCATATTTTATAATATTGAAATTAAATCGGGTTAGATTTTAGAAAAGTTTTGTAAATGAAAGTCAAAAATCATGTTTGATATTGAAATTTATTTGAGAAAGTCAGTTTATGTTCATCAACACATGTAAGAACTATCAAGTTGGAAGTAGACAGTGATTTTGGGATCAAAAACTCTAAAGAGTGTTATGTTCATTACATTTCATGAATATTAATATATAAATTGTCATCTTTGTTTATTTTTTTGTGGAAAAGAAAATATGAGATTTGAGCTTTTGAACTTGAGACTTTAAAAAGTGTACTCTTGGTACATTTTCAGAGTTTTGATGTAATTATCATGTTAATTAATTAATATTAAAAAAGTGTAGTAAATAAAAATGTGTATATATTTTATAGTTAATAAAATATTATATTTTTTAGCGTACATAAATATTATATTTTTATGATGAAATAAAATTATATCATTTTATAATTTATGATATTATTACAAAATATATATATATATATATTTTGGGGGTTTTGATGAATATTAATATGTAAATTGTCATCTTTGTTTATTTTTTTGTGGAAAGGAAAAGATGAGATTTGAGCTTTTGAGCTTGAGACTTTAAAAAGTGTACTCTTGGATACATTTTCAAAATTTTGACGTAAATATTATATTAATTAATTAATATTAGAAAAGTGTAGTGAATGAAAATGTATATATATTTTGTAGTGAATAAAAGATTATATTTTATCGTGTACATAAATATTATATTTTTATAATGAGATAAAATTATATTATTTTATAATTTATAATATAAATTTTATAATATTATTACAAAATATATTTATTTATTTATTTTTTTGGAGGGGGGAAAGAGAACAACCCACGTGGGATTGTCTCCTCCCATCCCATTCCTCTTCATTTCACTTTTACCCATATAGCGATCCCGGGTTTACCCCTTGTTGTATAGTGATCCGGACATGTGTCCGTGGATGTTGGTAGTGGATTGTTGTCCTGTTTACGTCCTTTCATATATTGTATTTGAGTTATAGGATGTGTTGGGCAGATTTGTTTCAGGTTGGTTGCGTTTGGGAGCCAAGGGTTCCGCCAAATTTTTGTCCTTCGCCGAAGCGAGAGTTGGTCGCCGAGCGAAGCGTCGAGTTTGTGTTCGTGGGTCGAGCGAGTGGCTTCGCCGAAGCGGCGATGCGTCGCACCGGACTGAACACCATGATTTCTGGCTCGAGCGAGCTTTTATTCGCTCGAGCGATCTGTTCGATCTTCGCCGGCGAGCGCTTTGTCGCCGAGCGCGGCGTCTAGTTGCAACTGGCGGTCGAGTTCCTGCTCGGCGAGATTTTCTTCGCCGAGCGAAGCTTCGATTGTTGGCTCGGCGAGACCTTCTTGGCTCGAGCTACGGTTTCAGGTCCGTCGCTCGGCGACCAAGTCTTCGCCGAGCGAGCTGTTTATATCGGTGCGGCTGATGAAGTTTTAAGTTAGATTTTTATAACTTTTGTCCAAATCTTCAAGATCGAGAGCTTCTCTCTCTAACTTTACACTCTCTAAGGTTTGATCTATCTAGGATCATTTCCTTCCCATCTTGCTTTGTTAAAAAGGTAGAGGTTGTCGAGGGCTTCGATTTAATCTGAAAAAGTCGGTGTTTGGAGCACTTTGATTCTTGGGTTTTCATCTCCTTTTGGGCTTAAACTTTGAGGTAGGGATATCCTACTCCTCTTTATGGATTCTGTCTTTGAATCTTGACATTTTGATATGTTGGGGATAGTTGTGTAATTTTGGGAAAGTTTGGGGCTTTTATGCAATTTTATAAAAGTTTGGAGTTTTGTTTTAAATAAACCAATATGTATGGTTGGCACATAGAGATGAGATTAATGTGGAATCATTGATGAAAATGGAACCTTTAGGGTTGAATGTTAATTATGGAAAATGCTATAATTATATTGTTTAATTAATTGGGATGATTAATTGTGGAATTGAGATGTTGATTATATATTCATTGTGCATTTATTTTCTGTTTATAAATATCTGCTTTGGGCTATCGGTGGAGGATAGTCTTGATTGTTGTAGACAATGCATGATGATTAGGTAAATTAAAACCAATCATTGAAATGTGTCATTGAGTGTGACAGTTGAAGAATACATTAACTTTATGTATTGATTTGTGATGTGTATAATTGTTGTTTATATGCATGGTGTTGTGTTGGAGAAGATAGGGGATGTACTCATGGTTTAGGGAAGATAGGGGATGTACCTCTAAACCGGATGTTGTTTGGGAGAAGATAGGGGATGGACTCCGTAGATAGAGCTCGTATGCTTGTCTTGGGAATGTGATATAGCTAGTATGCATATCTGTGGAAGTAATGAAGTTGTAAGTGGTTAATATGAGTTATTGTCTCATATGAGTTGTGTGGCCAGGTTCTGAGCCATGAGTTATAAATTGAGAATTTAATGAAAATGGAGAGTGAATTAAATATAGACATGAAAGTCTTGGAATTGTAATGTGTTATGAAAGAGTGTAAAAGTGTTGACCATCTATCAACTGTTAATCTTTTAGTCATTATTCATAACTGGTTTAGTATATTTCTACTGGGCCGTGGCTCACCCTATATGGGAACATCATTTTCAGGTACAGGCAGCATGCCACCTCCAAGGATATAGCTTGGGAGGCTAGAGGCGGGACAGACTTTTGTTGCCTTTTTTGATATATTACATGTAAATTCAAGCCAAGGGCTTAATGTGTAAATGAGTTAGCACTCTATCTTTTGTAACCAAGTGTTAACTTGGAAAGCTGTAAGCCCTTAGGGCATTTGCTTTTGTTGTTAACATGTAATACTTTTGTAAGGAAACTCTGCTAATGGAAGAACGTGGGTCTTTTATATGTATTAATACATGTCTATATTGTTGGGTTTTATGTTATTATTTTGAGGGCGTTACAACCCATGCCTTCAATTTCTCAACTCTTCATTTTTTTATTTTTTTCTTTGTTGACTCTTGTTTCGGCAGAAAAGAGAGCAGAGAGGCTCTGCCTCTCTCTCAAATATTTAAACAAAATAATTTTGGTTCATATTTTACAATATTGAAGTTAAATCGGGTTAGATTTTAGAAAAGTTTTGTAAATGAAAGTCAAAAATCATGTTTGATATTGAAATTTATTTGAGAAAATCAGTTTATGTTCATCAACACATGTAAGAACTATCAAGTTGGAAGTAGACAGTGATTTTGGGATAAAAAACTCTAAAGAGTGTTATGTTCATTACATTTCATGAATATTAATATATAAATTGTCATCTTTGTTTATTTTTTTGTGGAAATGAAAATATGAGATTTGAGCTTTTGAACTTGAGACTTTAAAAAGTGTACTCTTGGTACATTTTTAGAGTTTGGATGTAATTATCATGTTAATTAATTAATATTAAAAAAGTGTAGTAAATAAAAATGTGTATATATTTTATAGTTAATAAAATATTATATTTTTTAGCGTACATAAATATTATATTTTTATGATGAAATAAAATTATATCATTTTATAATTTATGATATTATTACAAAATATATATATATATATATGTATATATTTTGGGGGTTTTGATGAATATTAATATGTAAATTGTCATCTTTGTTTATTTTTTTGTGGAAAGGAAAAGATGAGATTTGAGCTTTTGAGCTTGAGACTTTAAAAAGTGTAATCTTGGATACATTTTCAAAATTTTGACGTAAATATTATACTAATTAATTAATATTAGAAAAGTGTAGTGAATGATAATGTATATATATTTTGTAGTGAATAAAAGATTATATTTTATCGTGTACATAAATATTATATTTTTATAATGAGATAAAATTATATTATTTTATAATTTATAATATAAATTTTATAATATTATTACAAAATATATTTATTTATTTATTTTTTTGGAGGGGGGAAAGAGAACAACCCGCGTGGGATTGTCTCCTCCCATCCCATTCCTCTTCATTTCACTTTTACCCATGCCTTCAATTTCCCAACTCTTCATTTTTTATTTTTTTTTTGTTGACTCTTGTTTCGGCAGAAAAGAGAGCAGAGAGGCTCTGCCTCTCTCTCAAATATTTAAACAAAATAATTTTGGTTCATATTTTACAATATTGAAGTTAAATCGGGTTAGATTTTAGAAAAGTTTTGTAAATGAAAGTCAAAAATCATGTTTGATATTGAAATTTATTTGAGAAAATCAGTTTATGTTCATCAACACATGTAAGAACTATCAAGTTGGAAGTAGACAGTGATTTTGGGATCAAAAACTCTAAAGAGTGTTATGTTCATTACATTTCATGAATATTAATATATAAATTGTCATCTTTGTTTATTTTTTTGTGGAAATGAAAATATGAGATTTGAGCTTTTGAACTTGAGACTTTAAAAAGTGTACTCTTGGTACATTTTCAGAGTTTTGATGTAATTATCATGTTAATTAATTAATATTAAAAAAGTGTAGTAAATAAAAATGTCTATATATTTTATAGTTAATAAAATATTATATTTTTTAGCGTACATAAATATTATATTTTTATGATGAAATAAAATTATATCATTTTATAATTTATGATATTATTACAAAATATATATATATATATATTGGGGGTTTTGATGAATATTAATATGTAAATTGTCATCTTTGTTTATTTTTTTGTGGAAAGAAAAAGATGAGATTTTAGCTTTTGAGCTTGAGACTTTAAAAAGTGTACTCTTGGATACATTTTCAAAATTTTGACGTAAATATTATATTAATTAATTAATATTAGAAAAGTGTAGTGAATGAAAATGTATATATATTTTGTAGTGAATAAAAGATTATATTTTATCGTGTACATAAATATTATATTTTTATAATGAGATAAAATTATATTATTTTATAATTTATAATATAAATTTTATAATATTATTACAAAATATATTTATTTATTTATTTTTTTGGAGGGGGGAAAGAGAACAACCCGCGTGGGATTGTCTCCTCCCATCCCATTCCTCTTCATTTCACTTTTACCCATGCCTTCAATTTCCCAACTCTTCATTTTTTATTTTTTTTTTGTTGACTCTTGTTTCGGCAGAAAAGAGAGCAGAGAGGCTCTGCCTCTCTCTCAAATATTTAAACAAAATAATTTTGGTTCATATTTTACAATATTGAAGTTAAATCGGGTTAGATTTTAGAAAAGTTTTGTAAATGAAAGTCAAAAATCATGTTTGATATTGAAATTTATTTGAGAAAATCAGTTTTTGTTCATCAACACATGTAAGAACTATCAAGTTGGAAGTAGACAATGATTTTGGGATCAAAAACTCTAAAGAGTGTTATGTTCATTACATTTCATGAATATTAATATATAAATTGTCATCTTTGTTTATTTTTTTGTGGAAATGAAAATATGAGATTTGAGCTTTTGAACTTGAGACTTTAAAAAGTGTACTCTTGGTACATTTTCAGAGTTTTGATGTAATTATCATGTTAATTAATTAATATTAAAAAAGTGTAGTAAATAAAAATGTGTATATATTTTATAGTTAATAAAATATTATATTTTTTAGCGTACGTAAATATTATATTTTTATGATGAAATAAAATTATATCATTTTATAATTTATGATATTATTACAAAATATATATATATATATGTATATATTTTGGGGGTTTTGATGAATATTAATATGTAAATTGTCATGTTTGTTTATTTTTTTGTGGAAAGGAAAAGATGAGATTTGAGCTTTTGAGCTTGAGACTTTAAAAAGTGTACTCTTGGATACATTTTCAAAATTTTGACGTAAATATTATATTAATTAATTAATATTAGAAAAGTGTAGTGAATGAAAATGTATATATATTTTGTAGTGACTAAAAGATTATATTTTATCGTGTACATAAATATTATATTTTTATAATGAGATAAAATTATATTATTTTATAATTTATAATATAAATTTTATAATATTATTACAAAATATATTTATTTATTTATTTTTTTGGAGGGGGGAAAGAGAACAACCCACGTGGGATTGTCTCCTCCCATCCCATTCCTCTTCATTTCACTTTTACCCATGCCTTCAATTTCCCAACTCTTCATTTTTTTTTTTTTTTTTGTTGACTCTTGTTTCGGCAGAAAAGAGAGCAGAGAGGCTCTGCCTCTCTCTCAAATATTTAAACAAAATAATTTTGGTTCATATTTTACAATATTGAAGTTAAATCGGGTTAGATTTTAGAAAAGTTTTGTAAATGAAAGTCAAAAATCATGTTTGATATTGAAATTTATTTGAGAAAATCAGTTTATGTTCATCAACACATGTAAGAACTATCAAGTTGGAAGTAGACAGTGATTTTGGGATCAAAAACTCTAAAGAGTGTTATGTTCATTACATTTCATGAATATTAATATATAAATTGTCATCTTTGTTTATTTTTTTGTGGAAAAGAAAATATGAGATTTGAGCTTTTGAACTTGAGACTTTAAAAAGTGTACTCTTGGTACATTTTCAGAGTTTTGATGTAATTATCATGTTAATTAATTAATATTAAAAAAGTGTAGTAAATAAAAATGTGTATATATTTTATAGTTAATAAAATATTATATTTTTTAGCATACATAAATATTATTTTTTTATGATGAAATAAAATTATATCATTTTATAATTTATGATATTATTACAAAATATATATATATATATATTTTGGGGGGGGGGGGGGAAGAGAACAACCCACGTAAGGATTGTCTCCTCCTATCCCATTCCTCTTAATTTCAATTTTACCCATGCCTTCACTTTCCCAACTCTTCACTTTTTTTTTTTTTTTTGTTGACCCTTGTTTCGGCAGAAAAGAGAGAGGAGAGGCTCTGCCTCTCTCTCTCTTCTCTCAAACATTTAAACAAAATATTTTTGGTTCATATTTTACACTATTAGAGTTAGATCGAGTTTTTGTAAATGAAAGTCGAAAATCATATTTGATTTTGAAATTTATTTGAGAAAATCAATTTATGTTCATAAACATATGTAAGAACTATTAAGTTGGAAGTAGTGAGTGATTTTGGGATCAAAAACTCTAAAGAATGTTATATTCATGACATTTGATTAATATTAATATATATATTATCATCTTTGTTTATTTTTTTTGGAAAGGAAAATATGAGATTTGAACTTTTTAGCTTTAGACTTTAAAAAGTGTACTCTTGGGTACATTTTCAGAACTTTGATGTAAATATCATGTTAATTAGTTAATATTGGAAAAGTGTACTGAATGAAAATGTGCATATATTTTGTAGCAAGTAAAAGATTATATTTTATGATGTGCATAAATATTATATTTTTATGATGAGATAAAATTATATCATTTTATAATTTATAATATAAATTTTATAATAATATTAAAAAATATTTATATATATATATATATATATATTTGGAGAAAGAAAACAACCCATGTGGGATTGTCCCCTCCCATCCCATTCCTCTTCATTTCACTTTTACCCATGGCTACACTTTCCCAACTCTTCATTTTTGTTTTTTTTTGTTGACTCTTGTTTCGGCAGAAAAGAGAGAGGAGAGGCTCTGCCTCTCTCTCAAACATTTAAACAAAATAATTTTGGTTCATATTTTGCAATATTGGAGTTAGATCGGGGTTAGATTTTGGAAAAGTTTGTAAATGAAAGTCGAAAATCATGTTTGCTTTTGAAATTTATTTTAGAAAATCAGTTTATATTCATGAACACATGTAAGAACTGTCAAGTTGGAAGTAGAGAGTGATCTTGGGATTAAAAACTTTAAAGAGTGTGTTCAAGACATTTGATGAATATTAACATATAAATTGTCATTTTTGTTTTTTTTTTTTTTGGAAAGGAAAATATGAGATTTGAACTTTTGAACTTCAGACTTTAAAAAGTGTACTCTTGCGTACATTTTCAGAATTTTGATGTAAATATCATGTTGATTAGTTAATATTAGAAAAGTGTAATAAATGAAAATGTGTATATATTTTCTAGTGAGTAAAAGATTATATTTTATGATGTACATAAATATTAAATTTTTATGATGAGATAAAATTATATCATTTTATAATTTATGATATAAATTTTATGATAGTATTACAAAATATATATATATAATTTTATTTTTGGAAAATGAAAAATTCCCTTAAAAAAACTCCCCCTAATCCCCCTAATTTCCATTTTTGGCAAACTGTTTTTTTTTTTTCTGTTTTTGTTTTTTTTTTTTTTTACTTGAAATGGCAATTGTGGGGATTCGGGGGCTGTGAATTCGGGGGATGAATCACAGCCCTTTATTTTTATTGGGGGACAGATAACAACCATGTGAGATTGTCTCCTTCCATCTCATTCCTCTTCATTTCACTTTTACCCATGCCTTCACTTTCCCAACTCTTCATTTTTTAATTTTTTTTTTGTTGACTCTTGTTTCGGCGGAAAAGAGAGAGGCTCCTCTCTCTCTCTCAAACATTTAAACAAAATAATTTTGGTTCATATTTTACAATATTAGAGTTAGATCGGGTTAGATTTCGGAAAAATTTTGTAAATGAAAGTCGAAAATCATGTTTGATTTTGAAATTTATTTAAGAAAATTAGTTGATGTCCATGAACACATGTAAGAACTATCAAGTTAGAAGTAGAGTGATTTTGGGATCAAAAATTCTAAAGAGTGTTATGTTCATGACATTTGATGAATATTAATATATATATTGTCATCTTTGTTTATTTTTTTTTTGGAAAGAAAAATATGAGATTTGAGCTTTTGAACTTGAGTCTTTTAACAAATGTACTCTTGGGTACATTTTTAGAATTTTGATGTAAATATCATGTTGATTAGTTAATATTAGAAAAGTTGTAAAATTGTTATTTGTAGAGAATTTTGGAAAGAAAATTAACTATTTAAGTAGCTTTGTATGAAATATGGTTTGTTAAAATATGATTATGTTTGAGAGATAAGACATGTGATGTTATTTTTGGTATTATTAATTTGAAATTTTTTTAATATAATGAACTTACTAAGTTGATGGATTAAATTAATTTGGTTAATATTTTCATCATTTATGATTAAAAGTGTGTTATTAAAATTATAGCATAACTTTTAAAATAGTATGATGGAAATGGTAATATTCAATAAGTATGAGATTTGGTAAAAATTATATTGGTTATCTTGGTTGAGGTGGAACAAAGTTGATTGAAAGTTTTGTGTGAGTCAAAAGAATTGGAAAATTGATTATTAGTTTTAATAGTTTGAGCTTGCTAACATGTTGTTTTTGTACAACAAGTTCATGTATGAGATATTTGAAAATTGAGGGTTTGATTAAATTGGGAGTTGACTACCTATAATCTTGCCATTTAATGTATTTTCTGCATATAAATTACACGTGGGTATTTGAAGGTGAGAATGCCCCAATTTGTGAAAAATCCTAAATGTTAATATTTTGGGAGTTGTTGGATGATTTGGAAAAGATTATGTCTTTCTTTTTTTCTTTTCTTTTTTTTTTCTTTTCTTTTTTTTTTAAATTGTTAAGTTTGATGGAAAACCATGTAAGTTTTGAAAGTTTGACTTTAAAAAGTGGAATATGGATTGTTTCCAAGTGTTGGGAATCATGGGGGATTCCAAGTTATGGTTGTATGTTGGATTGTATATCCATATTGTTATCTTTTAATTAATGCATTAGAGATAATTGTTTTAGCTATCGGTAGAGGATAGTATTGATTATTATAGAAATTGTATGAGAATTAGGTGAATTGAAACTAATCCCTTATCCGTTGTCATTGAATATGATTGTGTTTTAATACATTGTATATGTATCATGTTTTGGAGGAGAAAGTGGATGTACTCCATGTTTGGGAGAAGAAAGGGGATGGACTCCAATAAATCAAGTTGGCATGTGTGTCTAAGGTGAAAGTCCTGAAAGTCGCGTGGATAGATGGGTGCCGATTCTCGCAGACTAAATTTTCGTAAAATGGCTGTCACACCCCAAATTCGGGTATGACCGGCCATGGCCCACAGGGCCTTAGCCCAAGGCATACGTAAGCCTAAACACGAATCCATAAACACATTGAATAACTAAACAATAGTCCAATAATAAACCAAAACTCAATCCAGTGACATGCCACAATTATAAACGACAAAATCAACCATAATCAAAACCATCCAAACTTATGGGGTATAAACAGCCCACATATCAAAATAATTCTAAATGAACCCCAATAAAAATAAGAATAAATATGCACAAACTTGACTTAACAATCTAAAACAAAATAAATGAATATCCTAGAGATCCATGCAATTGAGTCCCACTACGCCATGAGTCCACCCTAAATCCTTCTAACACCTAGAAATGATAAACAACTAGGTCAACTGATAGCTCAATGAGTAGCAACATAGATAGTAAATATAGTTTTGAAAACAGGATTCAATTCTAAAATAAGATATATATATATCACAGAAACTAGATTGGCATACACTTTTGATAAAGATAATCTGTTTCAAAAAAAAGGTTCTACAGTTTATCAGTTAAAATACTCATGTCTCTCAAGAACATGATAAATGACATTTTCCACTTAAAACAGATTACAACATGAACGCCAATAATTTTCTAGATACCAAGAAATAACAAGTAACATGCCACACAATTCTCAATGCAATAAGTCCGTTGGATCCAATATTGAACTAAGAGTCATCCTCGGGGTGGCAACCCGGGCCTTTTCTCTAAGACAATTCGATTGAAGGTCACCTAGCCTAGCCTAGGTCTTTTCCTTACAATCGTTGAACACTAGAGTCATCACGACCCAACCCGGATCTGTTCCTTAGTGGCCAGAGTCACCACACACAGTGGAATAATTTTCCTGGAGTAAAATACACAAATGGTCCCAATAATCAATACAATTCAGTTTCACAAAACATGGTAGTTCTCCATTATAAACATGAGACCATAACAAATAGTTCACAGTATGCCAAGTTTACACATGTTTCAGAAATAATTTAATTCCATTGATAATATAATAATTTATCAAAACAGTTTAGTCCTGAAATAACAATTTAATTTTCCAACAGTTCAGTGTAGGCGAACATTTATAAAAATATGTATCATGCAACTGCTCACCTGAAAACGAAATAATGTAATCCTCGAATAGAGTATAAAATTCCAACTAGTGTCCTGAACTAAGTATGAAAATTACACGTTACTAATAATTTAAAAATACTAAAGAATAAGAACTAAGTAACCCCAACTAAAGCGTACTAACACGGCTCAACCCAACTCACCGTTACTCTTAAATATTACCTAAGCTCATGTTCTTCAAGGTCTAAAATCACCCAAGACATCGGTTCAAATCAAAACTTAATTAAAAATAACTTTAAGATAAAACAAAATTTTAAACAAGCTTTCTCAATCTATTCGCTAACTTTGAAAATTTTAAACCCCACTCCACGCTATTCGAAAAATTTCAAAACCCTCCAGATATCAACTAATATATCTTAAGTTTCAAACCCAATTGGTTTACTTGATTTGCTTATCAAAATAATTATTTACAATTAATTATATCCAAACAGGTTGCTTTTTGCAGCACTTTAAAGAAATTAATGGTTCTCTTAGTATATATGAGCAATCAACGTAAGGTCAAAAATTTAAGAAACTAGACTCGTAACCAGTTCTAATGACGCTGATTTGATAATTTTCGACTTTATACCCAAAGAGAACAACACTTCCGAAGTTATTGTTTTAAACCAGTTTTTTGGACATATTTGAACGCAGCTGTTAATATAGATTTTGACTCCCAAAAATTATGATAAAATTCAGATATGCAATTCAATATGTAATTAATCTACTGTCAAAATTTCAGTTCAAAATTCATCCGTTTGATATGATTTCTTCATTTTTAAAGTTTGTGATTTTGTGTAGAATTTTTGAACTAAGAATTACACCCATTCTTTATACATGAATTTAACTTCTCAGGTTTTTAACAGTATATATATACACAAAATACATACACCTACAACCTCTCCATCAATGAATTAAATAACAATAGAATAAGGATAAAGAACAAAGAAAGAAGAGAAGAAAACCTAAGTGGGGACACGACATCACACACACAATGCTCTCCTTCTTCACTACAACAACAATCTTGATGATTGAATCACCTCTCACCTTCCTTCACAAACCCACGATCGCTAGGGTGACGGTGTTTTGAACAAATAAGAGAGTAGGGTTTGTATTTATTTATTTTATGCTAGTGGTGGGGACACATAGGTCAAATAAATAGGTAAATATACAATATATATATAAGTTATATGCAACTCAAATGGTAAGAGCCTTATTGTCACGACCCAAACCCGACCCTAAGGGTTTAGCATCAGAATCGCCAAGAATCCGAGATTAACAAGAATACAAGATGAAACGATCTATCTGAGAGTACAAACAGTAAGGAGACCGATGAGGGACACAAAAACACCCCAAGCCATAGCATAGCAACTCGGAACCTCGCAGTTAGGCACATAGGCTGGCTTGACAAAACTGGGGACCAACCCATGCTCCTAGCTCCGGTCTAGCTGCTGAGAACCTACATATATATATAAACTGTAACGCCCCCAAAATAATAACAGAAAACCCATCCATTCATACATACATTGCTACAAGGGATAAACATCTTTACATGTCAATCAACAGAATTAAACGCCCCATGGGCTTACATCTTTCCAAGCTAACACTTGGTTACAAACAGAAGAGTACTAACTCAAATACATGAAAAGCCCTTGGCTTGAAATTACATGTAATTAAATCAAAATACATCAAAATCGGTCATCTGCTGCCTCTAGCCTCTCAAGCGATATCCTTGGAGGTGGCATGCTCCTGACTGAAAATGATGTTCCCATATAGGGTGAGCCACGGCAAAGAGAAATACACTAAACCAACTATGAACAATGCCTAAAACATTAGCAATCAACAGATGGCCTACACCTATACATTCGAGACAACACTTACATTCTTTTACCATTTCAAGACAACCCAACTTAAGTACCAATTCACTTTCCATTTCTTTTCAACAAGAGTTTGAAAACCGCTCGATATCTGCCAAAACCTTTTCGCGTTATATCACTAACACATAAATCACTTTCATTCTTTACTTATGACACACATGTTGGTGTGGTATCAACTTAACATAGAAACATTTTCTATACTTCACAATTGATAACGATATACATTTTAGTGCTATATCAAATCAATCCATACACTTCCGTACTTCCCAAAACAATAATGATATACATTTTAGTGCTATATCATATCAACAAACAACACTTCAACACATCTCCATGGAAAAGCATATGAGCTATTTCCAATATTTCTCCATGGACAAGCATATAAGCTACATCCAATATTTTCCATGGACAAGCATATGAGCTATATCCAATATTTTTCAATGGCCTAGAGGTTCATCCCCCATCTTCCCCTAGCCGTTCCATTAACCGGTTTAGAGGTACATCCCCCATCTTCCCCTAAACCGTGGAGTACATCCCCTATCTCCTCCCATACACAAACACATACAATGCATATAAACACATAACCACATATGCATTCAATCAATACATAAGATCAATGTATTCGATCACTCGTCATACTCTATGACATTTCCACTCGATTAGGTTTAATTTGCCTAATCAGCATGCATTGTCTACAACAATCAACACTACCCTCCACCGGTAGCCAAAGCAGTTATTTCTAAACAGGAAATAAATGCACAAATGGATAATATAACAACATTTCAATCAGGTGAGTAATACATGATTCAACTACACCCTTTAACCCCGTACATTCTCAATTTCCACATATTCAATCCAATTCTCGTTCTCTTTAATTAATTATATACATTAATTAATTAAACCAATTAGGGCAAAATACCATAATTCACAAAACAACCCTAAGGCTCCATTTTCATTTACAATCCGTCATTTACTCCTTTCCTATGCCAAACATGCATACAGGCTCATTTCTAAACAAAACCCCAACTTTTGTAAAATTGCACAAAAGGCCCCAAAGTTTCTCAAAAATTACGCAACAACCCCCAACATATCCAAATGCTAAAATTTAAAGACAAAGACCATAAGGAGGAGTAGGATATCCCTACCTCGAAATTCGAGCCCCAACGGAGATGAAGACCCAACAATCAACGTGCTCCAAATCCCAAAATTTCCAGATTAAATGGAAGCCCTCGACGATCCACGCAACTTTTGTAAAGGCCAAAGGTGAGCAAATCACTCCTATTAGATCAATACCAAGAGAGAAGGTAGAGTTCTAGAGTGAGAGGCTCAAGAATGGTGTTCTTGGAAAGTAGGAGAGAGAAAGAAAAGTGAAAAGTGATTTTAAAATGTCAAAACTCGAACTTAAACCCGATCTTCCGCTCGAGCGCTCGTTCCGCCGGCGGACAAGCCAAAAGTACCCGCCGGCGCTAAAACCTCCGCCGGCGCACCATCAAGTCCCCGCTCGGCGCTCGAATTTCGCCGGCTGGATGCAACCTTCGAAAATTTGCAGCATTTAGCTTTGGGAGGGTGATTTCTCCGCCGGCGCTCTAATCCTTTCGCCGAGCGTAAAAAAGCTACGCTGAAGCGCCTAACCTACGCCGGCGTAAAGGTCAAAACTTAACTTTGGTTCTAAGTTCAACCAACTTGCTCCAATCGCCCAACACATCCTATAACTCAAATACAAGGTAGGAAAGGGTATAAACAATATAATACTCAACTACCAACACCCACGAACACACGTCCGGATCACTGTACAACAAGGGATAAACCCGGGATCGCTATAACCTCCCCCCCTTAAAGAATTTCGCCCCGAAATTCAGTAACGCTCAACACTAAGGCCAACCGACTACCAACCCTCAATACAAAGAAGTCAATCTCTCAACGGTGTCCTATTCATCCCTCACACTAGGAAAGGACTAAACGAGGATACATGCCCAAACAGAAGACAACTCCCGGCATACGAAATTTCAACAAAACCCAATCTCTTCCGAGATAAATCACCAAAACAAACGACTAGTTCTAGAGGCTAAGTCACTACTCAACAATTCAACAACCACAATACTGAATGGAACAATTAACATATCGGTTTGTCTGAGCACATAAAAATTTCTCTGGTTCAAAAAGCATTTTCAGAAAAATAACCAAACTTTTAAATGTTAAGAATTTTGAAATTTATTTTTGCACTTCCCATGCGAATTTCCAGAGTTTTGTAAACATTTTTAAAAACATGATGCTGCTCACAACCCAATCATTTTCATCTGATTTAGCCAATCAGACCCACCATTTGTTACCCCGTCCCTATTCAAGAGACAATTCACATATATACATATGCCACCACACGCATCCATAACATGCATTTCTTCTTATTCAAAAATTTCTATCATGCAAAACCCGCAATTCCATAATCTATTCAATGCTAGTGACACACTTGCATTTTTACCACACATTTAACATATATAATGCTAAATACAATTTCATTCTCATGGCATAACCCACAGTATGACCATAACCCACAATACCTATAATATGCACACCACATTAAAGATATAATATATACCCAAATGCCCATGATGGCTTCAGAGATTCCTCTCCCATTCCAGTGGCTTCGCTAACCCCACTGTGTTTTCACAACACCTCAACAAATGGAAAGGTCTAATCACATAGACCCAAAATCAACAGCAATAGTAATGCACATACTATCACTACAACGTCCTGAGACATCTTCTACGCCACGACTGCTAACCACATGCTAACCGGTGTTCAACACTTAACACTCCAAGCAAGTCACAATAAGGCCAATTCACAACACCCGTCATACTCAAGGAATGACGCGATACTCACAACAACACGTTCACAGAGAGAGACTCCCCTAACACTGGAAGTCCCAACAACATAACATCCCAACGGACAACAGCACACACCTCGTGCCTCGCCACGCACAAGTAGGAACCAAACAAACCGAACTGATTCTGACTGAGTGTCTCAATCACTCTTCACAACCTTACCACCTCACTTGTGTTACCACTATCTGACCTGGACGACGGACACCTATGTCCAACTCCTTTCTAGATTTATCCACCCAAACACAACATATCGACCACTCATCATCATGCATCACACCGTACAAGGCTCCCTCATTTAGAGGTCTCACCCTCCACCTCGAGAGTACAACCCTGACACCCAATCTCCGTGCCAAACCACTAGCCAATGCTATCGTCCGACAACCACCATGGACTAACCCAGCCTTAACATACGCCGCCAACTCGGCTTTCACTATTCACCATTCTAACCTCTCGGAGGAGTA
Organism: Camellia lanceoleosa; assembly: GCA_025200525.1. Lineage (NCBI taxonomy): Eukaryota > Viridiplantae > Streptophyta > Magnoliopsida > Ericales > Theaceae > Camellia > Camellia lanceoleosa. Next base: position 111,851,486 of record CM045760.1, on the reverse strand, counting down.
CAAGTCCTCACCCCCCCCCTCGTCATTAAGACATACAGGTGCCAATCTCACACCAGTGTGACTCTATCCATGGGTCACACCTCAACTACGGGTTATACACCCAATCAACCCTTCTAACAATACCTCCTGACTTGGTCAAAACTAAGGTACAAATCTATCACCCTCGATTCACATAAAGAACTTAGGAAACTCTTATTTCCCACTGCCCAACACATAGCACCAGCTACTCACCACATACCACTCCTAGCATAACAGCTACCATTGAATACAGGGACTAACATCCCCTCACTCAAAACAACCATACTAGTGTACCTACAATCTCGGTAATGCTAACCGCCACGAAGGTACCGGTCCAACCCTGACAAAATCATAAATGGGTTACACACTTGGCAAGTGAAACCTCTCGCCCCCACCAAGACCTTAACTAACACACACACCTCTCGGTGGTTCACAACTTTGAAAACATGGCTCCTTAGCCCTACTTTGCCCAAATCGATTTCTGCAAGGAAATGTATTAACTACCCACCCTTCGGTCTCACCCCAACTCGTTACATTAATAACACTCTTGAGCTATAACACGTTCACATGCATCCAGTCCAGGGAAATCGACAAACAGAGCATACATACATATAGTTAAACAAATAGTTCAAGTGTTTCAACATTCCCAACCACTTGGGTTATACAACAAACCTCCAACACACGGGTTACACAACCAAACCCAAAGATTACAAAATGATAAACCACGGATTACAAAATGGATCACCAAAAGAACCAATGCCCCGGTATTACCACCACTATCGTCCCTCGCTGGACCGACAAAATTGGTCATCTCCAAACACAAGATAACCTACGAGTTTACAGGCCATGGACAGGTACTACCAACGTGCCCCCCTCTGGCCACACCGAGAACAACTATCAACCTCCCCAACTGGAACTTGGAACTCGACTCTCCGAGGCCCTCGAATCGCTCGCTAGTCCTCAAAACGACATCGCTGCCTTAGTCGAAGAAACCGAGCACGACTAGGCCGCAAGGTCCCTAAAGAAGCCCCGCCGAGTACAAAAGCGTCGAAGATGGCGTTGCTACACACCCAACAAGTGGCGGCTCCTGCACGAGCACGATTCAAGTTTGGTGACGAAGGCTCCAACAATTGCCTCCCCATTGAACTTCCAGTCGGCGTAAAACCCGGCTGATTGGACAATCCTGATGGTACAACTACTGGTTGGACTGCTAATCTTGCCCCCCTCCTTTGTGGGCAAACCGAAACCTTGTGGCCCCGGAGACCACATCTCAAACAAATAACACCCCTCTCGTCGCTTGCTCCGAACCCAAATCCGTCCTTTGGAAGAGTAGTTCTAGCCCATCCTCCCTGATGCAGGTCTGAACCCCTCTGCCTCTTCAAAGGCCTACCAACACCCCGAGTCACCGGAGTCGCCGAAATGGCTTCCTCCCCACTCTGCCCCATTGCTAACACCGCAGCCTCTACATGAGCAGCCGCCCCAACAAGCACACTATAACTCCTATGCCAGGATCCCGCAATCCTCACCCGGATATCATCACACAACTTACTCTCAAACTCCGCACAACGTAACTCTTCCGTTTCGACCAACCCTGGAGCAAACCTCGACAGGTTAGCAAACCATCTCTCAAACTGCGCCAAAGGTGTAGTGCCTTGGCGTAACGCCACAAATTGTTTCCGCAACTCTTCCCGAGCGGAAGGAGGGTAATCATAACTGCCTCGCCTAGGCATCCTAGTAAAAGATAACAAGAGTATTAGCACATTCATACATGCGCCGAAACCAAACATTCGCGTCCTAATGCATGGACAAATGTAATTCACTCCACGTAAGCACATAAACATATAAGCACTTACGAATTTCATTTCCGGATAATGATAGTCCCGAGGCGTTACTAGAGTTCCAGTTAGAAACGGCATTGATCAGGTGCCTTTCCAACAGGACTCCCAGAAACCCAAGGATCCAATCAACATCCTAGAAACCAAATCCCATACCCAAATAGCCACATAAACATGTTATCACACTTCAGTCTCTATCAAGCGAGACAAACCCATTGTGATCCTAATCACTCCCCACGCACTAAAGTATTGAACCCGACGCGCTCGATACCAAGTTGTAACGCCCCCAAAATAATAATGTAAAAACCCATCCATTCATACATACATTGCTACAAGGGATAAACATCTTTACATGTCAATCAACAATTAAACGCCCCATGGCTTACATCTTTCCAAGCTAACACTTGGTTACAAATGTAAGAGTACTAACTCAAATACATGAAAAGCCCTTGGCTTGAAATTACATGTAATTAAAACAAAATACATCAAAATCCCATCATCACTTTGCCTCTAGCCTCTCAAGCGATATCCTTGGAGGTGGCATGCTCCTCGACTGAAAATGATGTTCCCATATAGGGTGAGCCACGGCAAGAGAAATACACTAAACCAACTATGAACAATGCCTAAAACATTAGCAATCAAGATGGCCTACACCTATACATTACGAGACAACACTTACATTCTTTTACCATTTCAAGACAACCCGGCTTAAGTACCAATTCACTTTCCATTTCTTTTTCAACAAGAGTTTGAAAACTGCTCAAGATCTGGCCAAAACCTTTTCGCGTTATATCACTAACACATAAATCACTTTCATTCTTTACTTATGACACACATGTTGGTGTGGTATCAACTTAACATAGAAACATTTTCTATACTTCACAATTGATAACGATATACATTTTAGTGCTATATCAAATCAATCCATACACTTCCGTATTTCCCAAAACAATAATGATATACATTTTAGTGCTATATCATATCAACAAACAACACTTCAACACATCTCCATGGAAAAGCATATGAGCTATTTCCAATATTTCTCCATGGACAAGCATATAAGCTACATCCAATATTTTCCATGGACAAGCATATGAGCTATATCCAATATTTTTCAATGGCCTAGAGGTACATCCCCATCTTCCCTAGCCATCAGTTAACCGGTTTAGAGGTACATCCCCATCTTCCCTAAACCGTGGAGTACATCCTATCTCCTCCCATACACAAACACAAACAATGCATATAAACACATAACCACATACGCATTCAATCAATACATAAAATCAATGTATTCGATCCTCGTCATACTCTATGACATTTCCACTCGATTAGGTTTAATTTGCCTAATCAAGATGCATTGTCTACAACAATCAACACTACCTCCACCGGTAGCCAAAGCGCTTATTTCTAAACAGAAATAAATGCACAAATGGATAATATAACCATATTTCAATCGGTGAGTAATACACGATTCAACTACACCCTTTAACCCGTGCATTCTCAATTTCCACATATTCAATCCAATTCCTCGTTCTCTTTAATTAATTATATACATTAATTAATTAAACCAATTAGGCAAAATACCATAATTCACAAAACAACCCTAAGGCTCCATTTTCATTTACAATCCGTCATTTACTCCCTTTCCTATGCCAAACATGCATACAGCTCATTTCTAAACAAAACCCCAACTTTTGTAAAATTGCACAAAAGGCCCCAAAGTTTCTCAAAAATTACGCAACAACCCCCAACATATCCAAATGCTAAAATCTAAAGACAAAGACCATAAGGAGGAGTAGGATATCCCTACCTCGAAATTCGTGCCCCAACGAGATGAAGACCCAACAATCAACGTGCTCCAAATCCCAAAATTTCAGGATTAAATGGAAGCCCTCGGCGATCCACGAACTTTTGTAAAGGCCAAAGGTGAGCAAATCACTCCTATTAGATCAATACCAAGAGAGAAGGTAGAGTTCTAGAGAGAGGCTCAAGAATGGTGTTCTTGGAAAGTAGGAGAGAGAAAGAAAAGTGAAAAGTGATTTTAAAATGTCAAAACTCGAACTTAAACCCGTCTTCCGCTCGGCGCCTGTTTCTCCGCCGGCGGACAAGCTAAAAGTACCCGCTCGGCGCTAAAACCTCCGCTCGGCGCACCAATCGAAGTCCCGCCGAAGGCCGAATTCCCGGCCGGCTGATGCAACCTTCGAAAATTTGCAGCATTTAAACTGCTGGGAGGGTGATTTCTCCGCTCGAGCGCTCTAATCCCTTTCGGCGTCACAGCATAAAGCTACGCTCGGCGCCTAACCTACGCCGGCGTAAAGGTCAAAACCTGGGCAGCTTAACTTTGGTTCTAAGTTCAACCAACCTGTCTCCAACTGGCCCAACACATCCTATAACTCAAATACAAGGTAGGAAAGGGGTATAAACAATATAATACTCAACTACCAACACCCACGAACACACGTCCGGATCACTGTACAACAAGGGATAAACCCGGGATCGCTATATAAACAGTAAGCTAAAGCCCAGTAAATAACATAAAGCGTAAAGAGGTTATGAATGAATGTCCTTACAGTAATGAAAACAGTTCATTAAACAGTATTTCAGTCTTTCAGTCAATCAGTCATATGTGGTACACCCATTAGCCTATAAACAGTAGGTCCAAAAGGACCGGGTCTTAACAAACCCAACAGTAATGATGGCCATCAATCAGTAAACAGTATGGTTCCACAAGGGAACCGAGCTCTATGCTTGATATGATAATAAGATGTAAGTGCTAAGGATGCCACAGTACAATTCAGAATACAGGATATACATTCATTCAGTAAACAATATTAGTTCAATAAACAGTTCAATTCAGTATTCAAAAGATAATCATTTTGAACATATCTTTACACAATCGTTACTCACAGAGATTGGGCTAATAGCGACTAAATGGCGTCCGAAACCAACCCTAAACAGTTAACAAATAGAACACAGACTAAGTTTCACAGTCGGGAAGGATGATAATTAAATTCCTAAATTTCCTCGGTGTGGTTCTATGTCTAAATCCTCATTAAGATGCCTTAAACTATGCCTAAGAATGCCTAGGATGGGATGAGGATGCAAAAATAGACTTAGAAAATATTTTGCATAATTTGCTGAAATAAGAGCATCGCTCGAGCGAGCCTTTCTTCGCTCGAGCGAGCTTCCAAAATCAAAGGCCTCGCTCGAGTGAACAATCCTCGCCGGCGGTCGATGAAACGATAAAAATCTTTGGATGCTCGATTTTTACGCTCGAGCCACCATTCCTTCGCTCGAGCGTGGCTCAGAGGAAACGTTGGTTGCTCGAGCGAGGAATCCTTCGCTCGAGCGAAGAAGCCAAATCTGGAATTTCAGTTGCCTTCCAAGCTCAAACCAAGCATTCTCAACTCAATTCTCGACCTCTTGGGCCCAAATTCTGGAAAATACATCCCAAAACAATGTATAACAAGTTTCAAAAGCCAATTTATGAATTCAAGCACCAAAGGTGAGTCAATTAAATCCAAAATTCAAACCCATTTTCAAGAACAATTTCAAAACATGCAATGCATGAGTTTTTAACCAAATTCAAGGTTCAAATCTTGCTCTAATGAGCTCAATAGTTGGAAAACAAAATGAAAACATGGACTTTGATAGAAACATGAGCATGCATGTACAATCCATCATGAATTCAACTTCAAAATGCACCAAAATGGCCATGCATGCATGAATTCAAGCATAATTCAACCTCTATGCACTAAATCATGGCTTGATTCTACAATGGAGCCTAGAACATGCAAGATGAAGCTCAAGACAACAAGAAGAAGATCGATTTTCTTACCTAAGTCTCAATTACAAGTCTTGCAAGCTCAATTTAGCAATCTATGTTACAAATCTTCAAGTTCTTCTAGCAATTCACAAGATGAGCTCAAATCTCTCTCTCTCTCTAACTATGGTCGGCTAGATTAAAAAATAGGGGCTGATTAAGTGTTTGTTTGGGTGTAAGAAGGCTCTTGAAAATCAATAAACAAATATCCACTAACCATGGCAATTTGGTAGATAAGCTACAACTTGTAATTAATTCATTTAAATCTAATTTAATTATTCCTAATCAATTTTCAGATAAACATACCATTAAATCACAAATATTCTACTGATTCCAAAACTCTAAACGGTTTCTAGTTTGGCCGCCACTAAGGCCTTCAATTAGCAGTTTAAACACATAAACTCAAACAGATAATCAATCAATCAAACAGATAGAAATGCAATATAATAGATAAACTTATTCAATTTCAGTTTCGATTTCAATCAGTCCATTCAGTACTTCAGTTAATTCAATTATCAGTCATTATCAGTTCAGTTTAGCGAACCATTAGCTAATTGATGGTTTATCGTGTGTCGATGCGAGGGTTGTTACAGTCTCCCCTCCTTATAAGGAGTTTAGTCCTCTAAACTCGAGTTACCTTCATTCTGGAAGAAAACAGGATCCAGTGGGAACAAATCAGGATATCTTTTCGCTATGTCATCTTCCCTTTCCCAAGTGGCATACACACCACGATGGTTCTGCCAATCAACTTTCACTAGCGGGATCTCTTTGTTTCTCAGTTTCTTGATCCGTCGGTTTACAATCTGTATAGGTCGTTCCTCGTAAGTGTAGTCATCACTCAACACTACTCGAGTAGGCTCAATCACATGGAAAGGATCCCGGAGATAATCTCTCAACATAGATATGTGGAAGACGTTATGCATATGCTCTATTTCAAGAGGAAGTGCAACTTGATACGCCACCGGATTGATTTTCTCAATAATCTGATACGGTCCGACATATCTTGGCGCTAACTTCCCTTTGACTCCAAAACGAGTCCGGCCTTTCATTGGTGTCACTTTCACAAACACGTGATCACCCACTTCATACTCTTTGTCCCGTCTTCTGACATCCGCATAACTTTTCTGTCTACTCTGTACAGTTTTCAGTCTTTGTTGTATCAGTTTTATCTTTTCAGTCGTTTCATATACAATCTGCCCAAGAAAGGCCCATCTCCAACTTCGCCCAAAGAATTGGAGATCTACATTTTCTGCCATACAATGCCTCGAAAGGCGCCATTCCAATACTCGAATGATAGCTGTTGTTGTAGGCGAATTCAGCCAACGGCAAATGACTTTCCCAGTTTCCCTGAAAATCAAGGACACACATTCTCAATAGATCCTCTAAAGTCTGGATGGTCCTTTCGACCGCCCATCTGTTCGAGGATGATAGGCATTACTCAATTTCAATTGACCCAATGCACGGTCAGAGGCTTTGCCAGAACCTCGATGTAAACTTCGAATCCCTGTCAGAAACAATAGATACAGGCACTCCATACAATCTCACAATTTCGACAATATAGATAATACCAATTTGCGCATTATAAATTGTCTTGACGGTAGGAAGTGTGCGATTTAGTCAATCTATCAACAATAACCCAAATAGAGAACATACCTTTTCAGGAGCGAGCTTATCCAACGATGAAATCCATCATGATATGCTCCCATTTCCACTCTGGTATGGGTAAGGGTTGCAGTAAGCTCGCGGGTCGTTGATGTTCAGTTTTGACTTGTTGGCAGTGAAGACATTTGGACACAAAGTCGGCAATTACCTTCTTCATTGCCGGCCACGAAATTCTGCTTTGAGATCTTGGTACATTTTCGTTCCCCGTGGATAGACAATTTTGAATTGTGGCCCTCTTGCAAGATACTCTTCTTTTTCGATTCGGTGTCATTCGGCACACACAGTCTTTCTTGAAATTTCAATACATTGTTCTCAAATTTGAACCCCGGTCTCAGTTTAGAATCTCTTTCTTCAATAACCTTTTTCAAGAAATCATCCAGTTGTTGTTTTTCTTTAATTTCCTCAATCAATGCTGGTTGAGCAGTAATGACAGCTATTGTTCCACCTTGTTCTCTCAAAACAATTTCAATTTCAGACTTTTCCAGATCATGAAGCAATTCTCTCTACCTGGTGAGCAAACAAGCTAAGTTGGCAATTGACTTTCGGCTCAATGCATCGGCCACAGTGTTAGCTTTTTCCGGATGGTACAAAATCTGTAGGTCATAATCTTTGATCAATTCCAGCCATCTCCGCTGTCTCATATTCAGTTCTTCTACGAGTGAAAAGTACTTGAGCTCTTGTGGTCGATATACACTTCACATGTTGCTCCATACAAATAGTGACGCCAAATTTTCAAGGCAAACACTCGCAAAGAAGTTCTAAGTCATGGGTCGGGTAGTTCTTTTCATGTGGTCTCAACTGTCGGGAAGCATAAGCAATAACTCTCCCATTCTGCATTAAAACACACCCCAAACCCTTATGAGAAGCATCACTAAATACAGTATAACCATCCGTACCTGAAGGTAGAGTCAGAACCGGTGCAGTCACAAGTTGGGTTTTCAATTCTTGAAATGCCGATTCCCGTTGGTCAGTCCAGTCAAATGGTGTCCCCTTCTGAGTCAACTGAGTCAGTGGTAAGGCAATTTTGGAGAAGTCTTTGACAAACCTTTTATAATATCCAGCCAAACCCAAAAAGCTTCGGACTTCAGTCACATTTGTTGGTCTAGGCCAGTTTACTACAGCTTCAATTTTCTACAGATCAACAGAAATTCCATCTTTGCTAACAACATGCCCCAAAAACATAACATGATCAAGCCAAAATTCACATTTAGACAATTTAGCATACAGTTTCTGTTCTCTTAAGGTTTGCAGGGCAAGTCTCAGATGGTGTTCATGTTCTTCTCTAGTCTTAGAATAAATCAGGATGTCATCAATAAATACCACAATGAAATCATCAAGGTATGGTTTAAAAATTCTGTTCATGAGGTCCATAAATGCAGCAGGGGCATTCGTAACTCCGAACGGCATAACTAAAAATTCATAATGGCCATACCTCGTTCTAAAAGCAGTTTTATCAATGTCTTTCGGTTTGACTTTCAGTTGATGATATCCCGATCTAAGATCAATCTTGGAAAACACTTGTGCACCATGTAACTGGTCAAATAAATCATCAATACGCGGTAATGGATATTTATTCTTCTGATTACCTTGTTGATTCATGATAATCAATACACGCCTCGATGAGCCATCTTTCTTCTTTACAAACAAAACAGGTGCACTACGGTGAAATGGAGGGTCGATAAACTTCTTGTCTAACAGTTCTGCAATTGTACTTTCAATTCCTTGATTCGATTGGAGCCATTCTCAGGAGCTTTAGATATCGGTAATTTGTGCGGAATCACATCTACAGTAAATTCAATTTCCCTGTGAATCAAATCCCCTGGCAAATCATCTGGAAATACATCTGGGAATTCTCTGACTATAGGAATACAATTCACATCAATTTTAACACTATCATCAGTAGGCACAGTCAGCACAGAACACAGATATCCTTTACATCCCTTTCTAATCAGTTTAACAGCTTTCACAGAAGAAATCAGATACGGAGGAGGTACTACTCTACTCCCATTAAACACAAATTCAGGCAAACCCGGTGGACGGAAAACTACTTGTTTTGTTACACAGTCTATAGTGGCATGATATTTTTGTAACCAATCCATCCCCAATATTACATCAAAGTGATCAATATTCAATGGCAGTAAATCAATAAATAGATGCATATCCCCAACAATAATCTCACAGGCAGGATACATATATGCACATGTCATGGATCCCCCAACAGTGATGATAATCTGACTAGCAGATAGTTCATGGGTTCTAAGGGTCTATTCAATTTACGCAAAAAAGCATGCGATACATACGAATGTGTAGACCCTGAATCAATCAACACATATGCATTTTGAGCACAGATAGAGAGAATACCTGACACAACAGTCTCAGTGTTTTGCACGTCTCCCGGTACTAGGGCGAACACTTACGCCTCATAGGCTCTTTCATTAGCTTTGGGATTCGGTTTTGGTGTTGCGGTGATCTTTCGCGTCTTGACTTTACTCTTGGCTTATGCGCGAGAGGACGTCTTTAATTCTGTGGCCCACCTTGCCACACCTGAAACAAGCTCCAAAAATCTGGTAGCAAAACCCTTTGTGCTTATTGCCACATACGGAGCAGGGTGGAGTAAACCCACTCCCTTGGCTGGGGCTAGTCGTAGACCCCATATTCTCGCTTTCTTGGTTCTTGGGTTATGCTTGCCTTTCTTGAATTTGAAACCCCGCCTTTTACCTTGCCACTTTCTTGTTGGTGTTTGATTGTTTCCTTCTTTGCAATATTCGACTCGGCCATCAATGCCCGGTCGAGAACACCCACAAAAGTCGGTAGTTTCAAAACAGTTATTCGGTCCAGTATAGCAACACTAAGGCCTCTTTCAAACCTTCTGGCCTTCTTATAATCGGTGTCCACTATGTATGGTGCATACCTAGCAAGTTCGGCGAATTTCTTCTCATACTCAGCAACAGACATTTTGCCCTGTCTCAGTTATTCAAACTCCGTTACTTTTCTGTCCCTGATGCACTGGGGAAAATACTTTTCAAAGAAGGACTCCTTGAACTGAGCCCAAGTCATAATAGTATTCGCATCGCGGGTCAACATCCACCACCTTCTTGCTTCTTCCTGAAGGGTGAAGGTTGCTAACAGTACTTTATTGGCTTCGGAGCACGGAAACATTTCAAACAATTTTTCTGTTTCAAGCACCCAAGCTTCAGCCTTTAGCGGTTCAAGGCCTCCCTGAAAGGACGGCGGTTTCATCTTGCTGAATTTATGAGTCAGTGCAATAATGTCCACCTCATTAGCATTCACATTCTGTACATTCTGTTCCGGTTGCACCGGAGGAGGAGGAGGTGGGGGCTGTTGGTTCGGTTGTTGATCTAGTCTTTCAATTATCAGTCCCATCATTTGTTCAAGTCTGGCCATTCTGGCCTCAGAGGATGATGATTCAGTTTCATTTGCAGTGTTTGCGTTATCCATTTCACTATAAGCAGTTATAACAGTTATCATTATAAGCGGTTGTATAATTAAACATTTTAACATATAATCAGTCAGTCATAAGCACACACTTTTCAAGTTCATGAGATGCCCTAATTGCTTTTCTAGGACACCCTATAGCTCATTTGGACACGTGTGTGCGGTATAACTCGTGATAAGTATCGCTCTGATACCACTTTGTCACGACCCAAACCCGGCCCTATGAGTTTAGCATCAGAATCGCCAAGAATCCGAGATTACCAAGGCTTTCTGAACAAGAATACAAGAGAAGCGATCTATCTGATAGTACAAACAGTAAGGAGACCGATGGGGGACACAAAAACACCCCAAGCCATAGCATGGCAACTCGGAACCTCGCAGTGAGGCATATAGGCTGGCTTGACAAAACTGGGGACCAACCCACGCTCCTAGCTCGATGCCTGTCACGAGAACCTACATATATATATAAACAGTAAGCTAAAGCCCAGTAAATAACATAAAGCGTAAAGAGGTTATGAATGAATGTCCTTACAGTAATGAAAACAGTTCATTAAACAGTATTTCAGTCTTTCAGTCAATCAGTCATATGTGGTACACCCATTAGCCTATAAATAGTAGGTCCAAAAGGACCGGGTCTTAACAGGCCCAACAGTAATGATGGCCATCAATCAAGATAAGATGGTTCCACAAGGAACCGACAGAGCTCAGAATAAAGAATAAGCGATGAAGTGCTAAGGATGCCACAAGATAGTTCAAAATACAGACATACATTCATTCAAGAACAATATCAGTTCAATAAACAGTTCAGTTCAGTATTCAAAAGATAATCATTTTGAACATATCTTTACACAATCGTTACTCACAGAGATTGGGCTAATAGCAGCTAGAGCGCGTCCCCGAGAGCCAACCCTAAACAGTTAACAAATAGAACACACTAAGTTTCACAGTCGGGAAGGATGATAATTAAATCCCTAAATTTTCTCGGTGTGGTTCTATGTCTAAATCCTCATTAAGATGCCTTAAACTATGCCTAAGAATGCCTAGGATGGGATGAGGATGCAAAAATAGACTTAGAAAATATTTTGCATAATTTGCTGAAATAAGAGCTTTGCTCAAGCGAGCCTTTCTTCGCTCGAGTGAGCTTCCAAAATCAAAGGCCTCGCTCGAGTGAACAATCCCTCGCTCGAGCGGTCTGATGAAACAGTAAAAGTACTGGATGCTCGATTTTTACGCTCGAGCCACCAATCCTTCGCTCGAGCGTGGCTCAGAGGAAACGTTGGTCACTCAAGCGAGGAATCATTCGCTCGAGCGAAGAAGCCAAATCTGGAATTTCCAGATTTGCCTTCCAAGCTCAAACAAAGCATTCTCAACTCAATTCTCGACCTCTTGGGCCCAAATTCTGGAAAATACATCCCAAAACAATGTATAACAAGTTTTAAAAGCCAATTTATGAATTCAAGCCCCAAAGGTGAGTCAATTAAATCCAAAATTCAAACCCATTTTCAAGAACAATTTCAAAACATGCAATGCATGAGTTTTTAACCAAATTCAAGGTTCAAATCTTGCTCTAATGAGCTCAATAGTTGGAAAACAAAATGAAAACATGGACTTTGATAGAAACATGAGCATGCATGTACAATCCATCATGAATTCAACTTCAAAATGCACCAAAATGGCCATGCATGCATGAATTCAAGCATAATTCAACCTCTATGCACTAAATCATGGCTTGATTCTACAATGGAGCCTAGAACATGCAAGATGAAGCTCAAGACAACAAGAAAAAGATCGATTTTCTTACCTAAGTCTCAATTACAAGTCTTGCAAGCTCAATTTAGCAATCTATGTTACAAATCTTCAAGTTCTTCTAGCAATTCACAAGATGAGCTCAAATCTCTCTCTCTCTCTCTAACTATGGTCGGCTAGATTAAAAAATAGGGGCTGATTAAGTGTTTGTTTGGGTGTAAGAAGGCTCTTGAAAATCAATAAACAAATATCCACTAACCATGGCAATTTGGTAGATAAGCTACAACTTGTAATTAATTCATTTAAATCTAATTTAATTATTCCTAATCAATTTTCAGATAAACATACCATTAAATCACAAATATTCTACTGATTCCAAAACTCTAAACGGTTTCTAATTCGGCCGCCGATAAGGCCTTCAATTAGCAGTTTAAACACATAAACTCAAACAGATAATCAATCAATCAAACAGATAGAAATGCAATATAATAGATAAACTTATTCAATTTCAGTTTCAATTTCAATCGATCGTTCGATGCCGATTAATTCAATTATCGGTCATTATCGATTCGGTTTAGCGAACGATAGCTAATTCATGAGTTTATCAAGAATCGATGACGAGGTTGTTACACTTATTTATAATTCTTGTGGTCAAGAGTTCAAGTCATACCCTCTATTCTATTTTTTTTTTTAATAATAAATCTTGTCTCTAAATTAAAGATTTTCACCATAAATTTATTTTAGTTTAAAATTAATTAAAAGAACCTCCAAATATTTAATTTGCACTTTAAGATTCACCATCAAAATATTTGAGATTGCAAAATTATTATTACTATTTAATATTTACTTTATTTTTATATTCGTGTTCTCATAATGGCAAATAGATGTATTTGTATGATAGCTATATTGGTTAGAGACCTACTGAGTTGTATCCTCGATTTGGTTGATTGAATGAAATGGATATGACTAATAAATTGAGATAAAATGAATTGTGAAATAAATTGAGCATAGCAGCGCATTCGTTTTGAAAAGAATGTCTTGTTGATATTGAAGTATGTTAATTTATTTAAGTTAACAAGTGTGGTTAATTAATTAAATTTGGATTTAAGGAATTAGGTAATAAAATCATAAGGTAATGGCATGGTATGACTTTATATATATCTATTTGGTATCACTGTATTACTAGACTCGCATATGTTTTAATGTTATAATATGAGATTGTTTAGTGAGCTAATGGTTTGCTTACCTCTTACTTGAGGATCAAATAACAGGTTTTACCTTGATATGGTTATAAAGTGGTGATGAGCCGTAGTGTTTTTAATTCTTTAGCCGAGTTCTATGCTTTGTAAAGGCTACCGCCCTCTTATTTATTGTAAGTCTCAAGGCATTTCTTTTATTTGTATGTAAATGTCACTATTGTATGACAAGAGGGAACATGTGTATTTATTTATTCATCATTTCATCAAAAGATGAATTGTCATTTATAAATGGACTTAATTAATGAATATTGGTAATGTTATCCAAGAAATAAAAATACGGGGTTTGACAACTTATGTGATTTCGTGAAAACTTACGTAATTTTGTCTTCTACAAAAAAATTATGAGATCACTTATAGAAAATTTGTGTTAACTTATGTATTTTTATGAGATTATTTACGTAAGTTTGTGAAAATTTATGTGATTTTGTATTATTCCAAATTTTTTGAGATCACTCACTCAAGTTTGTGTTACTTGCATATTTTTGTAAGATTACTTACATATTTATAATATAATCTATTATTTAAATGATAATGTTAGCTCTGTAAAATGTTTGCTGAACAGTACTCGTCGACTAATGAAATTTGTGGGCATATTTGATACGCTAGGGGCCTCGAATTGTCGAGGACCGAATGCCTTGACAAATCCTCTTTTTTTTTTTTTTTTTTGAAAAGATAATTATATGTAGAGATGTGTCAAAAAATTAGACATGTCGTACCGACTCAATTTAGACTGGTTGAGTTATAAAATTAATTGATCAATTAGATTTTTAATTAAAATTTGTTAAATCAATATAATTCACTCAACCAGTCCGGACTGAGTTGATACAGAATGTCTAATTTTTTGATACACCTTTACACAACCAACTTCTTAAAAAAAAGAAAAAATCACACCAACACAACCCAAGAAATAAAAAGGAAAAAAAATATATATATATATAACAGAAGTCGAGGCATTCAAGTCTCAACAAATTCTAGGCCCCGTACATTTCCTAATATGTTAATCCTAGTCTTTTCAGCAATACTAGTTATCATGAAAAAATTTTCATAAAAATAATTATGAAAACTTTGTAACCTTTAAATTACACTTAGAATAAAACACTCCACACTAATTAAAATAATATAAAGATCATAACTATTTTATGATCATTTTTATAAAAAAAATTCCACGATTCTTAACTTTTCCTTAATTTTTTTGCATTTCTACCACTTACCACAATTCATTTTGGTTTACATTTTTCAATGTAGTTGTTGTGTCAAGCTGGAAACAGCTGTCAAGAACCAATAATCTTTAGTCTGTGCAATATATTATTCTTATTATAAGCTTTCGTTGCTGTGGGAACTTACAACATCAAACACAGACACGAACCCACATTGTAGTGAGAGAGAAATGGAGCTTCAACATTTTAGCCATGAACATCCGTTGATCCTCGGTGAAGTGAAAGACGATGGTGAGGCAATTGTCTGCAACGCGTGTTGGGAAAACGTCTCTGGTTCTGCATTCAGTTGCAAAAATTGTTTATTTTTTTTGCACAAATTTTGTGCTGAATTTCCAGAGGAGATGAAACACCCGATCCACGCCCATTCCCTTACGCTCCAACATTCAGGGTCTTCTAGACGTTGTGATGTTTGTCGCGACTGTATACGCGGATTCACCTATCAATGTTCTCCCTGCGATTTTGACGTGGATATCAGATGTGCACAACTTCCAGAGGAGATGAATAACCCGATCCACGCCAATTCCCTTACGCTCCAACATTCAGGGTCTTCTAGACGTTGTGATGTTTGTCGCGACAGTATACGCGGATTCACCTATCGTTGTTCTCCTTGCAATTTTGATGTGGATATCAGATGTACTGTTAGAGGCCAACATTTTAGCAGTAAACATCAGTTGATGATCCTCAATGAAGATGAGAAGAATGATGTCGATGAGACGCTTTCTTGCGATGTGTGTTTGCAGCAGATCACAGGTTCAACAGCAGCGTACAAATGCACAAATTGCTCTCCCTCTATCTATTTCCACAAATTGTGTGCACTACCCGCAGAGATGGAACACCCAATGCACCCTGAGCACCCGCTTGCCCTCCTCCAAGTAGTGGCTAATAAATTCATATGTGACGGCTGTCATATAGATTTGAAAGAATTCATATATCGTTGTTCCATCTGCAATTTCAACCTCGACATATGTTGTGCTTTGAGGGCACAGAAGCTTAAACACGAAAGTCACAAACACCCATTAAGCCTCATGTCCAGCTTGGTCTCCTTCCAATGTCGTGCTTGTGGCATAAAGCGTAAAGGCATGTCTTATATGTGTGACACATGCAGTTTCTGGATCCATTCGGACTGTGCTTCATTAACACCCACCTTCAAACACCACAGTCACATTCACCCTCTCACCCTCATCTATCCTACTCATGAATATCATTCCCGTTTTAGTCAGTACATGTGCCACATTTGTAAAAATTCAATGGCGGGAGGAAGGTTTTGGTTATATGTTTGTATAGGATGCCTCTATTGCATTCATGTCAAGTGCTCAACAAAGACAAAGTATGCTTTCGCATTTACCCTGATCTCGATTTTTATTTTCGCTTTTGACAAGAAAAAGTTTATTGACAATGCTTTTCTCCTCATTTGATGTGTTTTCTATTGTTATTTTGTGGATTTAGGGAAAGAGAAAGTGCAATCGAGGTTGAGAATATTGACGAGGCCAATTTGATTCACTTGCCAATGGCGAATGACTCAGTTAGTGCAATTGACCTATTTTTGAAGCAAATCAGCATGGGAGACAACAAGAGAGAAGCAGAGCTCAACCATTTTAGTCATCATCATCCATTAATCCTTTTCGATGTGCAAGGAGACAACAATTTGTGCTATGAGAACAAAGTACTTATCTTGAATGAGTTGAATAACGACAAAATATGCAATGCTTGTGTGAGAAAAATTTCAACTCCATTTTATAGTTGTGGTCTATGTGATTTCTTTCTCCACAAATGGTGTGCCGAGCTACCAAATGAACTGGAGCATCCGTGTCACCCACACCAGCTCATCCTCCTCAAAAAGCCCCCTGAACCTAGAGGATTGTTTTTTTGCCAAGGCTGTGAATATTATTGCAATGGATTTGCCATAAGATGTATTGTGGATGAATGTTCGAATTTTTATGACTATGAATGTTCGAAGTATTATGACAATTACTACCTCGATGTTAAGTGTGCTTCCCTACCCAAAGCCGTCATTCATAAAGTTCATGAGCATCCCCTCTTCCTAAAGCAAGAATGTATCGATGCAGGTTGTGCTGCATGTCCTCGAAGGGTTTGGATGTTCGTATTTGGATGTGACATTTGCAATTTCAACTTACACTACACATGTGCTCTACTACCAGATACAATTAAGCATAGATATGATGAACATCATCCCTTCACCCTAATTTATGCACCCATTAAGGATGGACCCGATGAGTATATCTGTGAATTTTGCGAGGAAGAAATAGACCCCAACTGGTGGTTCTATCACTGCATCGATTGCGATCAGTCTGCTTGTGCCCAATGCATTTGTACGGAGAGAAAGGAAGTTCAAAATATCAAGTGGGGAAGCACTTATAACTTTGACAGTAACCTACACTGTCTCATCTATGTTCCAATGACAGACAAGAGCTTTAACTGTGCCTACTGTCACAAGAATATCAATTCCCTGCCTTTTGAAGAAGTACTGTTTGCAAGTGAAGTAGGCTTCAAATGTGAGCAGTGTAACATTATGCTCCATCCACATTGCCCTCATCCATAATATCTTAAGCTGTGTTTGTTTTGAGAATTCGATGAGAAAATGAAAAGGGAAAAAAAATGTAATCTTATTTTTTGTTTGATTAAAATGGAATGTATAAGAGGAAAAAAAAAAAAAGTTAGAGGAAAATGTAATTTCACTTTTTCTATTTTGAGTGCACTTGGTTCTTTTCTTTTTTCATTTCTCTACTTAAACAAATATAGTTTAGAATTCATCAATTATTTCTCCTCTTTTTTTTCTTTTTTTTTTAATATATATTTCTCTCCTCAAATCTTCTAAATTATAATTGAAAAAAATTTCAATATGATTATTTATGCTTTTAAATCTTTAAATAAAATTACCTTCAAGCTTCTAGATGCCAATGGCTAATATTAGATCATTATAGGTGGTGGTTAGTTCAATTCCACTCTTACATTGGTTAGGTCATTAAGAGATATTCTGTTTGGTTTTGACTTTAGTTTTCAAATATATATGTATATATATATTTTGTGTTTTCTTGTTTTTTGTAAATTTTTTTTAATACTTTAAGTAAATTTTTTATTTTTTAAATGCAAACATAGATACAGTATATTGAATAAATACAAAAATATATTAATTTTTTTTGTATGTTTTAGTATTTAGTGTTCTTTTAAAAGATTTTTTTTTTCACTAATAGTTTATTTTTCAAGTGTATCTAAATTAAATGGGTTTAAAAAGTATATAAAAAAATCCTTAAAATATTTAAAATGTTCACAAAAAAATAAAAATACACATATATAAAGTATTTTCAAAATTTGAGCTAAAAATATAATTTTTTTAAAAGTTGAGGAGTGGCATGTGCCCCTCTGAGTCTCTTGCTCCGCTTAACACTTGTCGGACACTTATCTAAATATGTCTTATTTTTAAAAAATTTCTAGACTTAGATACGCTTTAAAGACACTTTGGAAACACACACATTACAAATTTGAAAAAGTAATTTGAAATCAATGATAAAAGAGAAACAATATAAAATTTTCATGTCGCTGTGTCCAAGCTCTTAGCATAATGCCTTAGTTACTTATTTAGGTTAATTTTATCTTTTTTTTCAATTTATTGTTGTTAATTAGCTTGATTGATAATTGTTGGCAGGTAGTTAGCTATGCAATGAGCATTGTTGATAATGAAATGTATAAAAGAGTTTCACAAAGAAACCCAAATATTATAGACATGAACCATTTGCCTCTATTCTACACCAAAATTTAAACTCCACAATTGACCCCAACTTCTCTCTGGAATCAAAACACCACCACGGTTTGCATTATCAGTGCCTTGAGACATAAATTTAGTTGAGTTTTCTGGGAATCAAGCTGGGCTTGAACTTGCCACATACTTGCTAGAGAACACTTTGCAGCTCACGAGTGTAATTGTTCATCCTCGCATTCCAAAAATCTTTTGGGATTCAACAAAAATGGAAACGCATAGAAAACCGCATTCGAAGCAAAATTAGCCGTACTTGAGTACTTCAATTTATTTATTTAGGACTTGAAAAGATAGTTTGATTTTGTGTATGAAGCATATTTTGATAACTTCTCTCCCCTAGTGATCAATTGATCTCTATGATATAATTCCTATTCATCCCGTTAGTGCTATGTTCACTGTTGATTACTGGGGTTTTTATTATGATCAGCTTCTTCCTATCCATGATATATAATCATTTCCATTAGTTATATCATTCACTTCCTTTTGAAAACTTCACACAAAAGCTTCTATCCACATAGAAATACAAGTAATATGTGTAAAGTCATAGTCCAAATTTAAAAATATTTAGATGAGCACTGTGGAAACGTGAAATTAGTTACACCAATCCCATCCATATAACTTATAAGTCTTTTGAGCATGCACCCTACTTAGGAGTTTGTATCATTTAGTATCAAAGTCAGCCATTATGTCGAGTATGGAATATGACACACCTATGTGAGTATGGGATCAGATGGGTGCAACATTGCAGTTCGAGCTATGAAGGGGACGACTAATAGGCTAAGCGGATTAAGATACCTACCAAGGTATCAAAACTAGAAAGGAAAGTGCTACCATTGGGTCAAGGGTAAATTACACTGGCACCCCTTCTATTTCTCTAAAATCACACTGACACCCCTTTATCACGAAAATCTCACTACCCTCCCTCCTTTTTAAAATATGTATAACAGTTAAGTCCATTTATTAGTAAACCGTCAGTCAACCAAACATAAAATGATGACTTCCACAAAAGAAAGATTTGAAATGCCAAAATTACTCTCTCATCCCTTGCAGCTTCTCTTTCAATCCCTAACCTTACTTTGTCTCACCTTACCCATCACCACCATTACAAAACCCAACATCAAATCACAACCACAACCACAGAACTTCATATATATCTATATTTCTATATACACATCACCAACATGACAAAACCCACCATCAAATTAAACAGCTACGATACAGAAATTTTGTAGAAGGCAAAAAGGTTTCAAAGAGAGAGAGAGAAGGGGGAAAAAAAAAAAGAAAAGAAGAAGGTTTCAAACAGAGGCAGAGGATGAGAATGGCAAGAAGAATGTCATGATTTTTGTCTAAACCTATCTGATACAAAAGCTCTATGAAAATATGAATTTACAGAGCTTCAAACACAGCAAGCTTAAGTGTATATGAATATACAGTAAGCATGAAAACCCAACAACAAAATGACTCCAATCACTGCCTTTGTAATTAGCAACAACCAACCATCCAATTCCATTCTACAAAAGGAAAAATCTAATTTAAACAATTAATGAGAGTTTCAACAATTAAAGAGCTTTAAACTAAAACAAATATATGTATGCATATCAAAGCTTCAATAATTAAAGAGAATTTTATTCTACAACATCTAGCTTTAATAGATACATTTTTATAAACACACAAAATATATGTATATACATCTGTAACAGTTACAACCTTAATACCTTCCTGCACCCAACTCTTCTCCACTTGGTTGCAATCTCAGGGCCCTTACCATTACCCCCTTATGACCATTACAAACCCAAAATCAATCCGCTCATACTTTGCGTCTCATCCCCTCCATACATAATCAATCACTATTCCAAAAGCAATCCCCACATGCATTGCTTCTCATCCATTTTATTATCTCTCTCTCTCTCTTTCTGTCACACACACACACACACACAACACAAAAAATGGACGAAGAGAGAACAATCATCTATCATCTTTTCTATATTCATGACATGGGGCTGGCTCTGGCTCTGGCTCATCTCCTCTATTCGACTGTGCTCCTAAAGGCTATAAGAGATCAATTAACGAATAATGGGTTGACAAATGAGGACTGGATGGAAGAAGTTACAGAGGTGGTGGTCTTCGACATTGCCCAATAATGGCTAACAATAACATTGTCTTCCCTACTCCTATTTTTTCTCTCATCTTCTCTTCTCTCTCATCAATTCTATATAAAATTTAACTAAATAAATAAAGGGCATTACAAGAATTTTGCCATTTCGATTAATGTTAATCCGACAAGGGTGTGATGTGATTTCATAGAATAAGAGGGGTGTCATTGTGATTTCAAAGAAATTCAAGAGGTGCCAGTGTAATTTACCCTTTGGTCAATGTTGATAAAGTGGGCTATTGTAGACATCGACTATGGTTTATGATGGTGCGACCATGTCTTATTCCCCACCCCCACCCCAACACATTATTCTTTCTCATAGAACATTCCCAAATAATCCAAACTCCTCAATTTCATTGACAATGGAATCCTAAAAATGAGATTCCTATTCTTTTCCTTTTATTCTTATCATCTGATCCGAACATAGTCTCAAGACTGTCAGTTTCTCATGATCACCGAATTCTGCATCCCAAAAACCCAAACATCTATACTATTATTAAGTAAAGGCCTCAGTTGAAGTAGTGAAGCCTTCGCTCTCCTTATGTCACGTGGCAGTGCTTTTTATTTTATTTTTTTTAAAAGTTACCCAAAGAGGTGTGCCATTCTTGAACCCATGACCGTAGGTTGAAGGTAGAAGGACTCATACCACTTATGCTAAGTAGACAATATAGTACTAATTTGATTGTTATTTTCCTTTATTCTTACGTGTGCCACTCGTTAGTTCTTAGAAAGACCTAAACAAGATTTCTTAACTGTTGACATTATTTGCCATTAATGATAATCCATCCATTTTGACATTTTTCAGATTAGGTTTCTTTTATAAATCCCTTAGTCACTAGCAACAATACATTTAGTCCATGTCTGTTTAGGCGGATATGGTGTTAGGATTGGATTAATAATCCAACAAAATGCATAATCCCACGTTTGGCAAAGAAAATTGAAATAAAAACTAATAATCCACTCAAACACGATATGCTCCATATGAGGGACTAATGAATCCCAAGCAAAGTGGGATGCAGAGGGTATAAACACAGTATGTCCACCACACTGACAATATCAATATCCAGTCTCACATTTCCTTTGAAGTATTTATTGAAGACAAATGTAAAAAAAAAGTGACATACCAGCAAATTACATAAAAATCACATCACTCTTATGCCTGAATAAGAGTATACTGGTGTAGACACCCAATTTTTTACCGTCCTCAAGACTTGGACGTCATCTTTTGAACGCTTGATGATCATCTATGTTTGTGTTCGTTTTGAGTGCCTGAAGTTCTTAGTGGAGTGCCTTGCCTTCGGACCTCTCAACTTCTCTATTTTGTGCTGGGTTGTGGACCGAGGGCTTGTAGCTTTGCTTATGGGAAAGAGGATGGCCTGCCGACCACCCTTAAAACCCATCGGCCAGGGTTTCTACCCAACGGCCATCAGTGGTGGCCGGTCGGCTACACTGATGGCCGGTCGACCACTAATGGTGGCTGATGGCCATTTTTCTACTTTTTCAGATGTTTTATTTAAATGGCTTTAACCCTCTTTTGAGGGTTCCTCCTAGTCAAAGGCATCGTTCCTCCTAAGCCTTAAACCATCCTTTTGGTTAACCTCCTCTCCTTAGAGAACTTGCACATTGGACTTAACCAATTGAGGAATGGTTTGATAACTTAAAATGTGTAAACAAGAATTGAGCAAAGTAAAACATGCCAAGATAACATATGTGTGTTGCATTGCATGTATTTGGATCGGACATTAATCCAAACAGAAGAAATGTGAGACGTTTCATACTCCAAGTGATGAAACGTGTCGTGTTTCTTGGTCGTTGTCCCCCTTGATCATGCATGATAGGGTGGAGGCTCTTTGAGTCTATTTGTGCATTCATTAAGCATGGTAAAAGCTTGGTTCTTTGGTCACCATGCATTGAAAATGCTTAGTTGGTGGCTTGAGAACTAGGTGCTACACTCCTTTGAGCTTGAGACATGATAAGGAGTGCAATAGTACACACATTTTCTTGCAAATACACTATCATGCCTCTGTTTACTCTCTGCTACAGCAAAAGGAGGAAATTCAGGGAAGCAGTGGCCGACCGGCCATCAGTACTAGTCGACCGGCCATCAAATCATCCGACCGACCACCAGCAGTGGCCAATAGCCACCATGCATGGCCCATCGGCCATCAGTGTGTCCGTGAGATCAAACAGAAGCAATCTGGAGGTTGGCACAATTTTCAGAGGCCCAGAGATGTGCAAACAGAGGCATCTTGAGGCAAAGCGGCGGGTTTTCGGGAGGACGCAACCGAGCATGCATGCTTCCTTCACCCGCGAGGCCATTTTATTGCTTTCTTAGCTATTTGTTGATTATTATTATATATGTTGTAATTAATTAGTTTAATTGTTTTGTAATATTCCAATTATCTTAGTATAGTTAATTATTCAATTTGGTTTGTAATTAATTAGCTAAGTTAGTTAATTAGTTGGCTTGTAATAATTAGCTTAATTAGTATAGCTAGTTAGCTTATTTATTTGGACCCTCCTTCGCAAGCGCAATGTTGTAATAAGTGTGCGTGCGTGTGTGCATGTCTTCCAACCCCACGTCTTTCTCCCTTTTATTTATCTGCTTTCGATGGTTAGATTAGGGCACGTTTTTGTTTAGCATACCTTATGCTTGCATGTTTGCATCATTCATTTGTATTGTATGCACAGGGCTCGGCTCATTATTCAAACTGCATTGTATTTCAATACACTTACTTGAATACGTGTTTCAAAGCATGTTATCAAGTGTTCCATTCATATGCCATTTTAGATAGCCGAGCCTATTTAGCTGCATTATTGCATGCGTTGCATTAGGCATCTTGTATAGTTAGGATCATGCATTGATTTCTAACTAGTTCTTTGTTTTGGCTTGGAGTACACTGTAAGTTTTACGCTTTAGCATACTTGCATGAGTGTGAGTGTTGCCATGATAGTATGCTTACCATGAGGCTATTTGCTTAAGTGATTAACTGCATGAATGCCTGTGGATGAAGGCTTTATTACTTGAATTGGAACAATTCATCAAATGTTAGTTTTAAGCCCACTTTGTAAAGTGGCAAAATCATCATGTTTTAAGCCCACTTGAGGGTGGCAAATCCGCGCTTTAGCCCACTTGCGAGTGGCATTTTCAAAAATAAACATGAGTTGTTTTGTCCCAATTCTTGCGATATAGTCTATACTTGTATGCTGTGCGCATCACATAGTAAAGTTAGCTAATAATCGGCCAAGAACACATGAGGTTTATAATACAACATATCATACTTAGTAGAGGCCGATCCTTTGATCGATCGAGCGGGGGTGCTCATTTCATGACCTTCCCCCCTCGTACCCAAGTTCCCAAGCCGAGGCAACTTTGGTGATGACGGACACGTGGCATTTGGCACGAGTCAAGGTTTCCTAAATTTGCCAAAATAAAATATTTAGGTGGTAACTCTGTAATCTGGCAAAGCAGTCCAATTTTGGCATTATTTGATTTAAAATCTGATTTTTCAAAATGATTAGCCGGATTGGACTCTTTGGTGATTTATCAGTCTTACATTGCACTTTGTGAGATTAGATTCAAAACCGTGACAGGAGTTCGAACTGTAGTAGCAGGACCCAATCCTTGCCCTCTCCGAAAGGGGGGCGTGTGGAGAAGTTCGGGGGGCCTACAACTGGGAAACACCAAAGTGTCCATATGTATGCAATTCCTAAAGAAATTCACAACCTTTTACTTGCACAATCAATTCCAAACTTTGACTTGTTCTATGCTAACACAAATGGACTAAACTAAACATGGAAATTCAACAAGCCAACTTGACAAACTAAAATGGATTGACATCTCAGTCTGGAGGTCATAACCACAAAAGGTAAAGGAAGTTGCAAAACAAACTTTTGCAACTAAAGCTTCACTCTCAGATGAACTGAAATATTCAGTAAGAATGGACAACCTTTTTTCACAATTGAAATGAAGCATATCACCCAAATATTATTTAATGAAAGGATATGACTAACAAAAATAAGGAAATTATCAACTGCAAGTTTGCTAAATTATAGCATCAAATGAAATATTCACATACTTGCCATTCTGCCATGCACAACAAACCCTAGAGACCCAAAATAAAACCTTTTCAACCCTTTTCTAGAATTTCACCCAATAATACAAACACACTAAGCAAAAACAAAAATCTCAAAGGTTAGAGCAACCAACAAAACTTACATAATCTAAGTTTAATTGGAATTTGGAATACAATCTATAAAATACAAAGTAATGATTCCATACTTCTAAATTCTAATTACTACTAGGAAAACTATTATAAGTAATATTCTATTTACTAAAGCATCATCTCAATCATAAGTAGATGACAACTCATCTCTATTATCTATCAAGGAAATATGATGGCTTTTTGACATAGTGGCCTGGTTCCATCTGATTATATTTCACTCACATTGTCCTCACTTTTGACCTTTTCCTTTCCAAATCCCTATCAAAACCCATGATCCAAACACTGGCTAAATATTTGGGGAAAACATTTTGGCACCCCAAGAAAATACTTGGGCAAAACCTCTTGAAATTCTTTTAAAAGAAAATGTAATTTATTTACAACATGAAATATTTTTCTAGAATTTAAAAGACAAGCACCCAACATTTTGTTGCATTTAGATATAATAATCGACTTCAAATGCTTTTGAAATGGCCAACAACCATCAAAACATCTTTCTTAGTAAGCATTCCTCTACCACACCACTAATCTTTAGTATCACATCTTTCATTTCCTATACTGTATCCCAATCTCTATCTCCCAACTCCAGTTATATTAGCAAACTAAGTACCAAAATAATAGACATCAAATCAATTTCTAGCTGTGGGGCCTGAATAATTTCAATTAGGAAGAGTCCAAGGACTTTGATCGACATCCGGCTATAGTAATTCGGCCTTGACCAAGGACATAAGGCCGAATAAACGAGTCGGTAGAAAAAAAGAGCCGAACAGGAGCCAACACTCAATAGGAAAGCCAGATAGGTAACTACGTGTGAGATCAAGAGTGGGCCCGACCCTTAGGCCCAAAGGTAATATAAAAATGGGGAAATGTCAACTAAAGCAGGTAAGTGAGAATAGATGACACAACTTGAAATAGAAGTAAACTAGAGAGAATACTGACTTGTCCGTCAAAGTGCTAATTTCGGCACCCCCGACCGGAGTGTTCATCCTTTTTTTCAGGTAACGATCAGAGGATCAAGGACGTCTGACTGAATTTAGAAGTATTTCCAACCCACTTCTCCACAATTGGCGCCGTCTGTGAGAATACTTAAGCATGTTCATGGAAGGCGTAACAGATGATCCTTCGCTCATTGTTGACGATGTTACACCAAGAGATGATGTTACTCCAAGAAACACGCTTGGACGGAGAATATCGCCGCGAGAAGGGCCCTGAATTTATACTCACTAGCTCAAACCTCACCCTCAACCTCATTGCAAGAGACTATGCAAACGATCATGGATCAAGCGAAACGAAATGAGCAACACCTTGAAGATATGGCGGATGATAACGAGCGTTTACGTAAAGAATTGGCCTTGGAGGTAGCCAAATCCCAACAGGCCGCATGCCTTGATCGGGGTCGATCCCCAGGAAAGAAGGATGATCGACGACGTCGACTTCAGAAATACGGTAATGGCAGCGACTCTGACTCACCATTCTATGAGCCCAGAAAGAAGGTACGAGTCGATGTATCCAACTCATCCAAAGGGAGTTCGTACGTAAGGCACGGGTGAGGGAAAGAAAATGATGATTCGGATGAGGAAAACAGGCATGACCCTTTCGTACGACGCATCACAAAGGTTGTCCTGCCTAAAAAGTTCAAAGCACCGCCGTTCACCCTGTATGACAGAAAATTAAATCCCACTAATCACATTCATCATTATAAACAAGCGATGACGTTGCATACTGATGACGAAGCCCTCATGTGTCAAATGTTTCCAAGTAGCCTGGGACCATTGGCCGTCAGATGGTACTATAAACTAGAGCTGGCATCAATAAAAAGCTTTCACCAACTCCAAAAATCCTTCATGGCAAGATTCATTACCAATGAAGTTCAACCAAAGCAAGCCGACTCTCTCTGGACAATGCAAATTAAACCAAAAAAAACCCTTCGTAAGTATTCGGTGCGATATTGGGAATGTTTCAACCTGGTGGATGATATCTGTAATGACTCCATGGCCATTACTGCCTTTAAGATGGGATTACATCCTGACAGTCCTCTACACAGTTCATTGACCAGACGGCCACCCAAAACTGTTTGGGTGTTAATTAAAAAAGTTGAAGAATATTGTAAGGTGGAAGATGATGCCCTGCGGGTCAAAGTCAGGTTGAAAGCTATTAAGGCAACTCCATCTAGTCTTATTCAGCTGATAAACGTCGTGCTGTCAAGAAGCCTCGAACCACGGAATCGGGCTAAACGAGACAAAAGGCGTGATTCACGCCGTTCAAACGATCAGTGTTCACACAGATCAAATGAACAATATCAAGTGGACAACAGGCGCACAAGACGTTCGGACAAGAAGTACACAAAATTGGCAGAGCCAATCAGTAGGATCTTGTTGAAAGTCTAACACCTTTCGTTCTTTAAATGGTCGTCCAAAATAATGGGGCCTCCTGATACAAGGAGAAGGGATAAGCGGTACGAATATTGCAAAGACCATGGCCATGATACCGGCAGTTGTTATGCACTAAAGGACCACCTGGAAGAGTTGGTACAAGATGGCCGACTGGCGCAACATGTCTGAAAGAACAACCCATCGAACACGACAGCCCTACGGCCAAATTCACCTTCACTAGGTGTAATTCACATGATATACAGCCTGTCGTCGTCAGCCGAGGTACATACAATTCAGTTGCAACCAAGCCTGCATAAGCTAGTCACACCAACCAAACGGCCTCATGAAATTTGGAGGATTAGCTTCAATGACACCGACTTAGTTAGAGTAACTCTCCCCCACGCCGATCCCCTCGTCGTCGAGCTACGCGTGACCAGATTCATAGTCGAACGTGTTTTCATCGATTAAGAAAGCACTTCAGAAATAATATACTATAAGACGTTTGTTAAACTCGGCTTCATGGACTCGGATTTGTTGCTGGCTGATTACCCATTATTCGGCTTCAACGCTAACCCCGAGTATCCCTTGGATAAGATCACACTACCAGTTCGGGTGGGCACCAGATCAGTAAATGTAGAATTTCTGGCTGTCAAACTTCCGTAACCATACAATCTCATCATGAGAAGAATTTGGTTTCATACTATGCAAGCTATGTCAAGCACCTACCATCAATTACTCTGCTTTCCAACTGAGTATGGCATTGAACAAATTCGGGGTTCTCAGAAATCGGCACAAGCATGCTACCTTGTTGCTGTTACAAAGAGGCCAAAGGAACTGGAAGTGAATTCGATTGAAGTACCAAATCGGGAAAGCCTCAAGGACATTGGGAAAATCCCTAGCGAAAAGGCAACTGAAGACTTGGATTGGATCGAAATCAATGGGAGTCTTAACAATTTCTTTATGATCGGCGCTTTCTTGAACGAAGTTGACAGGCGTGAGCTCGTATCCTTCTTACTTTGCAACCTCGACGTGTTTGTGTGAATACCAAATGAGATGCCGGGGGTGGATTCATTTGTGGCCCAACACTGCTTGAACGTTGATCCAAGATGTAAGCCAATCATTCAGAAAAGTCAGTGGTCAGCCGTGGAGCATGCTTCGGCCGTTGTTGAAGAAGATGACCGATTGCTTGATGACGGGGCAATTCACGAAGTAACTTACCCTACATGGTTGTCCAATACCATGGTTGTAAAGAAGAAGAATGGATCTTGGTGCATTTGTCTGGATTTCATGGACTTGAATAAAACTTGTCCCAAGGATTGTTTTCCCCTCCCCAGAATCGACCAACTCGTAGATGCAACGGCACATCATCAACGCATGAGTTTCTTGGATACCTACAGAGGGTATCACCAAATTGCCATGCATCTGGAGGATCAAGAAGAGACCACATTCCTCACCCCAACAGGAACCTATTGCTACAAGGTCATGTCTTTCGGGCTGAAGAATGCGGGGGCAACTTACCAGAGACTAGTTACTGCCATGTTCAAGAAACAGCTCGGCCGCACCATGGAAGTGTACATTGATGACATGGTGGTGAAATCCAAGGAAAAGCACACCCATTTCACCGATTTACCAAAGACATTCAGCATTCTACGAAAGTACAATATGAAACTGAACGCTTCAAAGTGTGCATTTGGCATCGGACCAGGCAAATTTCTCAGCTACATTGTCAACCACCGTGGAATAGAGGCCAACCCGAGGCAGATCAATGCAATTTTAGAACTTGGCTCTCTTCGGTCTGTCAAAGAAGTTTAGAAGCTAATGGGAATGGCCGCCGCACTCAACAGATTTATTAGCTGTTCCACAAATTGCTGCTGACAATTCTTTCACACACTTCGGCAGGGCAAAGCTTTTGAATGGACCTCCAAGTGCCAGGCCGCTCTGGACAGCTTGAAAACTTACCTCCGATCAATATCACTCTTGGAAACCCCCTCGGCCGGCGATCTGCTCATTTAGTATCCGGCGGTATCCAACCGGGCGGTCATCGTCGTACTTTTAAGAGAAGAACTCGAGGAGCAACGACCAATTTATTATGTAAGCAAGGCAATGGTCGATGCCGAAACACGTTATCTACCACTAGAAAAACTCATTCTTGCTCTCGTGATGGCTATAAGAAAACTAACGCATTACTTTCAGGGGCATACCATAGGGGTACTAACGGACTATCCCCTCCGGTCAGTGCTCTGTAGCGCGGAAGCATCAGGGCGAGTTTCGAAATGGGCTTTGGAACTCGGCCAATATGATATCCATTTTTTGCCTAGAACTGCCATCAAGGGGCAAGTGCTCGCCGACTTTGTAGCCAAATTCATGGGATGCCATACCGACTTCAAGTCTGATCAAATGCAACCTAAACCCAACTGGCGAATATATATTGGAGACATTTGGCAGATGTACTATGACGGGTCATCCAACCAACGTGGCAGTGGGGCAAGCGTAGTAATCATGACCCCCGAAGGGGGAATAATCGAGCAGGCGGTCAAACTGCGCTTTGATGCATCAAATAATAAGGCTGAATATGAAGCATTGCTAACCGGCCTTCGTAATGCACTTCACCTTGGTGCACGGCGGTTGCTTGTTTTTTGTGACTCGAAACTAGTCATCAACCAGTTGAAAGGAGCCTACATGAAAATGACCGCATGGCAGCCTACATGAAAACGGTGAATTCCTTGCTTACGAAATTCAACCACCACGAATTGAATCAAATAACCCAGGATCAGAACACGCAGGCGGATGCCCTTGCTTACCTAGCCTCCGCCATCAACTCAAAAGTCAAACGAACAATCGAAGTAGGATTCATCCCAGAGCCGAGCATCACCTCTTTTGAACCAGTTCAAATTAACATTATTGAACCAGGACCAAGTTAGATAGACCCTATCGCCGCATTCTTTTCCTCAGAATAACTCCCAATGGATAAGAAAGAAGCCCACAAACTGCGAAATAAAGCCCTGCAATACTATTTGGATTCGCAGGGAAAGCTTTACAAAAAATCTCTTTCTGGGCCATACTTGGAATGTGTTCACCCAGATAAAGTTGAGGAACTCTTGGCCGAAATACATGAAGGTAGTTGTGGTGCCCATTCTGGACGGCGCTTATTGGCCCACCGAGTCATAACATAGGGGTATTATTGGCTGACCATGCGAACAGATGCCGAGAATTATGTCAAGAAGTGTGAACAATGTCAAAAGTTTTCCCCTTTAATTCATCTGCCTACTGAGGAGTTAAAATCCATCACTAGTCCTTGGCCATTCGCTCAATGGAGACTTGATATCGTCGGACCATTACCACAGGCTCTAGGGAACAAGTGGTTCCTGATTGTCCCAACTAATTATTTTACAAAATGGGTCGAAGCAGAGGCATTAACACATATTCGAGATGTCAATGTTAAGCGTTTTGTATAGAAAAACATCATAACATGATTCAGCATACCGAGAGCACTTGTCTCAGACAACGGCACCCAATTCGATTGTGGCATCTATTGGGAATTATGCAACACGTATGGTATTATAGACACCCTATTTTTGACCGCCCTTAAGACTTGTGCGCCATTGATTGATCACTCAATGATGAGAGTTGTGCTATGCAAATGTTTGATTTCTTCAACAAGAAGAGCTCTAAATCCCAACCTTATACCCCATTTTGGACCAAAACTAATTTGACCAAAATTATTTTAGACCTTAAAACCCTCTCTTTCAAAATATTTTTGAAAATATTTCGACGATGTTCTGAAGCTCGCATTTCGTTAAAAATTACACTTTTCGGTAAACTGAGCAAGGACAAAGTGGAAATAAATGGAAAAGAGGTGAACTCTTTCAAAAATCTTTAAAACATTCTATTTAGAGGTTTGGAGTTGAAGAAAATTGGAGGAGAGGGAAGAAACCTAGTTAGGGAAGAAGTTGGGCATAAACCGTTAAGAGAGAACCGGGCAACCTTCACTAAATCAGGTCTATCCTTTTGTACACTTGGACTTAAGTTGTGAGGCCACCACCATTGGAAATTGGACTTTTGGGGCTTCATTTTACACTCAAGAATCTCCTAAAGCCAAGTCCGGATGAGGAAGATATGGCTGGTTGAAGTTAGGCATCAATCTAGTTAAGCCAAAACTGAGTAACCTTCACTAAAATAGGCATATCTCTTAGCGCACTCAAAATTTTGATGTGAGTCTACTTCCATTGGAAAGTAGACTTTCGGGCTTCAATTTAGACTAAAAAATGACTTGCAAAGGAATCTAGATGAAGGAGATATGCCCATTTGAAGTTGGGCCGAAAAGTAGATTTTTGATGGCCGACAATGCACACTTCTGGCCGTCGGCCACTGGTGAAAAACCTAGATATTTTTGTGCCAACTATCCCCCAAAAACTCCTGCTGTCTAGGGCATGATATTTTCGACCCAAGGCTCATATTTTCTATATATAGAAGACCCATCTTCTTGCTTTCAAGGTTGGAAAATTTTTAGGAGTCTCTCTCTCTACAATTCTCTCTCTCTTGAACTTTTGTGCATACAAGTGTAGATACACTTCAAGTTTGCCTATCAACCCTTAACCAAAGTTCTTATCTTTGAGCTGAGGTTACTTGGGACCCTCTTTGAGCTCTAGAAGGTGGTCTTGGCTTGATTTATTGCCTTAATTGTGTCTTCGCTTCAAGAGGTATAGCACTCTCCTTTTAAGCTTGCTTTGCACAATTGTTTTCCTATCTCTTTCCACTATTTTTGGACTATTTTTGGCGTGCTTTTGAACTGAGAAAAAAATATATTTTTGTGGTGTAAAAATGCTGGTTTGAGCCTTTTTTTTTTTTTATGTAGGGAGTGGTTTACCCTTCTTGCTTTCTAGTTTGTAAAGCTTTTGTGCCTTTATTCACCACTTTCAAATCAA
Organism: Camellia lanceoleosa; assembly: GCA_025200525.1. Taxonomy (NCBI): domain Eukaryota; kingdom Viridiplantae; phylum Streptophyta; class Magnoliopsida; order Ericales; family Theaceae; genus Camellia; species Camellia lanceoleosa. The sequence continues at coordinate 111,819,023 of CM045760.1, read as the reverse complement.
CTTTTTTTGGGCCTTTTAATCACTGAATTTCAGAGGTTTTTTAGTGGTAAAAAACTTATTTTGAGGTCCAATTTTGGAGGGGTTAGCCTCCTTTCCTTGTGTCTTGTTTGCTAGGCTAGTTAGCTCTATGTATTAGCTTGCTTTTCTAGCTTTTTGTAGCTTAATTTCAACATGTTTTAGGCTACATTTAGGGCTGTTTTAACTCTGTTTTGGGCTGGTTGTTGCCTTTGAGTCTTTTTTTTGTATAGTTGTAGTGTAAGTCCTTTCACTAGCTTGGTGTTTTAAGGCTTTAACCACCATTGGTAGCCGACCGACCCCTTGTCGGCCATCAGTGAAATTTGCACAGTGTGTTGGTAAGGTAGAGCAGAGGTGTTCTGGAAGTGGGCAGAATTGTCAGTGTTCAAATGTGCAAACAGAGGCTTGCAGTAGCAAAACAATGGTTTTTTGGGTGGAAATCGAGCATGCATGGGATTCCCTCCCTTCCCGGGATTAGCTAATTAGTTTAATTAGCAATAGATCAAATATGTGTTGTAATCAATTAGTTGTAGCTAATTAAGAGTTGTAATTAATTAGTTAGTTTAACTAGTTATTAGATTTCGTTTTGTAATTAGTTAACTAGAATAGTTAATTAATTCAGGTTTTGTAATAATTAGTTAGCTTAGTTAGCGTAGCTAGTTAGCTTTTATTCATAAGGGTGTAATGTTGTAATAAGTGTGCGTTCGTGTGTGTACGTTTTCCAACCCCACGTCTTTCTCCCTTTTGTTTAATCGCTTTTGATAGTTAGATTAGGGACATATTTCAAATTAGCATACCTTATGCTTGCATCCATTCATTCGTATTGCATGCACCGAGGCTCGGCGCATCATTCAAGCTGTATCGTCATTTCAATAATTCATTGAATACATGTTTAACCATATGTTATCGAATCGATTCATATGCCATATTAGTAGCTGAGCCTATTAATTGCATATTGCATGTGTTGCATTAGGCATTTTGTATAGTTAGGAATCATGCATATTTTTTTAACTCATATTTTATTAGCTTGGAGTACTAGGTGAGTTTTTAATGCTTTAGCATACTTACATGAATGTGAATGTTGCCATGTCTAACATGCTTTCCATGAGGCTAAATGCTTACTTGTTAAACTGCATGAATGCCTATGGATGAAGGCTTGTTGTTTGAATTGGAACGATTAAACAAATGTGCGTTTTAAGCCCAATTTGTTGAATGACAAATCAGTGTTAAGCCCACTATGTTTGGTGGCAAATCCGCAAACTTTAAGCCCACTTGAGATGGCAAATTCAAACCATTTTCGCAAAAAAACATGAGTTGAATTGTTCCAAATTGAGCAAACTAGTCTATACTTGCTTGTGAGCATCACATAGTAAAGCTAGCTTAATAACCGGAACAAGAGCACATAATGTTTATAAAATATCATATCATGATGAGTAGAGGCCGATCTTTGATTGGGCGAGCGGAGGTGCTCAATTCATGACCTTCCCCTCTCATACCTAAGTTCCCGAGCCGAGGCAACTTTAGTGATGACAGACACGTGGCTTTTGGCACGAGTCATGGGTTTCCTAAATTTCCTCAAAATAAAATATTTAGGTGGCGTCTCTGTATCTGGCAAAGCAGTCTAATTTTGGCATTTTTGATCCTAAAATCAATTTTCCAAAACGATTTATCGAATTTGGACTCTTTGGTGTTTATGAATTTCACATTGCACTTGTGAGATTAGATTTAGAATCATGTGAGTCCGAACTGTAGGGCTTTCTTTCAAACCTTCCAAAAGGGGGTGCGAAAAAGTCAAGCTATAGGTATCCAACCCTATTTTTTCTCACTGGCATATCCACAAAGCAATGGTCAGGAGAGGCTCTAATAAAGTGATCATGGACAACATCAAGAAACGGTTGGAAAAAGCCAAAGGCAAGTGGGTTGAAGAATTGTCTAGTGTATTGTGGGCTCATTGCACTACTCCAAGGCAATCTACTGGAGAAACGCCGTTCGCTTTGTGCTTTGGGACATAGGCAATTATCCCTCTTGAAATCGGCCTGCCCACACTGAAATCCAAGGTTTTTGATATGGGCTGTAATGATATGATATTGGCCCTAGATCTGAATTTGATTGAAGAACGCCGAGATCGTGCTCTGGCTTACATGGCGCGATATCAACAGCAGCTAGTAAAGTCATACAACCAGCGCGTACAGTTACGTCGTTATACACCTGGAGAACTGGTCCTCAAGAAAGTGCTTTCTACTACTAAGAATCCGGCAGACGGTAAATTAGGTCCCAAATGGGACGGTCCTTATCAGATTGACTCAATTGCCGGAACAGGAGCGTATCAGCTCAAAGACATGGCTGGGAGAAGTTTGCCACGCCCCTAGAATTCCATACATTTATGCAAATATTATCACTAAGCCAACTTGTACGGCGTGCTAGTTTGTTTCGATTTTTTGTTGATATGTTATGTACACATCTTTGAATTTCCCAATGCAATGCCCTTTCTTATCGCAATCTCGTTAATAATGGTTTAATAACGAATAAAGCCTTCAAATTCGGAGCGCCCTTCATGGATATCACGATCGGCCAACACAAAAAGACTCCGAATTCGGAGCCCCATTCGTGGATGTCACGTTTGGGCCAAATAAAGCCTGTGAATTCGGAGCGCCCTTCGTGGATATCGCGATCGGCTAACACAAAAAGACTCTGAATTTGGAGCCCCATTCGTGGATGTCACGTTTAGGCTAAATAAGCCTCCGAATTTGGAGCGCCTTTCATGGATATCACGATCGGCCAACATAAAAAGACTCCGAATTCGGAGCCTTATTCATGGATGTCACGTTTGGGCCAAATAAAGCCTCTGAATTCGGAGCGCCCTTCGTGTCACAATTGGCCAACACAAAAAGACTCTGAATTTAGAGCCCCATTTGTAGATGTCACGTTTGGGCTGAATAAGCCTCCGAATTTGGAGTGCCCTTCGTGTCACGATTGGCCAACACAAAAAGACTCCAAATTCGGAGCCCCATTCGTGGATGTCACGGTTGGGCCGAATAAGCCTCCGAATTCGGAGTGCAGAACCACGAATGACCGAGTAATCCTCGTAATTCAGAAGGACGTTTACATTTGGAAATAGAATGGCGTGGACCAACGTACGATTGTCACAAGTAGATACAAACATTAAACGAAACAATATAACAAATATTTATTTCATTGAAGAAGTACAAATACATGGCTTTTGATGAATTCAAAAGCACAATAATGTGTATTGATATCTAAGTGTTCCCCGGCTCGGCATCCTTTTTATCGTCGATTTTCTTGGCGTCGTAAGCTTCGAAGGGAAACTTGTAATTCTGATATAGAGGTGAAGCCGAATCGATACCCACAGCCTGCAGAGCCTTAATCCATGCATGCTTAAATCCACGATTTTCTCACCGACAAACATCTTCAGCTAACTTTTCCTTCGTCTTTTCAATACCAATCTTTTGGCCATCAAAAAAGCCTTGTTCGTAGGCCTTCGTTCTTATCGCTTCTTTTGTGAACATGCTCTCCATATCTCGGTCGGCAATCGCATGATCCAAAAGGCGCTGGTTTACTTTTTCTGTCACGATCGGATTCATTTGACTCGCCGATTGCGTTTCAAAAAACTTTGCTTTTTTCAGCTCGTTCTTGGCTTTTCTGCGCGATGTTCCAAGCTTCGAATGCGGCTGTCTTTCTGCTCTATCTCTCTTTGCATGGCACGAAGGCGCATGCTAATTTCGTAAGAGGTGTATAGTCCCTTTACCGCTCCATGGACGCCCTCCCAAAAAATTTCGTAATCAGGCCGACCAACCATTGATTGCTGGACTTTGGGCGGAAAAATTTGTCGAGCAAACTCGATTGCCGCATTTGGATCGCGGATAATCAAATTCGCTTCAGTCATCAGTTTATTCCCAACAAAAATCGAAAAACTCAACGGGCGTGGTGGCTTGCTGGTTTCATTTCGCGAACAGGGAGGAGCTGCCTCGTTGCTACCTCTGCTTTCTAGGTGACTTCTCTACCTCGCTTGCTCTTGGAGACCTATTTTGATGACGGGGGAAGCGACGTCTCTCACGCTCCTCCGACATCTTGTTACCCTTTCGCACAGGTTCACCACCTCCTCGATTCATTTCTAAATCCAGTTCAGCTAATGTCCTGCCCTCCCCTCTGTTGTTAAAGAATATTCTTCTTGACATACAACTTTCCTCAGTTCGACACAACACTCTTTTCCCTCTCACACTCTATTGAATTTGAGCAAAATATATTTATCAACAGCACAGAACCCATGTGTGCCAAGCCCCCACCCCACTTATTAATTACGGGTGCAACGTTCCCAAAGTGATCGTTTCAATGCATTTCGCCAAATAAGTATTGTGCCCCACCCAATCCAGAACTACACATATTCGGCGGTTACATTTATTGATTCACTGGGGAAAAAGTAGATTTATTAATCTATTTGGCCTAATTTCAATGCATTTCGCCGAATAAGTACTGCGTCCCACCCAATCCATAAACTACACATATTCGACGGTCATGTTCATTGATTCACTGGGGCAATGGTAGATTTGTTGATCTAATCGGCATAATTTCAATGCATTTCGCCGAATAATTACTATGCCCCACCCAATCCATGAACTACACATATTCGGCGGTTATGTTCATTGATTCGTTGGGGCAAGGGCAAATTTATTCATCTAATCGGCCTAATTTCAATGCATTTCACTGAATAATTACTGTGTCCCACCCAATCCATGAATTACACATATTCGGCGGTTATGTTCATCAATCAGTTGGGGCAAGGGAAGATTTATTAATCTATTCGGCCTAATTTCAATGCATTTTGCTGAATAATTACTGTATCGCACCCAATCCATGAACTACACATATTCGGCGGTTATGTTCATCGATCAGCTGGGGCAAAGGCAGATTTATTAATCTATTCGGCCTAATTTCAATGCATTTCGCCGAATAATTACTGTGTCCCATCCAATCCATGAATTACACATATTCGGCGGTTATGTTCATTAATCAGCTGGGGCAAGGGAAGATTTATTAATCTATTCGGCCTAATTTCAATGCATTTCGCCGAATAATTCCTGTATCCCACCCAATCCATGAACTACACATATTCGGCAGTTATGTTCATCATCAGTTGGGGCAAGAGCAGATTTATTAATCTATTCGGCCACTATTTATAAATATATTTACAATGCCCCATCTGATCGGCAGGTTATATTCATCCATAATGTTATCGTTGCTAACCGTATGCCTTACTCGGTTCTAGAACGACATCCAAATGGAACATAGGCAAATATGTGATTATTCGACATATAATGTTATGGCCAAAGGCTGCAAGGTTAAATTTAATACGACTATCCATCAATCTAAATTAGCAAATTCAAAATAGAGACAAAAAGGGCGATTTTCATTAATAAGCTGAATACAAAAGACAAAAGACGATTTTCATTAACAGTCACTTTATACATGAATCCCTACGAAAAACTTATAAACAAAATGAACAAAAACCTACAAACACATCATACAATAGATGCCTAACATAAAGCAAAATTACGTCAATTCTATTTTATTCTTTAGGGTCCGATTCCAACGGCTCAACATCCAGCTGCTTGTATGGAATCGGTTGCCCTAGTGTCACATTAGCGGCCGCTAAGGCTTTAAGCCAACCGTGTTTAAAGCCCCGATTTTCAAACTTGGGTACCTCCTCCACTTACTTTTCCATGGCGGCGTTCTCTCTGGCTTCGAACGCCTTGGAAATCTTAGAGTCGGCAATCTCTTTCGCCTTTTTCAATTCCTCCAAGTCGGCTTTTAGCTTTGCGATCACCTCTTTGGCTAATATGAGCGCGTCATTGCTCATATTCGCCCTCTCCTTGGCGGCCGCCCTAAGTAATTCGGTGCTTTTGGCCTTTTCTTCCTCAGTGTTGGCCCTAGCTCGCTCCTCTTCTGCCTTCTTAGCCTCGGAGTCGGCTCTCAAAGATGCCACTGCCAATTCGGCCAGAGCCTCCTTGGCTTTTCCCCTTTCATTTTCAACTTCGCGCTTGAGTAAGCTGATTTGTTTGACGACATTATAATGATGGCGGCCGATTTCTGCGATTCTACCCATTGCTTGAAACAAAAACATGGGAAAGTTAATCGGCATACAAAGGAATAAAGTGTAAAATTTGTGAACTACGTACCAAGATCGCTGACTGAGCAGCTAATGCAATCGAAATCACGTTCGGTTCTGCATGGAACACAACCCTGTCCGTCGGCAAGGAGATTGACGAGGCCACACTTAGGGAAACGGCGGCGTCCTTTAGAGCCGACGCGTCGGTAGAAACCAGCGTATTCTTGATTCTGGGTTGGATAATAAATGGCGCTGCCAAGTCCTGGGACTCTTCTATGCGAGGTCGTTTATCGATTAAATCTCTAGAAGAGCTTGCCTTAATCTCGGCAGGGTGTTTCTCCTCCCTTTGTTCGGTAACACGGTCATCTGATTGATTAATGACCGAGTCAGCAAGATGTTGTATAATGACCGAATCAGCCACAACAGTCTCTTACTTAATTTCCTCAACAGGACCACGCAGTGGAGGTTCAGATCTAGCGATTTTGGGCCTCCTTCGAGCTGTCATCTTTTCGACATTCTTCCTTCTCGCCATCTGTGCGAACGATTCACCGGCCAAGTTTTCGGGGTCTGTGCTAGGTAGATCTCCTATGTGTAGACGTCCCTGAATGCCCCGGGAGGGTTAAGTCCCGTTCCGTTCATATTGGGTTTACTACAGTTCGGACTCGATTTGTGTCGGTTCTAAATCTGAACCAAAGAGTCCAAATCCGGCAAATCGTTTTGAAGAAAAACAGATTTTGAAAAAGTAGTGCCAAACATGGACTGCTTTGCCAGATTACAGAGTCGCCACCTAAATATTTTAAAATGGAAAATTTAGGAAACCCTGACTCGGTGCCGAAGGCCACGTGTCCGTCATCACCAAAGTGGTCTTGGCTTGGGAGCTTAGGTACGATCGGGGAAGGTCAGCTATGAGCACCCCCTTTCGCCCGGTCCGAAGACCGGCCTCTACTAACCGTGATATCCGTTTTTGAAAACATTACATGTTCTTGTTCCAATTATTAACCTAGAATTACTATGTTATGCGCGCAGCAAACAAGTATAGACTAGATTGCCTAATTTGGAAATAAACATTGCATATCCGTTCGTTTTGAAAATGCTTTAGAATTTGCTACTCGCAAGTAGGCTAAAACACGGATTTCAATGAGTTTTCCCAACTCAAGCAATCTAACCTCCACCCACAGGCACTCAAACAGTTTATCTCATATAAGCACTTAGCCACATGGTAAGCATACTGTCATGGCAACATTCACACGCATGTGGTATGCTAAAGCGTAAAATACTTACATCGTACTCCGTGCCAAAACAAGAAACTAGTTAGCAAACATGCATGTCCTAGTTCATGTTAAGTGGCTAATGCAACACAGGCAAGGATGCGATCTAGACAGGCCCGGCTATCCTAAAGATGGCATGTGAATTGCACTTTATTCGATGCACGTATTCAATTTGGAATTGAAAATACAATGCAGTTTGTATGATGTACCGAGCCCGATGCATGTCAACAAATGCATGGATGCACGCATGCATAGCATAAGGCATGCTAAAATAAACGTGCCCTAATCTACCATCATAAGCAGGTAAATAAAAGGGAGAAAGAAATGGGGGTTGGAAGACATACACCGCACTCACCCACACTTATTACAAATTTGCCCTCGCTCGGAGGGACCAAATAAATATTACAGATAATTAACTACGCAAGCTAATTAAATATTACAATTTAATTGAACTAACAAAATAATTAATCTAAGAAAACAGTAAACCGCCTCGGGGCGAGGACCAAATGCAAAGACGCGCCTTCCTCGCTTCGGAATCGCCCGCCATGCTTAGATTGCCTCTGTTTTCCCTGCTTTGCATCTCAGAAAACTGCCACAGTCTTAAGGATGCCTCCTTAGGTATTGAAGATCACTACCGGCTGCACAAAACTTCTATCGGCAATGGATTGAGCTCATCGGCACTTAATTGATCCATCGGCTGCAAACTTACTGCCGGTCGGCACTAAACACTGCCGGCCGGCACTGAATGCCTGCAGAACCTGTAACTCACAGCAGCAGAGGGCAAATACTGGCATGGCAATGCAATTCCAACAATGTATGCACTAAACATGCCCCTTATCATATTTGTGACTCAAAGGGACATGTGCCTCGGTTCTCGGACCACCAATCACGCATTTCCATGCATGATGGCCCAAAGAACCAAGTGTGCAACTTTGATTTCAAATGCATGCAATGCAAACAAGCACATAAGGGTGCTAAACCTCTATCAAACTTCACTTCAAGAGGCTTAGCATGCATGTCAATATGATGCAATCCTAGACATGTCAACTAGTATGCAAAATGGGCAAATACAAGCAAGCAAAACATGCTAGGTGCACAACCTAAGCAAGGAAGCATATGGACTAAGCAAGGGGGTGGACTCAAACATGGATTAGGCAGCTCCAAATAGGCCTAAAACCATTGGCCAAAATGCTAAATCATGAGGGCCAAACACACATGCACACATGCACAAGTTAAGGCACCAACACTTAAGCATAATAAACAACATTCAAGCACACTTGAAATGAGTTAAACATGGACTACTAGCATGCATAGAAAGCTCTGAAAATCATGCAAAACATGATGCCAAATCATGCAACAAAGCAAGCTAAACATGCAACAAATGGCCCAAGTCTTCAAAGCAAGCCTATGAGGCATTAAACCACACCTAGTATAATCATACATGGCAATACTTAAACAACTAAAAACAGAGTTTTAACACATAAAACTAAGCCCAAAAGACTACTTAGATGGCATCTAAGAGGCTTGAATCCAAAGGTATGCAACATGACCAAAACATGGAGCATTCAACACATGCTTTTAAAGCATTAAAGAGGCATGCAAGACAAACATATGGGCATGTCAAAGGGTCTAAAATCACATGTAGGGTGGTTCCAAACCATCAAAATAATGCTAGCAACACATGCTATACACTCGCATACTTGAAGCATACAAGCCCGGCAAGCCACAAATACAAAGGAGCTATAGTAAGCATGCTAAAATCAATCCAAAAGACTATGGACAGACCTAAAGCATGGCAAAATAAGCACAAATCATTCACAAGTCTAAGCCTAAATCATGCTCAAATTAGGGCTAACAACCTAAGGCAGGTTAAGACAACATCAAGGCATTACATGGCAACTATGCTAAGCATGCATAAGGGACCAAAACCAACACATAGCAATGTTAAATTATGATATAATAAGCATGAAAAATAGTCCAAACATGCTCAACACACACTTGAACACTATGCTCTCTCAAGAGGCCAAATCTTGCCCTTTTCAAGGACATCAAGGAGAGGGGGTGGCCCTCTCCTTCTTGAGACTTTAAGGCACCATCTTCACCACTGAAATCCCTCAAGATTTCAGTGGTGAAGAGATCCTAACACCAAAGTCTCGGATCTCTCACCAAATAGCACAAAAAGTGGCATTTTCAAGGCCTAAGGGTGGTCAAACCTCCCCAAAGCACAAAGTACCCTTAATGAACTATCAAGAGGACTAAAAAATAGAACTTTTATGTGTTGAACACCAAGCACAAAAACAGTTCAAGGATAGGTCAAAATGGAGTGCAAGAATGGGGTAAATAAAGTAAGTTTCTCACCCTTGTTGACCCTCTTCACAAATGTTGACTTTGTTGCTTCCTTGAGCTCCAAACCAATCAAAAATATCAAGAACCAGCCTTTAGAACCTCAGTAACCAAAGGAAGGTGAAACACTAGGTGTTGATGAGCAATAGTAAGTCACAAACACCTAGTGCACAAATAAGAGGGAAGAAGAGAGATAGGATAGATACAAAACTTCTAACCTAAAACCAGAGCTTCCTCTCTGTCTTTTCTCTCTAAAATGTCTAACTCCTTGAACCTTGAGCCAAGAGAAGAGAGTCTTCTCTTATAGGAATCAAAGCTTACAAGCTAAGTCAATCAAAGGCTCATCCCTCCATACACGTGTATGGAGGGGAAACAAGTGCTACAAAGCTGTCTGAAAATATCTCCAAAAACAGCTGTAAAGTGATCGGCAGGGCAAAATGGTCATTTTGCCAAAAAGAGTGCCGACCGGCACAAAATAGTGCCGACCGGCACAATATAGTGCCGATGGAAACATAAACCAGCCGGTGGCCTCTAGCCACTGCCGGTGGTGTGTGGGGATGCCTCAAAAGGCATTCCCTACCCCTCCAAGGCAAAGCACAAGTGTTTGGTGCAAACCAAACACAAAACGGTCGAGTTCAAAAATCCTGAGGCAAGGCGCGTAGCCGAGAACTCCGGGAACTCCAAACAAACACAAACATGGGTAATCACCGAGTGTTCAAGCGGTGACGTCCAAGTCTTGAGGACGGTCAAAAATGGGATGTCTACACTATGTCAGTGAAAATATCGTCTTCTAGAAATGTATCAATTCTGCCTGAGGTGGACAGGAGGTTGAAGCCGACTTCTTCAAAAGCCAAATTAAGAGCTGCGTCGACTTCTTCCTCCAAGTGACCCTCAGATCTGTCCAATGTGGGCTGACTTGGTTGTTCGTCGACTTGATTGCCGACTTCACTGCCTTGGTCCGAATCTGAACCCTCGAGGCCAATGACCCTAAGGCTCGTGTAGTTTGGGAAGATGAGAGCCGTAAGATGCTCTTCCCCACTTGGAATCGGTATATGATCTACAGCTGAAAAAATTGAATAAGTTGGATCGTATCGCAGCAACACGTGGGCGGCCCGTCCTTGCTTCTGAACATTTGGACGGCCAAAGAATTTGAGCACGGTTTTAACTTGCTCAAGCACGGCATCGTCAGCCGAAGTGAGTGCTTTCTTCAGATCGTTGCTTGCACAAATGAAATGATAAGTACATGGAATAGAAGCCGAATAAGCATATAAATAATACGCGAAGAAATAGGATTATACGGCCACCTGGTTCACCTTTTTGTCTAGGCACAGGATCCAAGCGATCTTCGCCTTTGCCAAATTCCTAGTTACCGCGGACAACGACCATGACGTCATCGACACGCTTACTAGAGCTGGCAAGCATAGTCACCAGATGGTGATCAATGTCCTTGACCCTGAGAAAGTAGGGTCCTTGCCGACCAGAAGACTTTGCCAAGGCATAACAATGCCGAATAGCAGGGATGCCTAGATTAATCCTAAGATGACGATTTAATTCTACTATGCCCATTATGATTCGGTAAAAATTTACATTTGGCTGAGAAGGGATTAGACCCCAGTAACGAAGAATGGCCCTCAGAAATAGATGAAAAGGGAAACAGACTCCGCCCTCAGTGATTGATAGGAGAGGAAAGATGATCGTACTTGCATTAGCTCTCTCCATATCAACTACGTTGTCTGCCACGAGTGACAGACAACGTCATCTGGAATCGAGAAATGGTGTCGAAAGGCGGAAATATGGTCCGCAAAAAGGATGCCTTTCAGGTGTTTCGCCATTTAAATCAGAATAGAAAACACGTTAACTAAAAAAAGAAACGAGCAAGAAAATGGGAGCTAGAAAGAAGACGAAATACAAGGAAGAGAGGAACTTACAGTTTAGAGAGAAGAGGACAATGGGGAGCAGGCAGAAGTCGCAGAGGTATTGGAAGAGAGATACTGTGAACGAGCCAAAAAGCCTTACACATTCAAAAAATATTCAAAAAGACAGCGCGGTTGTGTATCGCATTAAATGAGCAACGTGTACGAAGAAGTAGGGAGTTATAATCATTTCTAAAACCGTGTTCATTTTGACGCTTTAGTATTGGAAGTAGTGCGAGCATCGTATTTTTTGACTTTCCATACGCAAAACCAAACATGCCGGCTAATTGGTATTAGTCGGATGTTCGGGAGGCAATTGTGGGGGCCAAATAATTTCAATTAGGAAGAGGCCAAGGACTTTAATCGACATTCAGCTAAAGTAATTCGACCTTGACCAAGGACATAAGGCCGAATAAACAAGTCGGCAGTATAAAGAGCTGAGCAGGAGCCAACACTCAATAGGAAGGCTGAATAGGTAACTACGTGCGAGATCAAGAGTGGACCCGACCCTCAGGCCCAGAGGTAATATTAAAAGGGGGGAATGTCAACTAAAGCAGGTATGTGAGAATAGATGACATAACTTGAAATAGAAGTAAACTAGAGAGAATAATGACTTGTCCGTTGGAGTGCTAATTACGGCACCCCCGACTGGAGTGTTCATCCCTTTTTCAAGTAACAATCAGAGGATCAAGGACGTTTGACTAAATTCAGGAGTATTTCCAACCCACTTCTCCACACCAGCCTTCAAAACCAAATTGCAAGTTTGATGTTTTCCAATCAAGTAGCCATTGCAAACTAATGCAATTGGATAAAAAGCATAACTCTCATACAAAGAATCAAAAACAATAAAAGAACACTTTGATTGTCAAGTTTGAAATGAACCTACATTCATCCAAAACAAGCTACAACTATTCAGTTCCAATTGTTCAATTACTCTAAAAATCAATTGAGACAAAGTTACAAAAAAGACAACTTACATATAACAGCTATGCGAACCCAAGTTTGCTAGCTTCAGAGAACTCCACAACACCTGAAAAGGCATTTTTCTCTTAATCTCCCAACTATGAACTCTGCAATTCTCATGGCAGCCCAAAATCTAAGCTTTTGGCGTTGGCATTCTCTTAGCCTTCTTGTTGCTCTTCTCCAATAAAGCCTTCCCAAAGAACTCCACAATCCGCTCCTGTGATTCGAGAAGCATCTCGGTCCGCTTCATCTCCATGTCCCTTTGCATTGCCTCGACTTCCCTAGCCAACTCCATCTTCATCCTCTCCATCCTCATAAACCTATCTCCCAATCCCTTAATCGTCGCCACCATCTCTGCCACCGGGTCTCCCTCTCTCTTCATCCTCACCCCATCATCATTTACCACCACCGCCTCTCTTCCCCAACCCTAACCTCTCTCAATACCCATCTCTCACAAACCTAGTAGACACAAAATTAGGGTTAGGGTTAGGGTTAGGGTTAGATTTTTTTTCGTGGCAAGAATCACTGTAACACTTGATCGACTGGGAATTTTGATCCGAAACCCACCGATCCCATTACTCAACGACCTATGAACACTCCGATTTTCAATAACACCACACTTCATGCTCTATTACACTTCGTTTTTAGATTTTAGAGGGTTTGGGGTGCACTACCGACGTGTATTTTTTTTATTTTTTTAGATTATATTATTTGTCTATTTTTTTTGCATATATATATATATATATATTTTTTATAAAAAGTCAAAAAATATATTTATTTAGATCATTCTAAATACTTTTTAAATTGAAAAATGATTTACAAGATCACTGATGTGTAACTGATATGATTGGTTAATGAGTAGGAAAGATATAAGAGAGAGTGTCTTACCTTATGCTCTATTTGTTCGAATGAAAAATATTTTCTGAAAATGTTTTTCGGAGAAAACATTTTTCTATGTTTGGTGGTGGTGGTGGTGGTGGTGGTGGTGGTGGGGCGACAGTAATGGCGACGACGATGATGGTGGCGGTGGCCGTGGTGATGGTGATGTAGTAGTGGAGGTGAGAGGGGTGTGTTGGTGGAGGTGAAAATAGTAAAATTTTAGTTCAAAAAACGTTTTTCACCTCTTAAAAATGGAAAATATTTCTGTTCAAATAGGCTTGTTTCCATTGACTGTGGAAAATGTTTTCCGTTGACTTTCGTTTTTCATTATATCATACACTAGAAAATACAAAAAATATTTTTTCAAAAAATATTTTTTGTCCAAACAAACAGAATGTTAGATATTCTAAAAATCTATGCAAAAAATAGGGAGAGAAGCTCTCAAACCTTTCTTTTTAGGTATAAAAAAATCTAGATCTACACTATGAAAATATTTTTGGAGCTTGCCAAAAAGACGCTGGAAATCGCTTCAGAGAGAGGCTCTCCCACGCCTTTGCGGGGTCTCTATCACATACATAAATTAAGATATATATATATATATAAATCATTAGAAAAATTCAAAAAGATAATATATGATCTTGTTACTTTATAGTTTAACAAAATTTAATTTATAGAAAAAAGAAAATTGAATTGATTACAATAAATTATCGCTTAAACATTATTTTTTAAATTACTAATTAAGCTTGCATAATCAAACTAATTTAGCATAATTATATTGGATTACCTTGAGGTTTTAAAACTGTGCCATTTTTTCATCAAGAATTCATTAGTCCTATATATGAAAAAAAATGATATTGACATCATATTTACACTGAAATATATATTTTTTCTTGTTTATGCTTATGTCTATGCACTTTTTTGCATTAATTCCTATTGCTTTGACATTACGAAAAAAAGAGATCATTATAATTATACCAAATTTATAGGCATATTGTAATTTTTGCATGAACCTTATGGATGGTTAGTTTTTTTTTTTTTTTTTTTTTTTTTTTTTTTTTTTTCTGTTTCTGAACATCACAGAATTTTTTTTCAAATTTAGTATACAAAAACCCTAAATCCTAAATGGCGAGTGGCTTGCATCCAGAATGGAAGAAATGATCTAAAGGGAGGAGGGCAGGCCCGGCCGGCTAGGGCCAGGTCAAAACAAAAGCTCTATGATATCCCAATATTTTCCAGCAGCACTGCAAGTGCCCCAAGATGTAGATTCCTCCATAATATTGTTCGTTTGGTAAAAAAATAAAAATAAATAAAAAGCATAGATCAACTGGAAAGAGTCAAACACAACTGTCACCAATCCATTTTGATAACAGCAGCAGTAGCAAGCTCATGGAAAAGGAAGACACTCATCTTCACAACAACAGTTGGGATGTGATAACCACAACACCAAAACTTGTTCCCAAAATGTTTTCTGATAATAAAATATGAAACTAACCGCATTTTCTTGTATCACGCTGTTATCCCAAATTAACATTTGAAATTAACCACAACACCAAAACCTAGAATACTATACACAACTCAAAAGCCTGAGAAAATTAACTCTTTTTATCGTAACAAATAAATTTATAACAATGGTAATGATTTTGTGTTGTAAAATGCGCTCTAATTTACATTGCATCATTCTGTGAAAAATTACAATAGGAAGGATACAAACTCAAGTATTACAATTTCTATCCTTCGGATAGCAAACAATCGAAATGTGGCTAAAGTGAAAGGGAGATATATTATAATGCAGCCTAAATAATATGATATACTTGACAGAGAGAAAAAATATATATAAAATAAAATAATTATAAAAAAAAGCCTAAAAGAATATGACAACTACAATTTTTACAAAAAAGAAGAAGAAGATTAGATGCACACAACAAAATCACCTAGTCATCTCCTGGGGGGATCGAAAATTGGGCTCATTTCAATTTCTGCACCTCCAAACTCCCTAAACCCCCCGAACTTCTCAGCTTCTCTTGCAATCTGAATATCATCAGATCCATAGTATTGAACAAAATTTTTTACAACAAAACGAGGAATCAATGCTCCGATTGGGATGCCAAGCAAGCACAACCAAAACAATCCTGTTTGAGCAAGATGAACGATGGCCCTGCAAAATTAATTCTAAGAGTTGTACTTTAGTCTTTGATCTGCTAAGCAAACAATGTTGAGAATTGACATTATGAAAGTCAAGAGCAGAAGAACATTTCCATTTATAAGAAAATGGATTCAGTAATAAATGCTCATGCTTATTCATTACATAAAGTGCAAAGCAATTTAAAGAAAGTAGCGACTTCGCAATTCAACTGTCACAGATGGTCACTAAACACATAAAGCCACCAATGGTACACTAAAGACAACCACGTTCATCCTCTGCCCTTAGCAGGGTGGCGCTATGCATATTCATCAGGGTATTCAAATGAATAATATTCAGTTTTTTTTTTTGGCTTACCTATATATATGATATATGTAAAGAGTGGAAAATTAGTCATGAATCCCAACACATTCTATAATTACCTTACAATTTACCACCAAAAAAAAAAATGGTGAAAAATAGGAGACCATGTAACACTCATAAATATTAACTTTTAACAATGACAAAATCCTAGGTGGTGTCACTAACCAATAAAAATATGATTGAATATGTTATCGCTTATACCCAATATTTACTCTACACTGTAATATTCTCTCCCTCTTTTTTTGTTTTCTGTGGATTCTCTAATCTTATTTTTGAATGAGACATTGTACCCTAGAACTATGTATGGTGTAGATATTAATTAGGTGTGATGTTTGTTTGATCACCGATAATTTTTCTCGTTATTATGCATCACAAAATTTTTGTAAAATAGCAATTAGTTTTATGTTCCCAAAAAAGATTTCTTTGATTACATTTATGTTTGGATTGAGTGATTTGGAAAGAAAAGAAAAGAAATGGAGAGATATATATTTCTCTTACTTGTTTGGATAACCTAAGTGGAGTGAAATGAAAAGAAATTGAGAGAAAGGGAGAGAAACTCATTTCTCTTATAAGCCTCATTTTCAATCTTCCCAAATGTGCAGAGATTGGGAGAGAAAAGAAACCACTATTTTCATAATACCATTTTTGTCCCTATAAAAATTAAAAAAAATAAAATGATTGAAAATACAAAAAGGTTATTTTGGTAATATAACGTAAAATAGTATCTTTTCTTTTCTCTTAATGAAATCTAACCAAACAAGAATGAGAAATCACAATCAGTTCTTTTCTTTTCTTTTCTTTTCTCTTATAACTTAAGTAATCCTTTCTTTTCCTTTTCCCTCATGAGTTCCCAAACATAGTGTTAATACCCATGTTTTGGAGTGTCTTTGTAAAGAATACAATAGAAAAAATTTCTGGAACCATTATTGGACCTTAGTGGTAGCAAACCACTGCGTGTATTGGTTAGGGATCACAACCCCACCTTTGTTTTGTAGATGCTTTAAAATTTGTATATAATAAACTCTTTTTAAAAAAAAAAATCTTGGTACTATGACCAATTTACTTTCTAGAAAAATTTATTTTGAGCTAAGCTTCAAAGAACCCACACAGGTGGCCCTATGGCTAAGGGTTTGAACATAGGAAGTAAAAAGTCTCAAATTTGACTCTTATGGGGCGCATAACACTCAACTTAACTGATATGGTTTGTGGGTGATTGTATGTATCTGGAGTTTATTTATAAGGCCTAACTGAAAGTGAGATCCATGGATATTAAATTGACTCTCCTCAGAAAAAGCTTTTTGAGTTTTTCCAAGTGCTTCTCAACTGGAGGCACAACCCTACACAGAAGTGCAAGTCTTTTGTGTTCAGTTTTTGGTTTCTTTTTTTATTTTTCAGCTTATATCATGCTTTTTACATTTTTCTTTTATCAAACTGAAATAAAAAATCAGTTTGAGAGGAGCTTCCTAACAGAAAGGCCATAGTGCATGCAACAACTAACATTCATAGGTATCAATAACAAATGTTAAGAATGCTGGCAATGCAAAGTAACACAAAATTACTCTATGATACAATTGTCGTGTGCAACTAAGGCACACAAGCAAGAAAGGTGAGCACAAATGCAAAGTACATCATGCTATGAGATTCAATGACGTAGCATTCATTTTCCATGGGCAACAGAAGCATACAAGCAAAGAAGGCAAGTACATGTGCACAAATATAAATAGATATATTCAACATGTAAACAAAAAATTAGCAAAGAGATCTTACCAGTAACCAGGTAATCCGGGTATAGCATCAATAACGAGGACACAAATAAAGGTTGCAACTATAGATCCCCAAACAGCTGCATGAGTAATCCAAGTCCACCGAATCACATCTGTGTGAGTAGATTTCTGACCACATTGCCAAATTAGTATTCAACTGAAGAGCACTGGCAGAATAGATGATGCCTGAATGACCTATAACAGAAAGATGAGATTCCGGTGGTGGTTCGTCCTTCCGGGGGCACTCCGACGATCAAGTCAGTTATCTCTCAAAGATAGCAAAAGTGCTTAACTCACTATTCAGAATACAAAAAGCGTACCTTAGACCCATGGGGGTGCCTCTCTTTTATAATCATCACAAACCTAATCCCGATAGAAGCCTCGCTTCAATGGACTTTGGATTACTGCTAATCTTGGACTCCCAGTAGGATTGGGATAAACTCTCTAAGAGTCTTATCTTTATCCAAACTGAAGTCTTTCCTCGTTCTAGGACTCTTGTCCCTTATCCGCTTATCCCGGACTCCGGTATCTTCGGAGATAACCTCGACCTAACTGAGATTACCTCAACGTCATGATCAGGCCACGTGGCACCTCGGCTGTCACTTCGGTGTTACCTTGGCCACGTGTCGCTACTCAAAAATTATATCCCCACAATTGCCCCCTAGGTTCTATTACCTCGGCATCTTGAGGTAATGGAACCTATATCATTCCTTCCCTTTAGTACATTGGCTAAGCTTGCCTTACCCTTCATTCCTGAGGTCACCACCCATTGGCCCCATATGACTAAGATCTGTAATCTGTTTTCTCCAATGCCTTGGAACAAATAATCAAGTCGGTTCAAATTATTTAGCTGAGATCATTCTCATAGCCAAGGTCTTTACTTCATTAAACCATGCACCTCAAGAGATTCGTCATGCGGGTAAGTTGTCACGCACAGTAACCCAACCGTTTTAGCCACGCGTCTTCTCCTCACTGGATCGTACTTGATACGCGCCTTTAACTCGTCTTGCGTCTGGGTGCGCCGTCTGACAAGCACGTCGCCCTAGGTGTATTGATGGTATTTTGCCGCCATTCTCCGCGTTTGATCAAAATCAACTCTCTCTCTCCGTCTTTTCACTTTTTCACCATCCTCTTCGTGCAAATTCTCTCTCTCTACTCTCTCAAATCCACCATTGCTTCAAACCTTCAAGCTCTGCAACTACTTTCATTCCTCCCCTCCGGTGAAGCTTTCGCTGACCTTTTCCGATTGCAACCATTATCTGACTCCGACGTACTCAACACCGGCTTCACTCCTCTGGTAAGCCACTGTACCTTCTTATTTAAATTTCTTGTTTTACTTCAAAGAACTCCACTGCTGTACTCGCTGCCTTTGCATGTTTGCTCATGTCTTTGATCGTTAATTTGTGTCTTGGATTCCATTATGTACTTAAGCATGTTCGTTTTATGGCTTTGTTTTCGCCCAATCCATTCTTGAATTTACACACACTGCTTGTATATCTGTTGATTTTTGCCACTGTTCTTGGCCTCACACACCTGTATAAGCTTTATCATTCTGTTCTTGATGATTCATCACTGTTCTTGGTTCTGAATCGCATTCATGTTTCTGTTTGTTTTGTTTTTTTCCAGATTCCTGCCTTCAATCTTCATTTGCCTAGACTTAGGTTTGGGATTTGTTTGTAGAACTGTAGACGCGCCCGCGGGGGGACCTCGCGCTACAGTTCGGACTCCCTTTTGTGTCGCGGTTCTAAATCTGAACCAAAGAGTCCGAATCCGGCAAATCGTTTGAGAAAACAGATTTTTGAAAAGAAGTGCCAAACATGGACTGCTTTGCCAGATTACAGAGTCGCCACCTAAATATTTTATTTTTGGGAAATTTAGGAAACCTCGACTCGGTCAAGGCCAATGCGTCATCACCAAAGTGGTCTTGGCTCGAGCTTGGGTACGATCGGAAGGTCATTTATGAGCACCCTTTCGCCGGTCAAGACCGCCTCTACTAACCGTGATATCCGCTTTTGAAAACTTTATGTTCTTATTCCAATTATTAGCCTAGAATTACTATGTTGTGCGCACAGAAACAAGTATAGACTAGATTGCCTAACTTGGAAATAAACATTGCATATCCGCTTTTGTCTCAAAACGTGTTGTTTTCTTTTGCTACTCGCAAGTAGGCTAAAATACGGATTTCAATGAGTTGTTCCAACTCAAGCAATCCAACCTTCACCCACAGGCATTCAAGCAGTTTATAACACATAAGCACTTAGCCGCATGGTAAGCCCTCATCATGGCAACATTCACACGCATGTGGTATGCTAAAGCGAAAAACACTTACATTGTACTCGCGTGCCAAAACAAGAAGCGGTTAGCAAACATGCATGACCTAGTTCATGTTAAATGGCTAATGCATCACAGTGTAAATGCAATCTAGAGTAGGCTCTAAACCCTAAACATGGCATGTGGAATGCGCGAATAGCACGTATTCAATTTCGGAATTGAAAGTACGATGCAGTTTGTATGATGTACCGAGCCCGGTGCATGTAAACAGATGCATGAATGCACGCATGCATTGTATAAGGTATGCTAATTTAAAATGCCCTAATCTACCATAAGGTGTAAATAAAAGGGTTAGAAAGAAGTGGGGATTGAAGACATGCACCCACTCACGCACTTATTACAATTGCGCCCTCGCCGGGAGGGACCGAAGAATATACAAAACAATAAATAATTAACTATTCTAGCTAATTAAATATTACAAATCAACTAAATTAAATAAATAAACTTATTAATCTATTTAGCGTGTGCCCGGGATTCGCTCGGAACTGCACTGCCGTGCAAATGTGCCTCTGTTTCCTCTGCTCTCCTTCTCTGAAAATTCCCAAAACTTGGAAGGTGCCTCTCGTGAGCAGGGAAGCATCACCATTGAGGTGGAGCCACCGTGAAGAAGGAAGCCACCGCTCTGAATTTCATTATCGGTGCCAAGAGGCATGGCAAGACTAAAGAGTGCCGATCGCCCTTTATCCTCAGCAGAACTCGGTGAATCGACAATGACAGAGAGGAAACCAAAGGCAAGGCAATGCAAATCAAAGCATGTATGCACCAAGCACATCCTCATCATGCTATGGACTCAAGAGGGCATGTGCCTCGATTCCTAACCACCAATCGCAAGATTTCCATGCATGATGGCCCTAAGAACCAAGAGTGCAAATTTGATTTCAAATGCATGCAATGCAAACAAGCACATGAGGGTGCTAAACCTCCATCATGACTTCACTTCAAGAGGCTTAACATACATGCAAATGCGATGCAACCCTAAGCATGCTATCTATCATGCCAAATGGACAATGTGATGCACTTGCAAGGCTCACAAGCAAGCATGCAAACGATGAAATGATGGGCTTTAGACATGAATTAGGCAACTCCTATAGGCCTAAAATCAGTGGTCAAAACGCCTAGAAAATGAGACCAAATGCCCACACACACATGCAAGTGTTAAAGCTCAAGACTTAGGCATTCAAAAGCAACTCTCATGCATACCTAAAGAGACCTAACATGGACAACTAACATGCATTTAAAGCTCAAATTCATGTTAAGAATGATGCCAAATCATGCAATGAAGCATGCCAAACAAAGCATGCAAATGGCCTAGGCTTAAAGCAAGTCAATAGGGCATTAAACCACACTTAGTGCAATCACATATGGCATGCACTTAACAACCAAAAATAGGTTCTTAGCATGTTAAAGCAAGACCAAAGAGCTACTTAGATGGTATCTAAGAGTCATTAAACTAAAGGCATGCATTGAAGCCAAAACATGGAACATACAAGACATACTCTTAAAGCATTAACAAGGCCACTAAGGCAATCAAACAAGCATGTATGAAGGACTGAAATGGCATACTAGATGGTTCCAACCATCAAAAACAAAGCTAGAATAGCATACCACATATTCATGCTTTTGAGGCCAACAAGCCAAATACAAAGAGGCTACCAAATTCATGCTAAGATTGGCCAAAATAGCTATGGACAGAGCTAAATCATGGCAAAATAAGCTTACAAGCTTCACAAACCTAAGCTTAAAACATGCTAGAAACTAAGGCACACAACCCAGGCATGTTAAGGCATAAAAGAGGCATTACAAGGCAACTATACTAAGCATGTATAGGAGACCAAAACCAACTTGAAAACATGTTATATCATAGTAATATAAGCATAGAAAACAACTCAAACATGCCCAATACACACTCAAGCATGGGGCTCTCTCAAGAGGCAAAACTTGCCCTTTCAAGGACATCAAGGAGAGGATGGCCTCCTTTCTAGGACTTTATGGCACCATCTCTCCACCAATGAAATCCCTCAAGATTTCGGTGGTGGAGAGGCCCAAACATACAAGTCCCGGATCTCTCCAAAATAGCACAAAAAGTGACCTTTTTCAAGGTCTAAAGGGGGTCAAACCACCTCAAACCACAAAACACTCTTAATGAATAATGAATAGGACTTAAAAACAGAGATTTTATGTGTTAATCACTAAGCACAAAAACTGTTTTAAACTAGGTAAACATGGAGTGCAAAATGGGGAATAAAATGCAAGTTTCTCACCCTTGTTGACTATCTTCACAATATTTGATGTTGTTGCTTCCTTGAGCTCCAAACCACCAAAAATGTCAAGAACCCACCTTTGGAACCTCGTAACCAAGAGAAAGGTGGAACTCTAGGTGTTTTAGTGCAATAGTGTGAACTAAACACCTAGTGTACTAAGAGAAAAGAGAGATATGATATATGTATCTAACTTAACCCTAAAAACCGTAGCTCCAAATCTCTAACAATGTCTAATGCTCAAAAATGCTAACCCTAAGTCAAGAGGAGAGCTTTCTCTTATAGAACTTGTAAACTTACAAGCTAAGCAAACAAGACCTCATCCCTCCATACACGCATGGAGGGGAAGCAATGCTCAAAAGTCAGTTCAAAATATCTCGTAAAGCAAGTGCATTAAGGTCTACCGGGCAAATTGGTCATTTCGCCCAAAATAGTGCCGATCGGCACAACGGCACAATATAGTGCCCGCACAATATAGTGATAACCACAGCCACCGGTGGCCTCTAGCCCCGTGGTGTGTGGGGATGCCTCACAAAGCATTCCCCGCCTCAAAGGTAAACACAAGTGTTTGGTGCAAAACCAAACACAAATAAATGAGTTCGGAGGTCCTGAGGCAAGGCTCGCATAGCCGAGAACTCCGGGAACTCCAAACGAACACAAACATGGATAATCACCGAGTGTTCCAACGGTGACGTCCAAGTCTTGAGGACGGTCAAAAATGGGGTGTCTACAGTTGCCCCTCTTTGTCAGAACTCGAAAGTCATAACAATGACGGGAGTGAATGTCAAAGCCCAGAGACGACCCATTTTTGACAAGGCCGAAGACTTAGACAATCATACAAAGCACAAATGGTTGAACTCGCAAGCTGCCTACGTATCCCTTTAGGAATCAAACCAGCGTAGTTCAAGTACAGGCACACATGCCAAGGATAAGATATGCGCCCGTAGGCAGGGGCAAAATACAACCGAAAATGCAAGAAGCCGAGCATAACTTATGATCATGCAAAGAAAGTCAGAATGAAGCATACATACGCTTATAAGCTAACATGCAATACTACACTACAATGTAGAAAGGATGTAAGAGAATTATGGAGTTCTCAAACGTCTCACGGAGGATACAATACTAGGCCATTCCTAGTTGCACCGGCGGTAAATGAACCGTACATACAATATCGTGCCTGAAAAGAAAGCAAACTTAACAGGTATAATATTGTTAGCAACAATGCATGACAATGCAATGAAGTGCACAAAACAATGCAATGATATGCAATTGAATCTAAATGTAATGCAAATGATATGCAAAACTACAAAACAAATATATACAATGCAAATACTATGCAATGTAATATGCAATGCAATTGAATCATGATTCAATCACGAGCGGTTCGAAACCACACAAATGTCAGGTAGATTGATGGAAGTAACAAGTCCGTGTCCCATAGAACGATGTCTGATCTATGGGGAATACGCACGAACACCCGTGTCCCATAGAACGATGTCCGATCTATGAGTAATACGCACGGATACAAGAACAGATATTGAGTGGATTGACATAAGTGGGAAAACGATCCGCTGGGGATTGGATAATAATCCTAATGCCGGATGCAATAATTACAATACAATGTAATGGAAATGGATACAATGGATATGGCACGCGGGCCAAACCGTATCTCGCCTAGGAAAGGCATGCACACGTACAAGCCATGTCTAACACAGAAAAGGTGCCGCAACCTCAATCCAACATACCAACGTGGAGTAGGCGCGATACACGAGCAGAACTATGCTTAAACATGAGAAGTATAGGCACATACCGGACCAAGCTCAACAAGGAAAGGCGCAAGCCAAGGATGGAAGATGATGCAGTGGAATGCATGCAAGCTATAATGCAATAAAAATGGATATTTACAGAAAATGCATGACATATGCGCTACACTACGAGGATGATGCATGACATATGCATGGTTTTTTTTTGAATTTTGTAATGCATGACATATGCAATAGAATTTTGATGATGCATGGAATGCATGTTTTTTTTTTGAATTTTTGAAAATGCATGACATATGCGCTAGTATTTACAATGAAATGCATGATAAATGCAATGTGATGCAATGGCTGCGATTGCAGTTTTCCCTATTCTACCAACGGGGTGATATACTAGGTTGGTTCAAGATCCGTAATCGAGGCGATAAACACGCCTCAACCTATGGGGCTTCCATACGTATTTCAAGCCGAGGGTACATCCCCGGTATTTAAACCAGACTTTAGTCTCGAAATTCAACCTTATGCTTCTAGGCACAAGCCATTCAAACTCTAGTTTTCACCATCCCCATTGGTCTCCTAGGAACTCACCTTATACGCATGACGTGTGGCTTTACCAGACCACCGAAAGTCGTTACGCATACACAAACACCAAAGGAATTGCACCTTCGAGGATTTAAGGTCTCCTAGACCGGGATGTATAATGTATGCATGACAATGCATGTTGTTTTTTTTTGAAATGCGCACCAACGCGCGGCTTTGAGATGCATGATAATGCAAATGAGCGGGTTTAAGGTCTTGCCGGACCTAAGGGGGCAACCGATGAGGTGCGCTAAACAATGCGATGGAATGCATGCCAAATGCAATGAGGTGCATACCTTAATGCACCGGAGGACTTTCACCTCCGAGGATTTAAGGTCTCCTAGACCGTATGTGTTTCAAAAGATGGAAAATGGAGTGCAATGAGGTACACGTGCCTCAAAGGATGGAAAATGAAGTGCATGGTGTAAGCCAGTAGCGATGAAATGCATGCCAAATGCAATGAGGGCAACTTTTGAATCAGTAAATGACAAAAGGATACAAAAGGATACACCGCTTGAATTTGAGTGCCACGCACAGAGAGACGGTCCGAAGTCAAACGGAGGTTGCTGAGCATCGGGGATGCATTTTCTTGTACTTTCTTGAGCTATGAAGACCCAAAACTCCTCAATTTGCCTAAAAGGGCCTTAGGAACACCACCGCCGGGTGGGGTGGTCATCGCTACCACCGCTGCATGAACTCATCCACCGGCACAAAAATGTGCCGACCGGCACAAAATAGTGCCGACCGGCCAAAAATGACTGATCGGGGGCAGTTTTGCCATTTTGCCTCGTTTTATAAAATAGGGTTCCCAAACCCTATTTTCTTACTTCCGCCAAAAATCTTTGCTCTCCTCCAAAGTGTTTTCGACCTCGATCTCGCATTTTCTCGCTTTTACGTCATTTCGTCCGTCCGACCATGAATACCTTCGCGTTCAACATTTTGAACCGATCGAAATTTTGTTTCGCACCTCTTTTACTATTTCCGCTGGACTTGTTCCTCGATTTTCTTCGTTCTGTGTCTTTCCATCTTCCGACCCTTCCGGCCATTTCCGACCCTCCGGGTTGACCTTTTCGGTTGACTTTTCAGATTCGGACCGATTTTCATTTTCCGTCATTTTCGCTACCACTACCATGGCCGATGATGTTCCACATGTCGGGACTCCCGACCACGAGATGGACCCCGGTCGAAGCTCCCATTGAGCGAGCGCCATTCGATCCGGCGACCTATCGCCCGCCATTCATGTGCTACCACCGATGGACTCGCCACTTCCGCGCTTCGACAGAGTTTTGGACCCAGAGCCTCGCCAGCCGAGCCCCACTTGTTCACGGGCGCCACCGAGGTAACATTCGCTCTTATTTTCTCGCAACGAGATTTTCTCACACTGTCAGAGCTAATCGAACCCCCTTAATCGCTTTATTATGATGTATCAGTCTGCAATCGATTGTAGACAAACTCACTAATGACATCCGCTTAGAACCGACGACATGCACACACACCGCACTAGCCTCAAGCACTCAAACACACGCATTGCATCGCTAATTCGCCGACACCCGGCGCTTATTTGAATCTGAAAACTCGCACGCATGCTATATTTGCACAAAACTATACCAACATGCGGACATATCACACGTTGTAGTTTACTGAAACATACCGAGACCTGGCTTCTATTTGAACGTTGAAGTGCACGCACACACGCTGTTTACACCAACCTTCATAGGAGCACTGACATGTCACAGACCGTAGCCTACCCACTGGTAAGCTGAAACCCGATATCTGCTTGAATCTGAAAAATGTGCACACATGTACCGTATCTGCATGCTAACCTTCATAAAACACACTGACACATCACAGGCCGTAGTTCATCGCAATGCACTGAGGCCCGATATCTGCTTGAATCTGAAAAATGTGCACACATGCACCAAGTTTACACTGGAGCATCTAAAACACACTGACGCACCACAGGTTTGTAGTTTACTATAAGCACACCGCACCCTTTCGCTTTTGAAATTTAAAATTTGCACGCACATCGACGGTATCGATCGCATATCTTCATATGGCTTTGTAATTTCTTGACTACAGGGAGACTCCCATACTCTCCGCGGGTATGGGAACATTACCGCTCGCGACTGGTATGCCGAGCTGCCCGACGCCGTTAGCCGCATTGTGGATCGGGCCGGCTTCGGTACCTTCTGTAGGGGGCTTTCCAGACTCTCCACTTGCAGACCTCTTCTTGCCGCTCTGGCAGAGAGGTGGTGGGATACCACCGATTCTTTTCATCTATCGGCGACCGGGGACATGACGATGACCCCTTACGACTTCTCGATGCTCACTGGCATCGGGTGGGGGTAATCCGATCCCTTTGACACGCATATGGACGAGTGGATCACCGCCAGTTTATTTGCTTTCGAGGCGCCGCCGCTTGTTCGCCCGTGGTTCGGCCCGCTATTCCCCGTTCGAGGTGCGCTGAAAAGCGGACTATGCCGTGGACGCGTCTGGCGACCCAGAGGTCGCTGAGAGGTATGCACGCGCTTCTCATGTTTCGCTAGGGACCACCCTCTTCGCCGACGGGCGAACACTGGTTTCTTCGCCTCAACAGACTGTGGACGTCCGACGGATTGTGCAAAGATGATCGTGGCGCGCTCGCCACCCTTTACGGCTACATGAGCTCCGCCTCCCGTGGTACGGCTGTTTCGGGGCTATCGGGCGAGCTCGGAGGTATGTCTTCTTCTCAGATTTCATTTCGCTCAGATTTTCAGACTGTGACATCGCACACAATCGTTATCTCGTATATCGTACACACGGCACACACATATCATGAGCAATCGACCATAATCGCTCACATCAGACACCCTATCAACACAATACACAACGACGGCTCATATTTCGCTTATTCAGATTTCGCTCGATAATCGATCGACGTCGCTTTGGTACCGTGGGTGTATGCCTACTTCCCTAGATCGAGCTAAGACGAGACGAGACCCTCTCGTCGCCCCTTCGCCAAGCATGACGGGCGATGTGTCCGGAGACCTCGACACTTTAGCTTCTACCGCTTTCTTCGACACCATCACCCCACCGAGGTATGTTTTACTTATACCCGCTTGAAGCTTTGCTTATGTGTACATTTCAGACAAGATAATCAATCAGATTTCATTTCAGTCACCCGGTAGTGGGCTCCACTCCCGGCGGTGATACGAGACAGTATGCCGGCGCCACCGAGACCTCGCCACGGATTCTTCCTGGAGGGCCCGGCCTGCCGGGCCTGGCACTGGTGAGCGCTTCTGCTGGACTGGATTGCCGGAGCAGATAGTTCCGATCCAGCCTCCCGAGCACATGAGGGACACCGAGAGGTTTTCTGTGCAGCAGATGGAGGACTACACCCTTGGCTGGGCCATAGATGTGGATGCCTACAGGGGCGAGGGTGACTATTCTGAGTACGTCCGGACCTTCTTGATGCGGCCTCTGAGCCGGGGCTCCCGAGCTGATCCAGTGAGACCCGCGGCGCCAGCGGCCCGGGCAGAGACAGGAGCAGGAGCGGGGCCATCACAGAGAGCTCGAGCTCGCGGCAGGAGGGGGTGCAGAGGGGACGAGGGATGGGCTGGCCCGCTCTGCCTACTATGTTGACTTATAGGGGGCAGAGCGGGGAGACCTACCAGATCCCTTTTGCTCCTCCTACCGGTCACGAAGTTGGCTAAGATTCCCGAGTTGCCTCCCAGATGTATTACTTTATTTCAAGATCTTGCATTGTCTTCTCATTTCACCATTCAGATATCCCACGAATCATCGATATATTTAATACTTTTGCAGACCTCCGAGTATACCCGCCACCAGGAGTCAATGCCTCGCCGGGGATGCCGCAATGACTCTCGACGCTTTGGTCGCTTACGGCTTGCCGGTATGTTTTATCGACTACGCCTCGAATCATACTGCTTCGCACAATCTACTATCGCACAAAAAATAACCGCCACGCTTTCATACATTGTACTCATACATCGTGATTCAGATCGATAAATCGCTTCACCAGATTCACATTAATCGTGACTCATACATCGTGATGTCGTGATCGATAAACCGCCACGCTTTCACACCGTGACTCATACATCGTGATGTCGCATCGATAAACCGCCACGCTTCGATGTGTTTGTTCTTTGTATTTTCACCTCCTTTCCAGATCCCTCCAAAGGTGACACTGCCCACCGGGCCTCCTGCCTCTACTGGATGGCAGGATCTTCCCTCGCACTGCAGGGGACGTGGTCATGTGGGGAGCTCCACGAGCTCCAGCCTGTGGAGACGGGAGTCGGAGGCGGGATCGAAATATTTGGAGGAGGCTGGGGGTAGCTCGGGTTCGGGCTCCGACAGTGACGGCTCCGACGACGCCTTTGTGCTTCTGCCCAAGAAGAGGGCGAGGACTGATCCTTAGGCATGAGGCCTATTGCTGATGATGATGATTTTGTTACTTTTTTTTTCTTTATTTCTTTTTCTTGTACTTTTCTCTTTTGGTAGATAGAGTACTATGTACTGCCGCGGGCAGGTTTTTGCTTTTCTCAAACGCTGTATTTGAAAGAGATGATATGAAACGGACTTTTTATCTGAAAAGTGTTATATTTACATATCTCATACTTTGCACTGCATTGCATCATTCTACACTTCAAATGTAAATGATATCGATTTGTTATCTGACAATTGAACACTTGCACTGTGATAATCAAATAACCAACCAACTAAGCAGCAAAACAACTCATACCAACCACTACTCAAAACAGAATAGGCTACATTTCATTGATTGATCTGCATATAATCCATAACCCAGCGCTCGATTCATTCTGCCCACAGCAAACTTTGAATGAATAACCCAATCTGACAAGACGGATCACAAAACTGATACGGTTGCAGTTGAAACACATTCGGATGTCCCGAATTTTCCTCTCCTTCTCCTACTTTGCACGGATGTAGAGAATGGCAAAACATTCTGAGCACAAGCGATTACCTTTTGAAAGAGGATGGGTTTTCAACCAGGGTACCGAGCCTAATCACAGAGCATGACGAGGCAGACTCAAACAAAGAAACAAAAGGCACACGACCTAACACAACGAGACATACTCGGGAAAGACTCAAAACTAAGTTGAGGCTAACAAATCAAAAGACACGACACGGACGTGTTTGAAAGAGACCTCAAATTTCGAGGAGCCGCCTCCGCACATCTCCCACCCTTTTCTAATTTGTGATACTCACATCGCCGCCCTCGTGCTCGGTTTTTCTCACAAAAACTCTTCTCCTCACTTTTCTCTCAACTTACTCCTCTATTCTTTATTCTCTCATTTTGCATCCCTCCCCGAGGTGAATGACAGATGAATAGGAAGTTGGGTTCATGCCCTAACGACTAGCTCAAGCGGCTATTTCTTCCGGTGGATAGAGTGTCTCTCGACAATCAAAGTTAATCTGGGGAAGACAGAGGACTGACTCAATCGTGTTCCCTAGTTCATCATTTTGACCACTTTTTGTTGTGTTTTCTAAAACGATTGACCAACCAAAATGAGAGTTAGATTAACGACTTGTTCAATTTTTGATTTGAAAATTATGCGAGTCAGTCAGAAGCATCGAAAATTTTCCTTTGTTGGGTCCAAACATGGTCCAATTTTGAAAGCTAAACAGCCGAGAAAATAAGTCGACCTCAAGAAAACTTTTCAAAACCGCTTTTGTAAACAATCAATGCTCAACGAGCGAGAACTTACCCTCGAGATGCGCAACCTCGGATCGGAGGTACGGAAAATTGCCCCGCTTAAAAGGGAAGGAGGCAACGGAAAGTTGCCCCGGTTTGAACGGTAGCTCAGGCAATTTACGGCAATGGAGGGCAACGGAGGGCAACGAAAAGTTGTCCCTTGCTTGAATGATGCCGCGGCATGTTTGTAAGCCAGCCTTTGTCGATGACGATCGGACCCTCGGACGCGGAGAAGTCGAAGATGGCTTGAATCAATATGTGGACACAGTCACCTGGAAGGTGTTGGTGGTTTGGCTTCAAGAGGAAGTTAATCACATAGTTCCGGGTTACTGCAATCAAGACATTGGATTCGGAGTAGGCGCTAGTGATCAAAACCATGACATGGACTGAGACGCTATGGAAGCGTTGGGGAAATGGACTTCGTGATGAAGTTGCCTACGATCCCAAACATGGGAATCAAGCCCACGAGTTCCGGTTAAGGTACACTCGGTATTTTAACCTTCGCTATTTTTAGGCTCTAATTTTTGCCAAGGTGCCCAATGGTTTTCGACCTCATAGCTTTGTTCTTTTTCTTTTCTTTTTCCTCATTCTTTTCTTTTCTTTTGCATTTTCTTTTGCTTTTGTCTTTTCTTTTGTGGTTTTCTTTTTTCTTTTTCATCTTTTGCTTTTGCTTTTTTTTTTTTTTTGCTCTAACTTTTGCTCGGTCGCCTTCCGGTTTTCGCCCAAATGAGCCTCTCAAAGGGTAAAAGTGTGGCTAGCCCATGCCTGATCGTTTTGAGATTGAGGCCGCCCTGTATCGGGGAGAACGGCTATGGTGCTGAGTTGCAGAAAGGCCCATCACGGTTGCTCCGCGAGCTTTGCGTGGTGGGATTCTGATCTTCTGATCGGACTATGCCTCTTGCTCGAGGGTCGCTTTGAATCGGGCCACACAGCGCCGATTGATAGCTATCTTTTGAACATTCGGATACCGATCCAAGGTTTGAAAATGAGGGTCGAGCCTCGAGGCCGAGAGCGATCCTAGGTCGCACAATCTCAAGAGTGATTCCACACATGTCTTCGCAAGACCACAAGAAAATATTTTTGAAAGTTTTTAAGAAAACGACAAATCGCTCGCGCCGAAGATAGTGTAGGACCAATCTGGATCAAAGCCAGGGTCCTTCTCAGTACTCACGCCGACAAGCATGATTTCATTCACTAAGGGCTTAGCACGCCTCTCTTTCTCTCAGATTGATCAAAAATTTTGCAAAACCCGAGGAATTACTTCCCCTTTGTTTTTATCACCGCAGTGTTTCAAAGAAGGTTTTTGAAAAACTTAGGTCAAAACAATAATTTTTAAGGCACAAAAGAGCGGGTGGAATGCACTGTCACCCCCATTCGAATTCTCTGGCACAACTAGCCCAATCATAAATAGTATGGGATCACGATAGTCATGCTGTGCTTGCTCGTTCCTAGATGAAAACTGGCTCCACGGCCGAGGTAGACCAAAAAGAAAGCAAAAAGGAAGTAATTACAAAACAAAACGGTGCTCGAGGCAACAACCCCGAAGTCACCTAGTATTCTTATACAAAAGAGGAACTGACTCATTACAATTAGATGCACTTAAGCAAAAAGGATCGACTCAAAACAATGAAATGACTCAAGACAAATCAAAAGACTGACTCGACACCCAAGTCAGGTTTTACAAAACTAGCATCGGCAGGTGCTCAAAAATGCGCGCCAAACGCCGTATCCAAAAATGTACCAGATATTGCCCGCAGGCAGTTGAATCCCAATTACATACTCGCAGTATCGGTGTCCTCAGATCCGTGGTCCTCACAATCCAAGAACTCAGAGTGATCGATTTGGTCGAGGTAGGCGGGAGGATGACCTTGTTATCAATCAAATCCTGTACCTCATGACGGAGGCGGAAGCAATTATCAGTGGTGTGGCCAGACTGTTGATGGTACGCACAGTACTGAGTGGCATCATGGCCTGCTGGAAGGGGTTTGGGGAGCGGCCTAGGATCGAGGGGTGTGATGCCCCTTTGGCTAAAATCAAGTGCCCTAGACAACGGCATGTAGAGAGGATGGAAGGCCCCGCGCCTCGGGCAAGTACTTGGACCGAGGACTCTTGCTAGATGCACTAGCTTAACGGGTCACGGGTGCACTTTTGCTTCGATCCTTTCCGGATGCAAGGCGGAGTGGAAAGAACCTTCTTGGCATGACGGGCCTATCCTGCTTCGATTGATCGAATCGCCTCAGCGGCGTAGGGAAAACATCATCCACACTTTTAGTTACAATCGCGATACCGTTGTTTGCTCATTCCCCGGCTTTCAAAGTTCGGATCGCCTACGCAGCTTGTTCCACGGATCGCATCCACCTTCACTTCGCTTTTGCCTTCGCCTCACCGTGGGAGGTTTGGGTTGGTACTGCACATCACTGCTAGGGTGGAGGTCATTCCGATCGATTGAGCTCGAACACAATCCGCCCAAGATCGGAGGCCTCGGGTTCGAATTTCCAAAGATACGGTGCAACCGTGGCGAGGTTGACATTCCGTAAGCGAGATCCGCCACGACCTCCGGAGCTCGCTTATCATCCCCATTAACTCTAATGTAGTAGGCTCGCGAGTCCGGATAGAATTGAGGGTCCAGATTGGTGTGCAGAGGGCGACCTAGGCGGGTGTGGCATATCAACAAGAGCTCCTCATCTTGTGGGTGGTTCTTGACTCCGGCGCGTCATTATGACCACAATCTCTTCTCGAAGTTCTCGTGATCATGTTCGGTCCGCCTCACGAGGAGAAGACACTAGCCGTTTCCGACTTAATCCTCTCAATCTCTTAACTGAACGGAAAACAAGCAAAGATTTCACTTAATCGGGATCAAGCACGGGTATAGTCAAACAATCAGATTTCCACTATCAACACTGCTCTCAAGTCACCGCCCCAAACCAAATCGATTCCCGCAGACATAATCGATTCTCACAACCGACATCGGTGCTCCTCAGCCGATATAATTCTGCCTTTGCAACCGGTATGCGATTCCGTAGAGATACACTCTAAAAGCACATAGCCGGTAAAAGAGAGCCAATACACCCCTATGTTGGGGTAGGGTTTCCCTGTCCTAATTTGTCAGGAGCTAGGGTTTCACTACGCACGCAGGGTTTCAAAACAACCTATATCGGGTAAGCAACCCGCCCTAGTTTGGAATGGTCACTATGGATTCCGAATATGCACTAGGTCGAATGGTCGAAGGGTGCCCCAGAAACCGGGGTTTAGGTTCTACACCGGCAGAGCTCCGAACCGTCACTTTTTATGGACATGCCTTGACAAGACAAGCCTCCCAAGAAACCGCCAGAATAGCAGATGGCCAACACGGTGTCCTAGGCGCACTAATGCACATGCAATGCAAAGAAACACGTAAGTGAAGTCAAAACAGATATCACGAAGTTCGAAGCCAAGCTTCTAAATATCTCTCAAATAGTCGCCAGAATCAGAGACGCGCCTGGGGGGACCTCGCTATGCCGACTCGATTTTGTGTCATGTTCTAAATCGAACCAAAGAGTCCGAATCCGCAAATCGCTTGAGAAAACAGATTTTTGAAAAGAAGTGCCAAACATGGATCGCTGCGAGACATGAGTCGCCACCTAAATATTTTATTTTGGGAAATTTAGGAAACCCCGACTCGCGTCAAGGCCACGTGTCCGGCCATCACCAAAGTGGTCTTGGCTCGAGCTTGGGTACGACGGAAGGTCACTATGAGCATTCTTTCGCCATTCAAGACCGGCCTCTACTAACCGTGATATCCGTTTTTGAAAACTTTATGCGTTCTTATTCCAATTATTAGCCTAGAATTACTATGTTGTGCGCACAGCAAACAAGTATAGACTAGATTGCCTAACTTGGAAATAAACATTGCATATCCGTTTTGTCTCGAAAAACGTGTTGTTTTCTTTTGCTACTCGCAAGTAGGCTAAAATACGGATTTCAATGAGTTGTTCCAACTCAAGCAATCCAACCTTCACCCACAGGCATTCAAGCAGTTTATAACACATAAGCACTTAGCCGCATGGTAAGCCTACTGTCATGGCAACATTCACACGCATGTGGTATGCTAAAGCGAAAAACACTTACATTGTACTCCGCGCCAAAACAAGAAACTGGTTAGCAAACATGCATGACCTAGTTCATGTTAAATGGCTAATGCATCACAGGCAGAAATGCAATCTAGAGTAGGCTCGGCTAACCCTAAACATGGCATGTGGAATGCGCGAATAGCACGTATTCAATTTCGGAATTGAAAGTACGATGCAGTTTGTATAATGTACCGAGCCCGGTGCATGTAAACAAATGCATGAATGCACGCATGCATTGTATAAGGTATGCTAATTTAAAATGCCCTAATCTACCATAAGCAGGTAAATAAAAGGGTTAGAAAGAAGTGGGGATTGGAAGACATGCACCCACTCACGCACACTTATTACAATTGCGCCCTCGCTCGGAGGGACCGAAAGAATATACAAAACCGAATAAATAATTAACTATTCTAGCTAATTAAATATTACAAATCAACTAAATTAAATAAATAAACTAATTAATCTATTTAGCGTGTGCCCGGGATTCGCTCGGAACTGCACTGCCGTGCAAATGTGCCTCTGTTTCCTCTGCTCTCCTTCTCTGAAAATTCCCAAAACTTCAGCAGTGCCTCTCAGAGCACCGGGAAGCATCACCGGCTGAGGCAGGGAGCCACCGGCTGAAGAAGGAAGCCACTGCTCGATTTCATTATCGGCCGCTAAGAGGCAATGGCCAAGACTAAAGAGTGCCGATCGCCTTTATCCTCGCAGAACTCCGGTGAATCGACAAAGAAGAGAGGAAACCAAAGGCAAGGCAATGCAAATCAAAGCATGTATGCACCAAGCACATCCCTCATCATGCTATGGACTCAAGAGGGCATGTGCCTCGATTCCCGAACCACCAATCGCGCATTTCCATGCATGATGGCCCTAAGAACCAAGAGTGCAAATTTGATTTCAAATGCATGCAATGCAAACAAGCACATGAGGGGTGCTAAACCTCCATCATGACTTCACTTCAAGAGGCTTAACATACATGCAAATGCGATGCAACCCTAAGCATGCTATCTATCATGCCAAATGGACAATGTGATGCACTTGCGCAAGGCTCACAAGCAAGCATGCAAAACGATGAAATGATGGGCTTTAGACATGAATTAGGCAACTCCTATAGGCCTAAAAACAGTCGGCAAAACGCCTAGAAAATGAGACCAAATGCCCACACACACATGCAAGTGTTAAAGCTCAAGACTTAGGCATTCAAAAGCAACTCTCATGCATACCTAAAGAGACCTAACATGGACAACTAACATGCATTTAAAGCTCTGAAATTCATGTTAAGAATGATGCCAAATCATGCAATGAAGCATGCCAAACAAAGCATGCAAATGGCCTAGGCTTAAAGCAAGTCAATAGGGCATTAAACCACACTTAGTGCAATCACATATGGCATGCACTTAACAACCAAAAATAGGTTCTTAGCATGTTAAAGCAAGACCAAAGAGCTACTTAGATGGTATCTAAGAGTCATTAAACTAAAGGCATGCATTGAAGCCAAAACATGGAACATACAAGACATACTCTTAAAGCATTAACAAGGCCACTAAGGCAATCAAACAAGCATGTATGAAGGACTGAAATGGCATACTAGATGGTTCCAACCATCAAAAACAAAGCTAGAATAGCATACCACATATTCATGCTTTTGAGGCCAACAAGCCAAATACAAAGAGGCTACCAAATTCATGCTAAGATTGGCCAAAATAGCTATGGACAGAGCTAAATCATGGCAAAATAAGCTTACAAGCTTCACAAACCTAAGCTTAAAACATGCTAGAAACTAAGGCACACAACCTAGGCATGTTAAGGCATAAAAGAGGCATTACAAGGCAACTATACTAAGCATGTATAGGAGACCAAAACCAACTTGAAAACATGTTATATCATAGTAATATAAGCATAGAAAATAACTCAAACATGCCCAATACACACTCAAGCATGGGGCTCTCTCAAGAGGCAAAACTTGCCCTTTTCAAGGACATCAAGGAGAGGGGATGGCCCTCTCCTTTCTAGGACTTTATGGCACCATCTCCACCACTGAAATCCCTCAAGATTTCAGTGGTGGAGAGGCCCAAGCATACAAGTCCCGGATCTCTCCAAAATAGCACAAAAAGTGACCTTTTTCAAGGTCTAAAGGGGGTCAAACCTCCTCAAACCACAAAACACTCTTAATGAATAATGAAGAGGACTTAAAAACAGAGATTTTATGTGTTAATCACTAAGCACAAAAACTGTTTTAAACTAGGTAAACATGGAGTGCAAAAATGGGAAATAAAATGCAAGTTTCTCACCCTTGTTGACTATCTTCACAAGAGTTGATGTTGTTGCTTCCTTGAGCTCCAAACCAGTCAAAAATGTCAAGAACCGACCTTTGGAACCTCAGAACCAAGAGAAAGGTGGAACTCTAGGTGTTTTAGTGCAATAGTGTGAACTAAACACCTAGTGTACTAAGAGAAAAAGAGAGATATGATATATGTATCTAACTTAACCCTAAAAACCAGAGCTCCAGCTCTCTAACAATGTCTAATGCTCTGAAAAAATGCTAACCCTAAGTCAAGAGGGAGAGCTTTCCTCTTATAGAACTTGTAAACTTACAAGCTAAGCAAACAAGGCCTCATCCCTCCATACACGTGTATGGAGGGGAAGCAAATGCTCAAAAGCCGCAAAATATCTCGTAAAGCAAGTGCACAAAGGGTCGGCTGGGCAAATTGGTCATTTCGCCCAAAATAGTGCCGAGCGGCAC
The DNA here is from genome assembly GCA_025200525.1 of Camellia lanceoleosa. Taxonomy (NCBI): domain Eukaryota; kingdom Viridiplantae; phylum Streptophyta; class Magnoliopsida; order Ericales; family Theaceae; genus Camellia; species Camellia lanceoleosa. The sequence continues at coordinate 111,781,759 of CM045760.1, read as the reverse complement.
AAAATAATGCCAGGGAGAACTACAGACAGCCCGTGGCCTCTAGCCCCAGCCGGTGGGGTGTGGGATGCCTCACAAAGCATTCCCGCCTCAAAGGCAAACACAAGTGTTTGGTGCAAAACCAAACACAACAAATGAGTTCGGAGGTCCTGAGGCAAGGCTCGCACAGCCGAGAACTCCGGGAACTCCAAACGAACACAAACATGGATAATCACCGAGTGTTCCAACGGTGACGTCCAAGTCTTGAGGACGGTCAAAAATGGGGTGTCTACAAGAACATACGAACCTTAGGTAGAATTGAAACAAATTCCCCTTAGATCCTCAAAAATTCTTACCACAGTACACATTAAGGTTTTGATCAAGGTCCTTCAAACCTTCACAAAAACACTTCTTCCTGAAATCCAACACCTTTCCCCAAGCCGATATCATGGGTATGTGGAGGCATAGGGTAGACACCCCAACTAAGTTAGAATACTTCAAGTAGGAGTTTGACATCCCGGCCGATGTCCATCTCAGGTTGGCTGGAGAGGATGACTCCATCATGCCCACAGCCGACTCCATGCCCTTCCCAGTTGTAGCTTTCGTAGAGTGTGGAGTTAGGCTCTCACTTGACATCCTTTTCCGACAAATCCTCCATTACTACAAGTTGAACCCAATGCAACTCGCCATCAACTCTTACCGAGTTATCAACAGCATAATTGCCTTAGCCAAGAAAGAGAAAGCTAGGGTAACCTTAGCCGACATTCAATACTGCTACACCATGTGTGGCCTTAAGTTAGAAAAAGGCTATATCTACTACCTCAAACCGAGGTCCATAGAATACAAAATTGTTGCCGACCTCCCAGACTCCAACAAGGGAGCCGGGGACGATTACTTTATTATCTCGGGCAACTGGGAGTTTGTTCCAGATGAGGACCTTCACCTCTACCCTCTTAGCCGAACAGTATTCGTAGGGGGTAATAGTAAGAGCCAAGTGTTACACTTTTTAAGTCTATAATGCTTTGTTCTTTCTATACGTTCTAACATCTATTTTTCTTGCAGCTCTTCCATAACCAGCAAAAGACTTACGTAAGTCCTTCTTCCCGAGCAAGGGCTTGAAAAAGCCGTTGGATCTGCCAGTTCACAAGCGAAGAGCTCCCCTACTACTCAACCACATCCCGACATACAAGTCGGTTCTTCTTGATATCTTAAAAAAGAAGAGCAAGTCTCCTCCTTCCTCCACAACTCTTCCAGCAACTTCATCATCTCAGCCAGATCAAGGATCAACTTCCGATCCAGCTGAGCAACCATCAACCTCGGCTCCATACTTGATCCCTCCATCTTAACACAAACGCCGACGCCGAACTGCAATTGTTGCCGAGATGTGTCGCAAGAAAGTAGTCGCAGAAGACCTTCTGGCTGACATCCCCGACACTGTCAATGCTCAACCAGCACAGCCTCCACCAAAACCAAATCCCAAAAGACTGTAGAAGGCCCAGCCTAAGGCAACGGTGACTCAGATTGACACTGAGGACACCTTACCAATTTCAAAGTTGGCCAAGAGAGAGAAGACCACTTCTACTGCCGAGAAGAGGCCCGCTGAGGCTGAACCATCCCAATCAACCAGGTCGAAGAGGCCGAGGTCTGAGCTAGTAACAACCTCGGGCTCTATGAAATTAGATGCCCCCTGGACTCCCCCCATTACAATTGAGGATAAGCCGGTTAGAGCTAGCGACATCGCCGACGACATTGAAGTCGGTGTTGCCCTCTCTACCGCCTTGCTCCTTTCCAAAGTTCTCGAGCGCAACACTGGGATGAGCGAGTATGAGAACTTTGCTATGATGTTGCAATGCTCCGTCCAAGTAAGCCCTTAACACTTTGTAATTTTTCATTTTCTTTCTTCTATCTCATACTTAGAGAGTTTTACTAACTTGTTCCCTCCATTTCCTCTAGGCAATCCAATATGGCCACTCATTTGCGATGCAGGCCTTTGCCCTTAAAAAGGAGTTGGCGAATAAGGCCAAAAAGGCTGCTGGTTTACAGAAGATTATCAACAAGGCCAAGGAAAAGATGAAGACCTTGGCAGACCATGCCGAAGCGGCTAAGACGGCTCAGGACGAGATCGAGGAAAAGGCCGATGTTATAGAGGCCATTGCCAAGGTCCTCACGACCTAAAAGAAAGAGGCCGAGGCCAAGATGGTTGATGCCCAAAAGGAGCTTCAACATGCCCTAGCCACAAAAGAGGCCGAGATCAAGGCCACCGATGAGAAGGCGTATGCTGAAGGGGCGGCCGACGTCAAGGAGGGCTACAAAAAGAAAGTGAAGCAGGCATGTAACAAGGGTTTCACCCATGGTTGGATGGCTGTCCTAAAAAAGCTTGATGTTCCTGAGGACTCCCCTCTCAAGAATGCTGACGACTTCCCTCTACCATTTCCTCCTACTCCAAGCCAATCTGAAGACGATTCCGAGTCCGAGGAGGATGCTTTGGTTAGAAAGAAGAAGGATGCTGCTGGGGCCCAGTCCTCCACTTTGAATGAGCACGTCATAGACTTGTCCCAGGATGAGGAGGGCGGGGTCTCCAAAGACGCTACTCCTGAGAAGGTAACATCGGACGCGCCTATTGCTGACAAGAGCCTCGACCAAACTCTTCAAGAAATTGATGCCGAGCTCGCGGCTAAGAAGGCCGCCGAGATGTCTTTTCAGCTGTCTTCTGAACTCCAGACCCAACCAGCCAGAGACGACGAGGAGTCTTAATTTGATGTCTTTCTCTTCTTTTTTTTTCTGTACCTTGTACTTTTTCCTTTCTTTTTAAAACAATGTAAGCTTTTATTTGGCCGATGTTCCTTCATCTATTCTGAACAAGTAATCTCCAATATTAGGCCGAAGTGCCTTTGTATTTGAACTTCCTTATTTGAATGCAAGTATAACTTTCTTCCCTCAATGTGATTGTATGTTTGTCTTCCTTTTACTGTCTTGTATGATTCTATACTTAGAATAATTTCCATGTTTTCAACATACACCTTAACTGTGTAATCTTCTCGGTGTAGAATACTTCGGCTGTTCCCACTAACAGCTTATTTCGACTCTGACCTAACACTTGAAAATATTCATACTATTTTCACAAGTGTTATTTACAACTTGCCACTTCGCTCAAGACCTCTGTCTTCATTTATTGCAGTATAATCTTAGGTTAACTTCAATTTGTAAATTTTTCTCAAAATTTCAACAGGCGTTTAAACCATCTTCCTTTAACATAACCTCGGCTTAACTTCAACTTGTAAATTTTCTCAAAATTTTAACAAGTGTTAAACCATCTTCCTTTAACATAACCTCGGCTTAACTTCAACTTGTAGATTTTTTCAAATTTTCAACAAGCGTTTAAACCATCTTCCTTGTAAATTCCAACTCCCAAGCATTATTCTCCACCGCCTCTAATGTGAACTCAAGTTCCACTTGGTTTCTCATTAAGCATGTGGCTTTTGATCTTGTCGCTGAGGTCAGATTCAAACCAAGACTGGCCGAGGTTACCAACCTCGGTCTCTTTGTTAATTTGACTGGCATGCACTTGGCTCCAATCTGTGTCTGATTTTGCCAATATGGCAAGTCCAGGTTAACCCAACTTAGTTCAACTCTATTATATGCAAGTAAAGTTTCTACTCTGCCATATAATAAGTATAAGTTATTCGTCATGTTTCGCTTAGAAACATCGCCAACTTAGTTCAACTCTATTATATGCAAGTAAAGTTTCTACTCTGCCATATAATAAGTCTAAGTTATTCGTCATGTTTCGCTTATAAATATCGCCAACTTAGTTCAACTCTATTATATGCAAGTAAAGTTTCTACTCTGCCATATAATAAGTCTAAGTTATTCGTCATGTTTCGCTTAGAAACATCGCCAACTTAGTTCAACTCTGTTATATGCAAGTAAAGTTTCTACTCTGCCATATAATAAGTCTAAGTTATTCGTCATGTTTCACTTAGAAACATCGTCAAGTACCTGTTTAGTCATCATACAAGTTTAAAAATCAAACTATAAACTTTTATTAATACTTCGGCTAATAACAAGAGAAAGCTTGAAAAACAATAAGATCTAGTGATAGAAAAACTTCAGATTACAAGTATTCCAGAGTCTTGGCAGCTCTTTGCCTTCACAATCCTCAAGCCGATATGCCCCGTTGCCCAAGACCGAGATGATTCTATAGAGTCATTCCCAATTCGAGCCAAGCTTGCCTTCTTTGAGATCTTTCTTGTTGCCGACGACTTTTCTCAGGATGAGGTCACCAACTTGGAACTCTCGCGGGTTCACCTTCTTATTATAAGTCCTGGCAAGCTGCTGCTGGTATGCCCCCAGCTAAATTGTTGCTTTTTCCCTTCGTTCCTCTAGCAGATCCAAATCTCGGGCTAGAAATGCCTCATTGGTCCCATTTTCTACTTCCTGGGTTCTGATCCCTGGGATGTCGATATGCCCAGAGTACACTGGGCAACTCATCCACCCACTTTCCCTTTATTGCTTGCAGCCTCTTTTTATTCCCATCCAGGATAACTTTGTTGGATGCTTCTGCTTGGCAATTGCTTTGAGGAAAACTTAGGGTGGAAAAATAATTCTTGATTTTGAACTTTGCACAGAAGCTCTTGATTAGCTTACTGTCAAATTATGTGCCATTGTCAGCTATTATTGCTCTTGGGATCCCAAACCTGGTGATAATGTTCTTCCAGATGAAGTTCTTCACATCAATGTCCCGAATCTTGGCGAGGGGTTCAGCTTCTACCCATTTGGTGAAGTAATCTGTTGCCACCAGCAGGTGCTTCCTTTGTCCAGTTAGTTGAGGCAGTTTTCCAACAAGATCCATGCCCCATTGGGCAAATGGCCAAGGGCTGGACATCGGGTTCAAGTCTGCTGCTGGTTGATGTATCAAAGATGCAAACCTTTGGCACTTTTCACACTTCTTTACATAGGCTTCAGCATCTTTCTGCATGTAGGGCCACCAGTATCCCTGAGTAATGGCCCTATGAGCAAGTGACCTGCCCCCAGCGTGGCTTCCACATACTCCTTCATGTATTTCATACAAAAAGTCTTCAACCTGTGCAGGATGCACACACCTCAGAAGGGATTCAGTAAAAGATCTTTTGTAGAGATGTCCTTCTGTTGTCAAACAGAACCTTGCCGACTTCAGTCTAATCTTGTGCGCTTCTTTTCAGTCATCTAGAAGCTTCCCATCTCGAAGGAATACTATTATTGCATCCATCCAGCTTGGTCTCATCTCCACACACATAGCTTCATGGTCTGTGTTCAGTGGTTCTATACTTGGTCCTGGCAAGTAATCAATCATTATTGTTCTTGCTTTTCCTGGTTTCATTGCACTAGCCTGGTTGGCCAGGGCATTGGCATGGCTGTTGTCATCTCGGCCGACTTGTTGTAGGCGACAATTTTGGAACAATGCCATCAGTCTGCCTACTTTCTTTACATAGGCTGACATACTTTCATCTCGGGCTGCATACTCGCCTGTTGCCTAGTTGACTATAAGCTGGGAGTCACAGAAGACTATTACCTCGTCAGCTTCTATGGCTACTGCCAGCTTTAATCCTGCTATTAGTGCTTCATACTTTGTCTCATTGTTTGAGGCCTTAAACCCCAAACGAATGGATTGCTCCAGTACCTGCCCATCTGGAGATACTAGTACTACTCCTGCCCCCGTTCCTTGTCGGTTTGAACTTCCATCAACAAACAGTCGAAAGGAGTCGCCGATGTAAATACTGCAGGGCCTGAGTTTTTCTTCCTTCCTTTGTTCTGCTGTCCACTACTGAGTTTTTCCTTACTCACTGGGGCGTTGTACACCTTGGCTCAACAGAGCCCGATGTATGACAACGTCTGGTGTGAACTCGGCCACGAAGTCAGCTAAGACTTGTCCTTTGATTGCTGTCCTGGGTCTGAATTCCAGGTCGTATTGGCCCAACATTACTGTCCATCTGGCTATTCTGCCTGTTAGATCTCCCTGCTGCAATAGAGACCTCAAAGGATGTTCAGTTAATACCATAATTTTGTGGGCTTGAAAGTAGTGATTCAACTTCTTGGAGGCCATTACTAAAGCCAGTGTTAACTTCTCCAAGGGTAGGTATCTGGTCTCTGTATCTACCAGGGTTTTACTTACGTAGTAAACTGCCTTTTGCTCTCCCTTTTCTTCTCTGACTATTACTGCACTTACTGCATGCTCTGAAACGGCCAAGTATAAGAACAACTCCTCTTCAAGTACTGGATTTGAGAGGACTGGAGCTGTGGTCAAATACTTCTTCAAGTCGGCCAAGGCAACTCCGTACTCTTTTGTCCATAAGAAGTCTGCGGCTTTCTTTACTAGGCTGAAGAAAGGTTTACACTTGTCAGAGCTTCTACTTATAAATCTGTTTAGGGTTGCAGCCCTTCCAGTTAACATCTGCACTTGCTTTGCCGATGTTGAGCTCTTCAATTCTAAGATGGCTTTAATCTAATCCGGGCTAGCCTCAATGCCCCTTCTGGTAACCAAATATCCTAAGAACTTATCAGACCCTACTCCAAATGCACACTTCGATGCATTGAGTCGGAGCCGATATGTCCTAAAGATGTCAAGGACTGCCTTCAAGTCTTCCAGATGACCTTCAGGTTCCTTGGTCTTTACAACCATGTCATCTATGTATACCTCCACAGTTTTGCCAATTAGATGTCTGAACATCTTTGTGACCAACCTCTGGTAAGTTGCTCCTGCGTTTTTTAACCCGAAAGGCATTACTCTGCAGCAATATAGCCCTTTTGGAGTGATGAATGCAGTCTTTTCCTCATCTGGGGGGTACATAGCTATCTAATGGTACCCCCTGTAAGCATTCAGGAAGCTCATCCTTCCATGTCCTGAAGTGGCATCCACCAATTGGTCAATCTTGGGTAATGGAAAACTGTCTTTGGGACAAGCCTTATTCAGGCTGGTGAAGTCCACGCAGACCCTCCACTTACCATTCTTTTTCTTCACAACCACTGTGTTTGATAGCCATGTCGGGTAATTTACCTCTCGAATGGCTCTAGCCTTTAGAAGTCTATCTACTTCCTCTTCTACTGCCTTAACATTCATTAGTGTCGGCATCCTTGCCTGCTGGATGACAAGTTTGGCCGACCTATCTATATTCAGTCTGTGGCAAGTGACCTCAGGGTTAATGCTTGGCATTTCGTACGGTGTCCATGCAAACACCTCAAGGTTTGCTCTCAGGAATGCCTCTAACTCTTTTTCCTCTTCCTCGACTAAGCCTGAGCCGAGAAGGAAGAAGCGTTCTTCATCCCCTTGCTGGACAAGGATTTTCTTCAGAGCTTCTTCACTCTTCTCGGCTGGCTCTTTGCTGACGTCATCCAGGACTTCCACATTCTCATCCTCGATCTCCGCTGTTTCTGCTTCTTGTATGTTGCAGATAGACTTCATCTGTGCCATGGAGCAATTCTTTGCCTGCAACTGATCCCCTCTGACCTCCTTTATTCCATGTTCTGTTGGGAACCGCAATAGCTGATGCAATGTTGAGGGAACAACCCCCATTGCATGCAGCCATGGCCTTCCTAGGATAGCATTGTAAGGGGAGGGGGTGTTAATTATGGTGAACTCTGTTTTTAGCTTCTTGGTGCCTACCTGCACCTCCAAACTTACTGCTCCCAAGGGCCACGTCGGCGTTCCATTAAACCCAACCATTAGGCCATTGGACTACTCCAAGTCATCTTGGTGAAGGCCAAGCTCCTTGTAACACCTGATATACATGATGTCACAAGAGCTGCCTTGGTCAACTAAGATGCGCTTCACTTGGCACTCTCCAATTTGGAGGGATATTACTAAGGCATCGTTGTGTGGATGCTGCACCATCTCCAGGTCTTCCTCAGTAAAGGACACCACTGGTCCCTAGCTCTTGTCTGCCCTGGGTCTCTTCTTCCCGACCTGATACACATGTTATAGGTGTTTCACTTTCTGGGTTTCCCCCTTTAGCTCATTCTCATTTACCTTCGAGTGGATCACATTGATCACTCGAGATCTGCCTGCCTGTGGTTGTGGTGCTGGTGAGGATGGTGTTGTTGGTGCCTGGGGCAGTCTTGCCTACTCTTTCCTTGTCCTGGCCTCATCCACCAGGTCCCTTAAATGGCCTTTTCTTACCAGGTCTTCTAAATGTGTCTTCAGGGCTCTACACCCCTAAGTCAGATGTCCAAATTTCATTGTGGTAAGCATGTTGCTTGCCAAGGCTTCTTCCATAAATTTGTCTTGACTTTGCCGGTGCTCTGTAATAGGGTTGATTTCGGATTTTCTCCAAGACTTTGTAGATAAGGATTTGAAATACGGTTGTGACTACCTGTGCAGCCCTTAATCTTGTCTCTGGTTTGTTGTATCCACTATCACCTCGACCTCGCTTCGGCGAGCCCTTTTTCTTCTCTGGTTTCGATGCCTTTGTCCCCGGCGTGTCCTCTTTGGCCCTGGCATACTTCTCTATCCTGGCCATAAGCTCCTCCATGCTTTTCGGCAATGTCTTTGCCAGTGATTTTCGAAGCAGGCAGTCATCTTTCAATCTATTCTTAAATGACACAACCGCCACCTCTTGGTTGCACCTTGGTATTCGGTTGAATACATCGTAATACCTTTTGGCATAGGCCCTAAGGCTTTCGTCCTCACTGATTCTCAAGGCCATCAGGGCGTCCACCCTCAATGGTTGTAACTTGTTTGTCACGAACCTGGCCACAAACATCTCGGCCAGGCCTTCCTAGGTTTTCACAGTTCATTTTGGCAACTTGTGAAACCAATCTGATGCAATTTCCCCAAAGGAAGAGGGGAACACCTTGCAGAGCAACGGCTCGTGCCCAGTGTACAATGCCATTGAGTTCAGGTACAAGTCGACGTGAAAGTTGGGGTCTGACTTACCGTCGTATATCTATAACTTCGGCATATTGAACCTTTTCGGGGCTTCAAATTTCTCCAACTCCACCAAGAACGGTGTTCTCTGCTTGACTGGAGAGGTTACCTCGGCATCTTGTTGCTTTCTCTAGAAGTAACCCCTTAAATCCTCCTTGGTCCTTCCAGGAGCTCGACTATCAACGGATTTCAGCCTTTTTGGTGTGCTGCTCCCAGTATCATTGTGAGTCCTTTTGGACTTTTCTCCGTTGGTTGCGTCGAAACACAGCTGCTTCCCCTGAATGTGCTGATGTTCTTTGGGGTCAGCTTCCTTGGTGTGATGCGTCCTCCGTGAATCTCTCCTTCTTGATTCTCCTTGCCCGACCTCCCTTAAAGGTTGGTGAGAATGTTTCTCGGTTTTACCGTGCTGAGGAGTCGCATGAATTGTCCTCTGCCCCCTTGGCTGGGCATTTTTTTGGTCGCTGGAATCGGCGTATCTTGTAACGGAAACGGTGGTTGCATAACGTTGTTTTGCATCATGAAATTGACGACCGATTGTAGGTCTGCCAATTTGTTTGCCAGTTCCTTTATCTCGACGTCCCTCTACAGGCATCTATCTTTCCATACCTGGAGGTCATCTTCGTTATAATACCCTCATCGATCTGATTTCTTTGGTACGTCGCCCTCTTGGCTGACGTTCTTCTCTCCGTGATTCTTATCATGAGTCTCTTTGTTGCAGTTGTCTTCTTTAACATCAAGGTCAATATGTTTCCCACTTCCAATAGGAGTGTTGTCCCCAACCCTCTCTTTCTGTCTGTTACTGGCCATCTATTCTCCTTTATTTCCCACAGATGGCGCCAAATTGTGTGAGTAGATTTCTAACCACACTACCAAATTAGTATTCAACTGGAGAGCACTGACAGAATAAATGACGCCTGAATGACTTGTAACAGAAAGATGAGATTCCGACGGTGGTTCGTCCACCTGGAGGCACTCCGACGATCAAGTTAGTTATCTCTCAAAGATAGCAAAAGTGCTTAACTCACTATTCAGAATACAAAAAGCGTATCTTAGACCCATGGGGTGCCTCTCTTATATAATCATCACAAACCTAATCTCAATAGAAGCCTAGCTTCAATGGACTTTGGATTACTGCTAGTCTTAGACTCCCAGTAGGATTGGGATAAACGCTCTAAGAGTCTTTTCTTTATCCAAACTGAAGCCTTCCCTCGTTCTTAGACTCTTGTCCTTTATCTGCTTATCCCGGACTCCGGTATCTTCGGAGATAACCTTGGCCTAACCAAGATTACCTCGGCATCATGATCAGGACACGTGACACCTCGGCTATCACTTCGGTGTTACCTTGGCCACGTGTCGCTACTCAAAAATTATATCCCCACAACATCCATGGCTAGGTGTATATTAACCAGAATCACCACTGCAAGTGTCCAAAGATCTCCTAAGCTCGAACCATCAATGGTGTTGTGCCAGTACATAAAGAGGGGGAGAAAAAAGGCAGCTACACTTTGCCACAAAGTGTCCGCCATTGTTATCCAAAATAGTTTTGCTTTATAGCTTTCCCCTCTCTGTCCATCCCCATAAAGCTGGGGATACCTTGGAAGTGTCATTCTACTTAGATCCTTGTCTAGGATTCCAACCAAGATTGTAGGAAATGAAGTATAAATTACTGAATACAAGACGTTGCTCCACTCAGTAATTGCAGTTGTCAAAGTGAAACCAGTGAAAAACGTATACTGACACCATACAATTAATTATACAATATCAGCTACATAGTTAAAGAGTGTTTTTGTATACAACCAGTGTTCGTACTAAACATGCATAATTTCCAGCCTTGTTCAATTAACTAAACAGTTATTTAACATTTATCACTTTTAAATATTGGTTGTCAGCCAAATTTCTTGGCTCAAGGTAAAAGTATGTCAAAGTCCAACCTTTTTTTTTTCTCACCCAGAAACCCCTGTATCAAATGTGGTTGCAACTATTATTTTTGCAACTATCATACTCTCGACATGTTACAATTGAAGACTTAGTTAAATGCGACTTCAATGTTGACTTGAAGTGTGCTTCGGTGGCGTATAGTATTCAACAGAGGATTGAGCACAAAAGTCATACACAACACCAGTTGATCTCTCTTCAAAAGCCAGCAATGTTCTTTTGTGATGCTTGCGGTATAAAACATGAAGGCACCTCCTATCTTTGTACCACCTGTGGGTTCTGGGTCAGCCAGAATTGTGCTGATTCATTGCCTAGCACCATTAAACTCAATAATAACCCTCACCCTTACCCTCTCACCCTCATCTATTCTATTCCATTTGAAACTTGGTCGATCTGCGCAATCTGTAACAAGCGAGTGTACATAAGAAATTAGGTTTATTATTGTTTCAACTCTAAATGTTTCGACTCTAAATCCGAATATTTTATCCATGTAAATTGTGCAACATCAGAGACTGAACGTTACATGTTTACCTTTTTTTCTTACAACTCATTTTCTTTCATAATCCTCTTAATTGGTTTTTTTTTTTTTTTTTTGTAAAAAAAAAAAAATAATGATGTTTCATCCTTTATTATGTGGTTTTAGAGAATGCAAACCAGAGTTTAATTTAGTTGATTTGGGGATAACAGCATCAAATAACAAACTATCCAGGTTGACCTTCTTTTTCCCTTGGAACTTTAATTGTCTCATCAGTTCTTTCCTTATTATTTGATTACATTCAATTATTTTGGGTAAATTACACTCACCTTGCATGAGGTTTCTAATAATTACAAGGGCCTCTTATATAGTTTCAATAATTACAGAAATCATTCTTCTTTTTGAAACTATTATTAAGATTCCCCACCGTTAATCTTCTGTTAATTTATTTAACAGAATTTGATGATGTCATGCTGATGTCACGTATTATGAGTAAACAATTTTAAGATTGCCCTTATATATTCAAATAGTAAATTTCACTCACCTCCCTGATGTTTTACAAAAAATTAATAAAGACCCATACATCATTTTAATAATGTTAAACAAAATTATTAAATTCTATACAATATTTAAAAAAATTCTAAATTGTTAAGACAATCATATATATAATAGTAGAATAACCAAACATTACCTTATCTTAAAAAAAAAAAAAAAAAAGAGCTAATAAATTGATCACCATTAAACCTTATATTAGATTAAATACAATCATTTATTTGAAAATTACGAAGCAAAGTATAAAAGATGTTTTATTTTTTAAAAAGACCACCAATTTTATAAACAATTATTTTGAGAAATTAGAGTTTGAATAAAAATTTAAAAATACATATAGGTATTTGATTTTTTTTCCATATGAAAAATACATATTTGGAGAAATTATCTATCTCTTTCCATTTTCTTCATTTTATTTCTTTCATTTTTCTTTCTGTTTATTTTCTCATTCATTTTTTCATAGTCACTACAGCGAACAACAACACCATATAATTTATTATTATTGTTTGTTCTCTTCTCTATGTTTTTTTCTCAAATTTTTTTCATCATTTTTTTCTCTTTCATCAATGTTAGCTAGTATCACCCAATACCATAGTAACCAAAACATAAATTTTTCTTTTGTTTTGTAAACATATTTGTGTATTAATTTTTTTAAAGAAAAATAGACATAATAACATTTTATATTTATAATAAAAAAATTGACTTATAAAAATTATCAAATGTTACCTTATAAATACATATAAAAAAAATATCATTTTATCTTTTCACAATCCTATATTATTCTCAAATTTTAATTATCATTAAAAAAATTAAATATATCTAACCTTAATAATAAAAATTTTCAAAATAAAGATAAAAGTAAAAAAAAAAAAAATCTAATCACGTTACAATAAATTAAAATTAGATGATAGGGATTGAAAGATAAATTAATTATTTGAGAATAATAAACTACTTAAATTTTTCATTTCTTACATCTAATTAAAATAGAATTTTACTTGAAGAAATAAATTATTTGAAAATAATAAAATTCTCAAATAATTTTTTATTTATTACGTCTAAAATCTATATCTCCATCTTTAGTTCATTCATTTAAATTGTTTTTATTAAATTAAATCTCAAAATTAATTCAAATAAGAAACATGGATATTCTTCTTAATTTCATTAATGGTTGATTTTTTTTTTTTAAACTTATAAAAGTTCAAAACTTAATAGTGTGAAAAAAAAAAATACAAAGTCTAGGAAATACAAAAAAAAGTTTGTGAGAAATAAAATGATAATTTAATATATATATATATGTAAATTACAATTAAAGAGTATTAAGTGTAAAGGGTATTATGGTCACTTGTACAATCAATTTAACACCATTTGGCTTAATTGGGGGGAGCTTCTATTTGCACATCCCTCATCCTCTTTTTACACACTCTAAATAAAAATTATTTTTATTTTAATTTTATTTTTAAGTGAAATTACTATTTTGGACATAAAATAAACACATTCGGAAGTTGATTGTCGAAAAATTGAAAAACATTCGGAACTCAACTTCCGAATAAGTTATTTAGTTTCGGAAATCAACTTCCGAACCAATTGTTTATTTTCGGAAATCAACTTCCGAACCAATAAAAGATGTGTAAAGAGGGGAAGGTGTGTGTGCAAATAGAAGCTCCCCCAATATCTGCCTCACGCATTCAATTTAGTGCTTGTAAAACAAACACAGTTAATTTTAAAAAATCCATATATTTTTAGATTGTAATTAATTCTCTTTTTAAATTATTTTAAAATGTGGTAGTATTTTAGTAAGTTTTATTGATAAAAAAGGATTTTGTGTTGCAGTTTTAAGTATAAATGTTCACAATTATAACTTTCACATTTCTAAAAAATTCACACTTCCAAAAATTCACATTTTATATATATATATATATATATGAAAGAAACATGTATGCATATATGTATGCTAGTGAGGTGGCTACATGCAACATAGTGCCAAACGTAGAATTGTCTGTAAAGTGATTTCCCAATTCATCTAAATCAAACTCATTTTAGAATTCAAAAAAATACATCAATTTAATTTATCTATCAAGTTAAGGGGTATGTCTATGCAAAAACTAAAAACCGAGGAGTTGAAACTGATGGGATTCAAACTGGATGGCATGGCTCCACCTTCAAAGCCTAAGCAACCAATCTGCTTGTTTGGTTTGAGTTTTCAGGATTCACTTTTTAAAAAATTAAATTTTTTTATTTTTCATGTTTTTTTATTTTCACTGAATTCTTTTAATATTTTAAGCAATTTTTTTTTTTTTTTAGATGCACCTAACATAAATATACTTGAAAAGTATAATATTTGTAAAAAAAAATCTTTAAAAAATTCACTACATACCAAAAATACAAAAAAAAAAAAAAATTTACGAAAATTCAATATATTTTTGTATTCTTATATATTTATTGATTTTTAAAATATTATTTTGCAAATATTTTATTTTTTTGATATATATCTAAGTAAAGTGTATTTAAAAAAGTAAAAAAAAAATTGAAAGAGAGAGAGAGAGAGTGAGAGAGAGAGAGAGAGAGAGAGATGAGAAACGTAGGAGAGATTAGGGCAAAATTTTGAGGGGTCCAAATTTTGAGCGAAAATTTCAAATTAAGGTAAATTTTGTGAAAAATTTTGTTTCTAATTTTTTGTAAATGGAAAAAATAGGCTATGCTTGTTAAATTAATATTTTTTAATTATTATTTATTGTTTATCATTTTTATTTTATTAGAGTTTTATGACTTAGTTTGAGGGGAAAAAAGTACAAAATTTAGATACGTTTAAAAGTATAAATTTTAAAAATATAAAGAAAAAATCATTTACTTTTTATATTTTTTTGTATTTATAGATTTTTTTATAAATATTTAATTTTTAATTATATTTAGATTAACTGAATTTAAAAATTAAAATTTTTAATTAAAATATTAATAAAATTCACTTTAAAAAAAGTATTGAAAATTCAAAAATAATTTTTGCAATTCTAAATCAAAAATAGAATTAGTTTTTTCAAATTTAAAAAGAAAAAAGATATATTATTTTTTATTCTAATAAATAAATAATTGAATATCCATCATGATTGTTCATCACCATGCAAACTCTGTCTCATGATTCTCCATCACCATTGTTGCAGCAATAAGATTTTAGATCTACTAACATTCATCTAGATCCATCACGAGCCTTTATTTTTATTTTTATTTTTATTTTTCTACCTTTCTATGTCTCTTTTTCTCTATTTTGTCGATGAAAAAATTAAAATTTGTAGAGGCAATTGTCAAAGGGATCAAAACATACTTTTTTCTCATTGAACTCGTGATTCTTCTGCAATTCTACATTGTTGTAGGCCTCTCTTCCGACATACGAAAATATCCTACACTCCCTTATTATTTGGTGTCCCTAAAGCTATCATGAAGTATAAATTTACTCTTCTCCACTGAAACTGTCACAAAGTATCACTTTACTATATGAACTATAAAATTATACAATTAGACCCTTCAATAAATATATTAATCTACTCGTTAGTCCGTATTTGGCATTTAATTTTATAAATTTTACTCATTTACTAGAAATTTCACTTGCTAATAGTTAAATTTCACCTAAGCATTAAAGCTAAATTTGTAACGCCCTCAAAATAATGACATTAAACCCAACAATATTGACATGCTATAATATATAAAAGATCCACGTCTTCCCATTTAACATAGTTCTATTACAAATAGTATTACATGTTAACAACAAAAGCAAATGCCCTAAGGGCTTACAGCTTTCCAAGTTAACACTTGGTTACAAGAAAGTAGAGTGCTAACTCATTTACACATTAAGCCCTAGGCTTGAATTTACATGTAACACTGCAAAAGGAAAGACAACCAAAAAGTCCGTCCGCCACTAGCCTCCCAAGCTAAGTCCTTGGAGGTGGCATGCTACCAGTACCTGAAAATGATGTTCCCATATAGGGTGAGCCTGACCAAGAGAAATATACTAAACCAGTTATAAATAATGACTCAAAGACTAACAATTGATAGATGGCCAACTCTTTTACATTCTTTCATCACTTCAACAAGTATAAACAAAACAGATATATTCACACTTTCCATGACAAGCATACATGCTCTGCCAATATTTTCTAGATAAGCATACATGCTCTATCTACGAGTTCATCCCTATCTCCTCCCGAACATCCGGTTTAGAGGTCCATCCCTATCTTCCCTAAACCGATGAGTCCATCCCTATCTCCTCCAACACAACACAATGCATATATATAACAATTATACACATCACATATCAATACATAAAATCAATGTATTCTTTCCATCGTCATAACCCATGACCCAATTCTATCTCAATTCCTCATTTTCCACAATTAATTATTCAAATTAATAAATCAATGTAATTAGGACATTCCCATAATTAACATTACAACCCTTAGGTTCCAATTTCACTAATGTTTCAACATTAATTCCATGTTTCTATACCAAACATGCTTTTAGGTTTATTATAGACAAAACCCCAAACTTTTGTAAAATTACACAATGGCCCAAAGTTTCCCAAAACATCACAACAACTACCAACATATCAAAATGCTAAAATTCAAAGACAAAATCTATAAAAAGGAGTAGGATATCCCTACCTCAAAAGATGAGCTCCAAAGAAGAAGGACCCAAAACCAAAATGCTCCAAACACCAAACTATTCGGATCAAAATGACGCCCTCGACGATCAACACCCTTTTTGTGAAGACAAAAGGTGAACAACACACTCTAACTAGATCAATACTTAGAGAGAAGTTATGGTTTTTGAGTGAGAAGCTCTGAAAATGGTGTTTTGGTAAAGTAAGAGAAAGAAGATAAGTCCAAAAAGTGATTTAAAATGCCCCACCCCTCGGTTATCTGACAGTCCGCTCGGCGTAAGACTCTCCTCGGCGTAAAAGACACTAAAAAAAAGTTCCGCTTTCGAGCGCAAC
Organism: Camellia lanceoleosa; assembly: GCA_025200525.1. Lineage (NCBI taxonomy): Eukaryota > Viridiplantae > Streptophyta > Magnoliopsida > Ericales > Theaceae > Camellia > Camellia lanceoleosa. The sequence goes on along the minus strand of CM045760.1, from coordinate 111,764,944 downwards.
ATTATCCGCTCGAGCTCCAAGACCTGACACAAAGTTTGTCCGCTCGGCGTAGATCGGCCGCTCGGCGCAGTTCTCCCCGTAACTCTCACCAAAGCATCTTGTCGGCGCCGAAGACAAAGACCCGCTCGAGCGCCTAAATCACACTTGCAGAAGTTTTGCAGGCGCACGAAATACTGAAAGGGTGCATTCTCCGCTCGAGCGCCAAAACCTCCGCTCGAGCGTACAAGCAACAACAACCCATCCGCTCGAGCGCAAACATGTCCGCTCGAGCGGACCAGTTAAAACCTGGGCAACTAGACTTGGTTCTAAAGCTTAACCAACCTGTGACAAACCTGCCCAACACATCCTCAGAACTCAAAAACAAAGCAAGAAAGGGCGTAAATAAGACAATACTCAATTATCGACATCCACGGACACATGTCCGACCACTATACAACAAGGGTAAACCCGGACCGCTATAACCTCCCTTAAGGAATTTCGTCCCCTAAATTAAAACAAGTTTTGAAAGGCAAGTTTTCTCTCCTTTAAACAATGTTATATCACAACATTACACAATTCGACCCATTACCGGTCATTCCATCTCTCATCAAGAGGCATTTAACAATATATACATTTCCACATGCATTTTCCTTCCATTTCAACCATTTCCCACATAGATGGTTTACAATTCATATCATAAGCAATAATCATGATATAATTCAATTTCTATAATATGGCCAACATATGCACTATTATAATCAACTCCCATAACAAGGCAGGTTCTACAACATTTACATTAACCAAAACATACACCATGTTTTACAACTTAAGACATTTCAAATGTTCTTAAAGTTCATTACAATTACACAATTGCAACACTTGATTACACATCAACAAATAAGTCCGGATATTTCTCGCGGACTCCCAACTCACGTTCCCAAGTGGCCTCCTCCACTCCGTGATGTTTCCACAAAACCTTAACCAAAGGGATGGTCTTACCACGCAGGACTTGATCCCGCCTATCCAAGACTGAACGGTCTCTCCTCATACGAGGCATCCTCATCTACCTCTAAGTCGGTCCAATCCAACACGTGTGATGGATCCGGCTCATATTTCAAGCATACTCACATGAAACACGTCATGAACTCCGCCAACTGTGGCGGCAAAGCTAAACGATAAGCAACCTCGCCAATCCGCTCGAGGATCTCAAAGGACCAATAAACCGAGGGATAACTTCCCACTCTTCCCAAATCTCAACAAACCCCGCCTAGGTGATATCTTGTAAAGACGTGATCACCCACCTCAAACTCCAACGGTCTCCTCCTACGGTCAAGATAGGACTTCGACGACTACGGGCGTAACAAGCCTCCTACGGATAAGCTCAACTTTCTCCGTCCTCCCTAACCAACTCGACCCAACAAAGGTGTGTCGCCCACCTCCGCCCAACAAGCGGAGACCTACAAGGTCGGCCATACAAGGCCTCAAATGGTGCCATACCGATACTAGATCGAAAAGCGTTATTGTAGGCAAACTCACCAGGTAAGTGCCTCTCCATGTCCCATCAAATCAAGGACACAACCTCAAGCATATCCTCAAGGATCTGAATAGTACGCCGATCCGTCGATACCGAGGATGATAAGTCAGTACTAAAGGTCAACTTAGTACCTAAAGCACTCTGCAAACTCGCCACAACCTAGCAAGAAACGAGGATCTCTATCTCGAGACGATCGCCACCGGTACCCGTGCAATCTCACTATGTCCCGAACATACAAGTCGGCAAGATGATCTACTGAATCTCTCACACGCATTGGAATGAAATGCGCCGACTTGGTCAACCGGTCTACAACCACCCAAATAGTGTCACTACCCCGCTGAGTCTTCGGAAGACCTACAACGAAGTCCATGGTGACATGCTCCCACTTCCACTCGGCAATAGGCAAGGGTTGTAACAAACCCGCTGGCCTCTGATGCTCGGCCTTCACTTGCTGACAAGTAAGGCACTTAGACACGAAGACTGCCACATCTCTCTTCATACCCCGCCACCAAAACTGACGACCCAAATCCCGATACATCTTAGTACCTCCCGGATGCACCGCAAGGCGCGAATGATGGAACTCTCGGAGTACCTCCTCTCGGCAGGCCTCCGGTACAAACAAACGGTCTCGGTATCTCACACTCAGGTCGGGATACACCGTCAAACCCTTCTCAACCTTCCCATTGGAGATCCTCTCTCGGAGTGATTCCACCTCAAGGTCACCTCTCTGTGCCTCTAACACTCTAGTCACTAGTGTAGGTTGCAACAACGAGAAAACAAGGCTCACTTCGCCGATTCGTCCGTATAAATCAAATTGTCCGATTGCCCCCAACATCCCCCACTCCCGGATAGCTATACAAGCTACATTACTAACGGATTTTCTGCTAAGGGCATCGCCACAACATTGGCCTTCACGGTGATAATGCAACTCAAGTCGTAATCTTCTATAAACTCCATCCACCTCCTCTGCCTCAAGTTCAAGTCTTCCTGTGAAACCAGATACTTCAGACTTTTATGATCCGAGAACACCTCGAATCTCTCACCATAAAGGTAGTGCCTCCAGATTTTCAAGGCAAAGATCACAGCCGCCAACTCTAGGTCGTGTGTAGGGTAATTCTTCTCGTGTATTTTTAATCGACGTGAGCCATAGGCTACTACTTTCCTCCTGCATCAACACACAACCCAAACCTCTCGTGAGGCATCACAATAGACCGTGATAACCCAACCCTCTCCGGAATAATCAAGATCGAGCGGTGGTCAATCTAACTTTCAACTCCTCAAACGACTTTTCACAAGTCTCACTCCATACAAATTTGACTCCTGGCGAGTCAACCTAGTCAACAAGCTAACACGGAGAAATCTTTCACAAATCGACGGTAGTACCCGGCTAATCGTAAAGCTGCGAATCTCAAACACATTCTTAGGTGTGCCCAATCTTGCCTTGCCTCAATCTTGGATGTATCAACAGACACCCCTTCCCCGAAACCACATGGCCTAAGAACTTCACCTCTTCTAGCCAAAACTCACACTTCCAACTTAGCATACGACTTATGGGCTCTAAGTAACTCAAGCACCACTCTCAAGTGCTCCTCGTGCTCCTTCTCCGAAGGTGAATAGATAAGGATGTCGTCTCAAAACGACTACAAAACTATCCAAGAATTCGGAAGATCCGGTTCATCAAGTCCATAAAAGGCTGGTGCGTTAGTAAGCCCAAATGGCATCACCGAAACTCATAATGGCCATACTGCGTCACGGAATGCCGTCTTGAATATCCTCCTCTCTGATCCTCAACTGGTGGTAACCCGATCTCAAGTCTAACTTAGAGAAACAACGGGAACCCATCAACTGATCAAACAAATCATCTATACGGGGCATAAGGTACTTATTCTTAATCGTAGTCGATTCAACTTCCGTGTCGATACCCAATCTCAAGGTACCGTCTTTGATTTTAGCAAAGAGGGCCTGTGCTCCCCACGACGATACACTAGGGCGAATGAAGCCCTTATCTAGCAATTCATGGAGCTGAACTTTCAACTCAACCAACTCTTTGGGCAAAAGCGATAAGGTGCCATAGAAATCGGCGCCGTCGCACTAAATCAATAGAGAACTCGTCTCTCGGTGGGGTGGCAAATCAATAAGATCCTCGGGAAAGACATCTGCGTATTCACAAACTACCCTTGGCAACTCAATGGGTCTCATCACACTCACCATTCTCAAAACTAGCAAGTAAACTACTAAGCTCATTCCTCTTTCAGACCGCACTTCGTGGCACAATACTACCAACCCGATCTCCTAAAAAGTGGAAAAACTCCCCGTTCACTGTACAGCAGGTAACCCTCTGGCGGTAGCAATCAATAACTGCCCGGTATGACGATAACCAGTCCATACCCAAAATAACATCAAAGCCCTTCATGGGCATAACTACAAATGGAAAAGGAAGTTGATGATCGCGACCTCTATATCACAACCTCTACATACGTGCCTCAAAATTAACTCACCCCAATAGGTGACACAACGCAAATAGGAGATGCTAAAAGTGCTAACTCCGGTTCCAACACAGATGCAAATGCAGATACAAAAGAATGAGATGCACCGTGTCAATCAACACTCTAGCAACCGAATTGCAAAACAAAAGGTACCTCTCACTACTGATGGAGTCGGTACTAGGTCCTGCGCGGTAACAGCATACACGCACCCTGTAGGCCCCTGATCTACCTGCTCGCCTCTCGGAGCATAGGGTATTGTCTTGACGGGGCAGCCTCGAGGCTGCCTGACAGATCGAGTGGTTGAAATCCTCGTCTGTCTAGAACCAGACGCTCTGGTGGCACTCAACCGTGGGCAATACCTCTTCATGTGCCCGGCCGCCCACATCGTAACACGACACGGCTGCCGCCTCGAACTCGACTCGTGGTCTGGCCGACGAAGAAGCAGCTCTCGACCCCGATTGGGCAACAAGCAAGCCTTGTGACGGTGGCCACACTTGTAACAGTGAACTCCTGGCCGCCCTCCCGAGCTGCACTTTCAGTCTTGGGAAAGTCGACTGGCCAAACCACCACTGGACGGCCGAGGTTATAACCCCTCTGCCTCCTGCCATCACTCCTCCCTCTTGGCCCCTCTTGGAGCCCCCATGTTTCTCCTCTTCTCCTCCTGCATCATCACCCATATGAGTGCAAGATCCACCAAATGCTCTCAGACGAATATAAGGTCCACCAACTTTCAACTTGAGGTCCCACCTCAACTTCCGCTCAAACTCATAGCAACGGCGCTCTCTGCCGCCACAAGTTCAGTGCAAACCGACAAGCTAGTAAATGTGGCCTCAAACTCGCCACAGACAAACCCTCTGCTTAAGCTTGGTAAACCGATCCCTTAGTCTCTCTCTAGCCATCTGCGGACAAAAACCTCTCTGAAAGCATTCACAAACGCCCAAGTACCACCCACACGAACTTTCTCATACTTCCACCATTGACCCGCATCTCCTTCAATTTGGAAGGATGCCAAGGTCACTTTCAATGCTCGTCCTCAATGCCTAGCATATCGAGCGTTTTACTCATTTGTTCTAGCCACTGCTCGCCTTCAATGGCTCCTTAGGATCCCGACAAACTCCTCCGGGTTAGACAGGAAGAACTCCCTCTTCAAGAAAGAAGGTCACCGCCTCGGTTGCACGATTTCTGCTCGAGAATACCTAAGGCCCGCTATCTCTCGGGCCAGGCACCCATAGCTCTTGACCCACCGCTCGGCCACATTGGCTGACCAACCCCTTCTGAATCGGAATCTCATCCGGTAATCCCACTTCCTCCCTCCTAGGCCTACCACGCCTCCCACCTCTTGCTCGTCCTGACATCCTGATAGAGGTAACACAGAATGTTAGCACATTTATACACGTGCCAAAACTAAACACTCACGTCCTCATGCATGGATAACTGTAATTCATTCCACGTAAGCACATAAACACATTTAGCACTTACAATTTCATTTCGGATGATGATAGTCCCAAGGCGTTACTAGAGTACCGGTTAGAAACAGCATTGATCAAGTGCCTTTCCAACAAGACTCCCAGAAACCCAAAGACCCAATCAACATCCTAGAAACTAAATCCCATACCCAAATAATCACATAAGCATGTTATCACATAAACCTATAATAAGACACCTAAGTCTCTATCAAGCGAGACAAACCCATTGTGATCCTAATCACTTCCCACGTACCCAAAGTATTCGAACCCGGTACGCTCTGATACCAAGTTGTAACGCCCTCAAAATAATGACATTAAACCCAACAATATTGACATGCTATAATATATAAAAGATCCACGTCTTCCCATTTAACATAGTTCTATTACAAATAGTATTACATGTTAACAACAAAAGCAAATGCCCTAAGGGCTTACAGCTTTCCAAGTTAACACTTGGTTACAAGAAAGTAGAGTGCTAACTCATTTACACATTAAGCCCTAGGCTTGAATTTACATGTAACACTGCAAAAGGAAAGACAACCAGAAAGTCCGTCCGCCACTAGCCTCCCAAGCTAAGTCCTTGGAGGTGGCATGCTACCAGTACCTGAAAATGATGTTCCCATATAGGGTGAGCCACAGCCCAGTAGAAATATACTAAACCAGTTATAAATAATGACTCAAAGACTAACAATTGATAGATGGCCAACTCTTTTACATTCTTTCATCACTTCAACAAATATAAACAAAACAGATATATTCACACTTTCCATGACAAGCATACATGCTCTGCCAATATTTTCTAGATAAGCATACATGCTCTATCTACGGAGTTCATCCCCTATCTCCTCCCAGTAACATCCGGTTTAGAGGTCCATCCCCTATCTTCCCTAAACCATGAGTCCATCCCTATCTCCTCCAACACAACACAATGCATATATATAACAATTATACACATCACATATCAATACATAAAATCAATGTATTCTTTCCATCATAACCCATGACCCAATTCTATCTCAATTCCTCATTTTCCACAATTAATTATTCAAATTAATAAATCAATGTAATTAGGACATTCCCATAATTAACATTACAACCCTTAGGTTCCAATTTCACTAATGTTTCAACATTAATTCCATGTTTCTATACCAAACATGCTTTTAGGTTTATTATAGACAAAACCCCAAACTTTTGTAAAATTACACAATGGCCCAAAGTTTCCCAAAACATCACAACAACTACCAACATATCAAAATGCTAAAATTCAAAGACAAAATCTATAAAAGGAGTAGGATATCCCTACCTCAAAAGATGAGCTCCAAAGGAGAAGGACCCAAAACCAAAATGCTCCAAACACCAAACTATTCGGATCAAAATGACGCCTCGACGATCAACACCCTTTTGTGAAGACAAAGGTGAACAACACACTCTAACTAGATCAATACTTAGAGAGAAGTTATGGTTTTTGGAGTGAGAAGCTCAAAATGGTGTTTTGGTAAAGTAAGAGAAAGAAGATAAGTCCAAAAGTGATTTAAAATGCCCATCCCCACTCGCTATACGACAGTCCGCTGAGCGTAAGACTCTCCGCCGGCGTAAAGACACATAAAACAGTTCCGCCGGCGCAACATTATCCGCTCGAGCTCCAAGACACGAACACAAAGTTTGTCCGCTCGGCGTAGATCCCACCGCTCGGCGCAGTCTCCTCCCGAACTCTCACCAAAATATCATCGGCGCTGAAAGACAAAGACCCGCTCGAGCGCCTAAATCACACTTGCAGAAGTTTTGCAGGCGCACGAAATCTCGAAAGTGCATTCTCCGCCGGCGCCAAAACCTCCGCCGGCGCATAAGCAACAACAACCCATCCGCTGAAGCAAACATGTCCGCCGAGCGACCAGCTTAAAACTCGGGCAACTAGACTTGGTTCTAAAGCTTAACCAACCTGTGACAAACCTGCCCAACACATCCTGTAACTCAAAAACAAAGCAAGAAAGGACGTAAATAAGACAATACTCAATTACCGACATCCACGGACACATGTCCGGACCACTATACAACAAGGGGTAAACCCGGGACCGCTATAAAATTTCACTATTTGAAGAGAAGGAAATTTCGCTAGTTGGAGATAATGAAATAATTATTACTATCAAGCTTTAATTAAACAATATTAAAATTTTAGCAACTACGCACATCATAGAATTAATTTTAAAAAAATTAAATAATTATAAGCTAATTAAAAATTTAGTGACAATCACTTGTTATTTGATAACGAAATCACTAGCAACATCTTTCTGTTTAACTCATAGTTTTTCCATTTACTCACTAGTCCGTCTTTGGTTTTAATTTTATAATTTTTATTCATTTAGTAGAAATTTCACTTTGTTACTAATATTAAGGTTAAATTTCACTATTTAAAGATAATGAAATTTCACTAGTTGAAGACAATGAAATAATTATTACTATCAACTTTTAATTACACAGTATTAAAATTTTAGTAATTTAATATTTTGGAATTAATTAGACAACAAACTAATAAAAAAAATGAAATTACCTTTAACTAATTAAAAATCTAGACAATCGCTTGTTACTCAACAATGAAGCCACTGGCAACATCTTTCTTCCTTAACTCATAGTTCTTTCATATTTCCAATTGATTATAAGCCTCTTTTCCATCAGATCACCAATCTATCCATCGTATTGTATGGACATCACCATACACCAACATCCACTGACGTGCCCTCATTATTTCAAGTAACACTTGTTGTCTCCAACTTGAATATTTGTTGATGACGGTCTAACACCATGCAAAAGAATTGCTTGTGCATTTGATTGGATGGATTGGCCACCACTAATCGATTTGCTAATTGATTGGAAGGCTTGGCCACCACCAATCGATTTTACAATTGATTGCACATCTAAAATTTTACAGAAGAATTGATTGGAAAAATTGGCCACTCCAATCAATTTGGCAATTGATCGAATGGCTTGGACACAACCAATCAATTGGCCAATCGATTAGATTCGTCAATTGATTGGATAAATTGACCAATAACTATTCAAATTTGTGTTACTTATATATTTTTGTGTGGTCACTTACGTGATTTTCAGAAAACTTACTTGATTTTGTGTTGGTCAAAATTTTCTCAAATGACTTCCTCGAATTTGTGTTACTTACGCACTTTTATGAGATCACTTACGTGAGTTTGTGAAAATTTACTTGATTTTGTGTTGTTCAAAATTTTTATGAAATGACTTACAGGAAATTTGTGTTCACTTACATATTTTTGTAAGATTACTTATGTGAGTTTGTGAAAAACCTTAGCATTTTTTAGAAATCAAAGTTTTCTCAAATAACTTACCTGAATTTGTGTTACTTATGCATTTTTTCGAAATCACTTACGTGAATTTGTGAAAACTTAGGTTGCGTTTGGTAGAGCTTTCTAACTATGATTTGATAGTATGAGTTGTATTTTGAGTTTGTGAGTTTTGGAATTATGATTTGAGTGTGAAAAATTTGTTTGGTAAAAGAGTTTTGAAAAGAGTTTTGAATTAAGTGGGAAATTTTTGATGTAACATTTGATATTTGATACAAAAACTTACAACTTATAATCAAATATACAACTCAAAATTCTATTAAAGTACATAAAAAAATTTTAAAAATTCGGAAAATATTTTTTTTGGAATATATAAAAATTAACATATAAATTACAAAAATAATAAATAAAAATTTTTTTGCACTGTTCCGGTCAACCAGGCGGACGACCGGTGGGACAACCGGTTAGGCCAAATTTAAAAAAAAAAAAAAAAAATTGAAAATCGCGTTTTACACAAAGTTTTGTGTTTGTTGTGGAAAACTAATTTCAAAACTCTATCCAAACATGATGTTACAATGTGGGGTTAGAATTAGGATTTGAAAATCCTTCCAAACAGAGTTATGTATTTTTGTGAGGTCAAAATTTTCTCAAATGAATTACTCGAATTTATGTTACTTACGCATTTTTTTGAGATCACTTGTGTAATTTTGTGAAAACTTACTTGATTTTGTGTTGTTCAAAACTATTATGAGATGACTTTCGGAAAATTTGTGTTCACTAATGCATTTTTGTGAAATCAAAGTTTTCTCAAATGATTTACTCGAATTTGCGTTATTTACTCATTTTTGTGATATTACTTATGTAAGTTTGTGAAAATTTACGCATTTTTGTATTGTTCAAAATTTTTATGAGATGACTTACAGAAAATTTGTATTTACTTACGCATTTTTGTGAGAACACTTATGTGAGTTTGTGAAAACTTATACATTTTTGTAATATCAAAGTTTTCTCAAATGACTTAGTCAAATTTGTGTTACTTGCGCATTTTTTTGAGATCACTTACTTGATTTTGTGTTGTTTAAAATTTTTATGAGATGACTTATGAGAAATTTGTATTTACTTATACATTTTTATGAGATCACTTATGTGAGTTTGTGAAAAATTTATGCACTTTTGTGAGATCAAAGTTTTCTCAAATGGCTTACTCGAATTTGTATTACTTACTTATTTTTGTGAGATTACTTACGTGAGTTTGTGAAAACTTACGCATTTTTGTGTTCAAAATTTTAATGAGATGAGTTATGGAAAATTTGTGTTCACTTACACATTTTTGTGAGATCACTTACGTAAGTTTGTGAAAACTTGCGCATTTTTGTGAGATCAAAGGGCTTGTTTGGTTTATAGCTCAAGATACAATTTTTGAGAAAAATTTTCAAAATTTTATTTGGTTCAAATTTTTTGAAAAAAAATTTCAGAATCACTTTCTCTCTCCTATACATCAATCAATCACTTTTTTTTTTCTCTCATCTCTCCTTTTTAATCACTTTTTCTCTCACACACATCTACTTCATTATTATTATTTTTTTTAGAACGATGAAATCACCATATATTAATAAGCAAAATAACAGCATTACAAGTTTAGCCTAGTCCAAAAGCTCGACGCCGAGGTGGCCTAAAAAGACTGGGATCAGAGTAGGAATCTTCAATCCATGGCTCCCACTTGCGTTCACCAGTAGCAATGTTAGAGATCAATTTAGAGGATTTAGGACAGCGAGATATGGAAGCACGAATTCTTTTGGACCGGCCTGCATAACAAAACATAAAATTATCAGACAATGAAGTTTTTCCAGAAGTCGGTGCTTGCTCCTCCATTTCACAATCATGAAGAACTGGGGAAGACGGTTGTAGCGTTGTCAAATTGGGTGGTGACGGTTGTAGTGTCTCTTCACAGGATTGGGAAGAAGTAGGTAGAATGTCCAGGGGTGGGGCCTCCATCTCAATATCCACTACTGCATCTTGCAGAATTGGGTCAGAGTGTCCGCGAATTCAAACTTCAACAACCGACAAACTCTGTCGGTGTAAAAACTGAAAGGATCCACCAGATTGAAGAGCCTGACACGAGTTACGATCAATGAGGAGGAAGTCCTTGCCCAAATGCACTCTTCTGGGGCGCTTGACCTTCTGTGTGGGCTTATCATCCTTCTTGAACTGGGTGGTCATTCTCCGAGTAAGGATAATAGACCAGGAAACGGAGCAGGGTGGGATTGTGGCAATGTCATAAAAGAGGGGCCTCATAGTGGGCTTGGTTGTAGTAACAATAGTGAGGTTGATATGAATATCAAATCATCCTAAACTCTCAAACTCCAAAACTATTTTCAAAATATATAATCAAACAAACCAAAAAAATTTCTAAACTCTCTCCCCAAATTGTTTTTTGAAAATTTATCTCAAAACACAAACCAAACACTCTCAAATGGCTTACTTGAATTTGTGTTACTTATGCATTTTTGTAAGATTACTTACGTGAGTTTGTGTAAACTTACGCATTTTTATATTGTTCAAAATTTTTATAAGATGGCTTACGAGAAATTTGGTTTTACTTACGCACTTTTATGAGATCACTTCTTGAGTTTGTAAAAATTTACATATTTTTGTTAAATCAAAATTTTATGAAATAACTTGCTCGAATTTGTGTTACTTACGTATTTTTGTTAGATTACTTATGTGATTTCGTGAAAATTTATGTAATTTTGTCTTCCACAGAAAATTTATGAGATCATTTATAGAAAATTTGTGTTAACTTAGTCATTTTTATGAGATTACTTATTTGAGTTTGTGAAAACTTGCATGATTTTATATTGTTTCAATTTTTTTAAGATCACTTACTCAAATTTGTATTAATTACACATTTTTATGAGATCACTTATATATTTATAATATAATCTAGGATAAATTACAAACACACCCCCTAAGATTTACTTAAATTACAAATTATCTCATGTGGTTCTAGAAATTACATTATACCTCCTAAGACTTTTAATTTCATAACAAATAGGTCATTTTATTAATAAATCATCAGGTTAATTAACAGTTTTTAATAATGTTAAAATTTTATTTCAATTAATAATGTAGATAATTTTATTATTGTATAAGTGAATAGTTAGAAATTTTATTTTTTTCAATTAATTCTGTCAAATAAAAAATTCTAACAGGTTAGTATTTGTAATTTTCTAAACCATAAGGGATAATTCATATTTTAAGCAAATCTCAAGAGATATATTTATAATTTATCCAAAATTGTAGAAGCTGTTATATAACGAGAAAATAACTTTATAATGGGTTGAGGAAAAAAACTATTTACAAAAAAGTCAAATGCATTATATAAATAATAATTAAAATTATTATTATTATTATTATTATTATTGTAATTAATATACATCGACACGATGTCAATGTAATTGTCCCTTATATAAGGGTTTGGTTATAGTGTGCAACTTACACCTTACACCTTATACCTTACACTTACACCTTATACTTACACTTTTTGTGAAAAATTAAACCTTACACTTACACATTTTTTGAGGTTGCACACCATATGCGACCCACTTACACCTTACACCTTTCACTTACACCTTATACTTATACTTACACCTTACACTTACACCTTTTGTGTAAGTGGCACATAGTGTGCACTTGCACACTTAAGAAAACTCCCTTATATAAATGTCAAATAATGATTAAGACCCTCACCTTCATAGGACTTCACAAGACTTTTATAAATTTGGATCACTCGTGATATGAATCTCATACATATGTTAGTCGGCTCCATACATATATAAAAGGCCAGGATCACTTTAAAGGTGTCAGAATTATCTCCAAAAGGGTCCCAAACATTTTGATAAATGTCAAACGGCTTAAGTTTTTGTCATAAAACGTGTATATCATTAATTACTAGAAAATGATACTATATAAATTTATTTTTTAGATTTATTTTATAATAAATTTAATAATTTGTAAGTGATATAATTAATTGATGATTAGAGAAATATGAGAGAAAATATCCTAATTGATTGTCATATAGCTAGCCTTGAAAATTAGATCTAATTTTTTGGGATAAATTACAAACACACCTCTTGAAGTTTACTTAAATTACAAATTACCCTATGTGGTTTTAGAAATTACATTATGTCTCCTAAGATTTTTAATTTCATAACAAATAAGTCTTTTTATTATTAAATCATCAGGTTAATTAACAATTTTTAATAATGTTAAAATTTTATTTCAATTAATAATTTAGATAATTTTATTATTGTATAAGTGAACAGTTAAAAATTTTACTTTTTCAATTAATTTTGTTAAATAAAAAATTCTAATAAAGAGATATTTGTAATTTTTTAAACTATAAGAAATATTTTATATTTTAAACAAATACCAAAAAGTATAAGTGGAATTTACTCATAATTTATTGTTTAAATGATAATGTTTTCTATACAATGTTTGCTGAGCGGTACTCGTCAACCAATGAAATTCATGGGCATATTTGATATAATCATTTTTCAATATATTAATCCTAGTCTTTTTGGCATTTCTATCACTTGCATAAACAATTCATTTTGGTTTACATATTTCAATGTAGTTGTTGTGTCAAGCTGGAAACAGCTGTCAACAACCAATAATCTATCGATACATGTCAGCTTCTGTTTTTTACTATACTATAGTCTGTGCAATATATTATTCTTATTATAAGGTTTTGTTGGTGTGGGAACTTACATCATCAAACACAGACACAAACCCACATACACATTGTAGTGAGAGAGAAATGGAGCTTCAACATTTTAGCCATGAACATCCGTTGATCCTCGGTGAAGTGAACGACGATGGTGAGCCAATTGTCTGCAACGTGTGTTGGGAAAACATCTCTGGTTCTGCATTCAGTTGCAAAAATTGTTCATTTTTTTTGCACAAATCTTGTGCTGAATTTCCAGAGGAGATGAAACACCCGATCCACGCCCATTCCCTTACGCTCCAACGTGCGGTTGTTAGACGTTGTGATGTTTGTCGCGACAGTATACGCGGATTCAGCTATCAATGTTCTCCCTGCGATTTTGACGTGGATATCAGATGTAGTGTTAGAGGCCAACATTTTAGCAGTAAACATCAGTTGATGATCCTCAATGAAGATGAGAAGAATGATGTTGATGAGAGGCTTTCTTGCGATGTGTGTTTGCAGCAGATCATAGGTTCAACAGCAGCGTACAAATGCACAAATTGCTCTCCCTCTATCTATTTCCACAAATTGTGTGCACAACTACCCGCAGAGATGGAACACCCAATGCACCCTGAGCACCCGCTTGCCCTCCTCCCAGTAGTGCCTAATAAATTCAGATGTGACGGCTGTTATATAGATTTGAAAGAATTCATATATCGTTGTTCCATCTGCAATTTCAACCTCGACAGACGCTGTGCATTGAGAGCACAAAAGGTTAACCATGAAAGTCACGAACACCCATTAAGCCTCGTTTCCAGCTCGGCCTCCTTCGAATGTCATGCCTGTGGCACAAAGCGTGAAGGCATGTCTTACATGTGTGACACATGCAGTTTCTGGATCCATATGGACTGTGCTTCATTAACACCCACCTTCAAACACCACACTCACGTTCACCCTCTCACCCTCATCTATCCTACTCATGAACATCATTACCTTTTTACTCAGCACATGTGCAGAATTTGTGAAGATTCAAAGGAGGAAGGAAGGTTTTGGTTATATGTTTGTATTGGATGCAGATATTGCATTCATGTCAAGTGCTCAACAAAGACAAAGTATGCTTTCGCATTTACCCTGATCTCGATTTTTATTTTCTCTTTTGACAGGAAAAGGTTTGTTGAAATGGCTTTTCTCCTCGTTTAATGTGTGTTCTATTGTTATTTTGTGGATTTAGGGAAAGAAAAAGTGCAATCGAGGTTGAAATAATTGACGAGACCAATTTGATTCACTTGCCAATGGCTGATGACTCAGTTAGTGCAATTGACCTATTTTTGAAGCAAATCAGCATGGGAAACAACAAGAGAGAAACAGAGCTCAATCATTTTAGTCATCATCATCCATTAATCCTTTTCGGTGTGCAAGGAGACAACAATTTGTGTTATGAGAACGAACTACTTATGTTGAATGAGCTAAATAAGGACAAAATATGCAATGCGTGTGTGCGAAAAATTTCGGCTCCATTTTACAGTTGTGGTCTATGTGATTTCTTTCTTCACAAATGGTGTGCCGAGTTACCAAATGAATTGGAGCAGCCGTGTTTACCAAATGAATGGGAGCAGCAGTGTCACAAACACCAGCTCGCCCTCCTCAAAAAGCCCCCTGAACCTAGAGGATTGTTCTATTGCAATGGCTGCGAATATTATTGCAATGGATTTGCCATAAGATGTATTAAAAATAAATGTTTTCGTAATGGTTACAACCTCGATGTTAAGTGTGCTTCCCTACCCAAAGCCATCATTCATAAAGTTCATGAGCATCCCCTCTTCCTAAAGAATAACTGTGTCAGAGCAGGTTGTGCTGCATGTCCTCGAGTGGTTTGGATGTTCGCATTTGGATGTGACATTTGCAATTTCAACTTACACTACACATGTGCTCTGCTACCAGATACAATTAAGCATAGGTATGATGAACATCATCCCTTCACCCTAATTTATGCACCCATTAAGGATGGACCCGATGAGTATATCTGTGAATTTTGCGAGGAAGAAATAGACCCCAACTTTTGGTTCTATCACTGCATCGATTGCGATCAGTCTGCTTGTGCCAAATGCATTTGTACGGAGAGAAAGGAAGTTCAAAATATCAAGTGGGGAAGCACTTATAACTTTGACAGTCACCCACACTGTCTCATCTATGTTCCAGTGGCAAATGAGAGCTTTAATTGTGCCTACTGTCACAAACATATCAATTTCCTGCCTTTTGCAGAACGAGACATTGCGAGAAAAATAGGCTTCAAATGTGAGCAGTGTAACATTATGCTCCATCCACATTGTCCTCATCCATAATATCTTAAGCCGTGTTTGTTTTGAGAATTTGATGAGAAAATGAAAAGGAAAAGAAAATGTAATCTTATTTTTTGTTTGATTATAATAGAAAGTATAAGAGAAAAGAAAGTGAGAGGGAAATGTAATCTCACTTTTGAGTGTACTTGGCTTTTTTCTTTTTTCATTTGTCAACTTAACCAAATATAGTTTAAAATTTAAATCTTATCAATTATTTCTTTTTCTTTTTCTTTTTTTCTTTTTCTCTCATCAAATCCTCCAAGTCATAATTGAAAAAAAAATTCAATATGATTATTCATGCTTTCAAATGTTTAAATAAAATTACCTTCAAGTTTTAAAAGTTTGTTTAAATAAAATGACGTTGATGAGAGGCTTTCTTGCGATGTGTGTTTGCAGCAGATCACAGGTTCAACAGCAGCGTACAAATGCACAAATTGCTCTCCCTCTATCTATTTCCACAAATTGTGTGCACAACTACATGAGAGATTTTAACACCCAATGCACCTCGAGCACACCGCTGCCTCCTCCAAGTAGTGGCTAATAAATTCAAATGTGACGACTGTGATATAGATTTGAAAGAATTCATATATCGTTGTTCCATCTGCAATTTCAACCTCGACATATGTTGTGCTTTGAGGGCACCGAAGCTTAAACACGAAAGTCACCAACACCCATTAAGCCTTATGTCCAGCTTGGCCTCCTTCCAATGTCATGCTTGTGGCACAAAGCGTGAAGGCATGTCTTACATGTGTGACACATGCAGTTTCTGGATCCATAAGGACTGTGCTTCATTAACACCCACCTTCAAACACCACACTCACATTCACCCTCTCACCCTCATCTATCCTACTAATGAATATCATTCCGGTTTTAGTCGGCATAGGTGCAACATTTGTGAAAATTCAATGGTGGGAGGAAGGTTTTGGTTATATGTTTGTATAGGATGCTTCTATTGCATTCATGTCAAGTGCTCAACAAAGACCAAGTATGCTTTCACATTTACCCTGATCTCGATTTTTATTTTCTCCTTTGATAGGAAAAAGTTTATTGACATGGCTTTTCTCCTCATTTGATGTGTTTTCTATTGTTATTTTGTGGATTTAGGGAAAGAGAAAGTGCAATCAAGGTTGAGAATATTAACGAGGCCAATTTGATTCACTTGCCAATGGCTGATGACTCAATTAGTGCAATTGATCTATTTTTGAAGCAAATCAGCATAGGAGACAACAAGAGAGAAGCAGAGCTCAACCATTTTAGTCATCATCATCCATTAATCCTTTTCGATGTGCAAGGAGACGACAATTTGTGCTATGAGAACAAACTACTTATCTTGAATGAGCTGAATAAGGACAAAATATGCAATGCTTGTGTGAGAAAAATTTCGGCTCCATTTTACAGTTGTGGTCTATGTGATTTCTCTCTCCACAAATGGTGTGCCGAGCTACCAAATGAACTGGAGTATCCGTGTCACCCACACCAGCTCAGCCTCCTCAAAAAGCCGCTTGAACCTAGAGGATTGTTTCTTTGCAACAATTGCGGATATTATTGCAATGGATTTGCCATAAGATGTATCGAGGATGAATGTTCATATTATTATAAAAATTACTATCTCGATGTTAAGTGTGCTGTCCTACCCAAAGCCATCATTCATAAAGTTCATGAGCATCCCCTCTTCCTAAGGAAAGAATGTGTCACCGCAGGTTGTGCAGCATGTCCTCGAAGGGTTTGGATGTTTGCATTTGGATGTGACATTTGCAATCTCAACTTACATTACACAGGTGCTCTGCTACCAGATACAATTAAGCATAGGTATGATGAACATCATCCCTTCAGCCTAATTTATGCACCCATTCAGGATGGACCTGATGAGTATATCTGTGAATTTTGCGAGGAAGAAATAGACCCCAACTTTTGGTTCTATCACTGCATCGATTGCGGTCAGTCTGCTTGTGCCAAATGCATTTGTACGGAGAGAAAGGAAGTTCAAAATATCAAGTGGGGAAGCACTTATAACTTTGACAGTCACCCACACTGTCTCATCTATGTTCCAGTGATAGACGAGAGCTTTAACTGTGCCTACTGTCACAAACATATCAATTCCCTGCCTTTTGAAGAACGAGAAATTGCGAGTAAAATAAGTTTCAAATGTGAGCAGTGTAACATTATGCTCCATCCACATTGTCCTCATCCATAATATCTTAAGCCGTGTTTGTTTTGAGAATTTGATGAGAAAATGAAAAGGAAAAGAAAATGTAATCTTATTTTTTGTTTGATTATAATGGAAAGTACAAGAGAAAAGAAAGTGAGAGGGAAATGTAATCTCACTTTTTGTATTTTGAAGGCACTTGGCTTTTTTCTTTTTTCATTTGTCAACTTAACCAAATATAGTTTAAAATTTAAATCTTATCAATTATTTCTTCTTTTTTTTCTTTTTCTTCTTTTTATTTCTCTCATCAAATCCTGCAAAAAAAAATTCAATATGATTATTCATGCTTTCAAATGTTTAAATAAAATTACCATCAAGTTTGTAGATGCCACCGGCAAATATTAGATCATTATAGGGAGTGGTTAGTTCAATTCCACTCACATTGGTTGGGTTATTAAGATATGCTCTGCCAATGGCCATTATTAGATCATTATAGAGAGTGGTTAGTTCAATTCCACTCTCACATTGGTTGGGTCATCAAGAAATACTCTGTTTGGTTTTGACTTTAGTTTTCAAAAACAATATTTGATTTTTTTTTTTTTTTTTTTGGTGTTTTCTCGTTTTTTGTAATTTTTTTTAATACTTTAAGTAATTTTTTTTTAAATGCAAGCATAGATACAAGGATACTGAATAAATACAAATATATATATATATATATATATTTTATGTTTTAGTATTTAGTGTTCTTTTAAAAGATTTTTTTTTCTCTAATAATTTATTTTTCAAGAGTATCTAAATTAAGTGGGATTAAAAAGTATTAAAAAAAATTGCTTAAAATATTTAAATGTTCACAAAAAAAATAAAAATACACAAAATGTTTTCAAAATTTAAGCTAAAAATATAATTTCTTAAAAGTTGAGGAGAGGTGCCCCTCTTGGTCTCTTGCTCCGCTCAACACTTTGGACTTACATGTCTTATTTAAATGCAAGTCGTTGTAACGATTCTAACGACATGAAATACACGTCGTTGTGAGCATTCTACGACGCGCAATGCAAAGCCATATAATAACCAGTCTTGAAAAGTGATTCACTTCAATGGCATGTCGCAGTACACTGCTAAAAATACTTTACCAGCGAATCTTATGCATTGTATTTGACTTTTCTACAACTACTTTTGCACACCGTTAATTCAAGAGACAAGCCACCACGTTCATTACTAGTCGCTGAATATTTAATACAATGGCCTATTTTCCTTACCGTTGATAGTTCAAGTTTCACAGCATTTTTTGCATGTCGTAAAATATGTATATTTTAAAAAAATAAAAATAAAAAATAGTAGGTTTTATTTCACCTATTTTGTACAATCTAAGAAAACATTACAAACAAACTTCACAAACATATATATATATATATCAATCAACTACCAAAATATTATTTCAAACATCCAAAAAAAAAAAAAAACTATCCATAAACCCTCAACATCCAAAAACTATCTATACACTCCAAACCATCCAAAAATTATGTTTTCAGACATCAAAAACTATCCTTAATTTAAAACCGTCCAAAACAATCCAAAAAATTCTTTAAGTTCTAAACCATCTAAAAACTATCCTTAAATTCAACACCACTAATGAGGGGCCTTTTGTCTTTATTACGGGCCATGTCGAAATATCATCCCCTCAAGGGGCAGCCTGAGGAACAAGGAAGAGGCTCAGCTCAACGCCCACTTTAGAAAAACTGGCAACTTGACTTGGAAGTCTCACAATCTGCAAGAATGAGTACAAGAAAGACAAATGGGGACAAGCTGAAATGCAATAGATTATGATGGGAACAACTTTAGTCAACTCACCCAAATTGAAATCAACTGATAAAATTAAATCATAACATGAAGAAATCTCAAGACTAGACAATAACATTAACAACATAAAATTAGACAACTTATTGGTTAGAGAAACAGTCAGAACTTAGTCCTGTTAGTTTATTTAATCAATGATCATGTCTAAAGTGCTACAATAGTCTTGCACTAAAAAACTAAGAAATACTATATAGTTAATAAAAATATATTACATCCCTACTCACATAGGTAATGAGTTTGCTTTAATGATCACACTAAATAAATCAAAGTTTCTCAGTGATGCAAAGATGAATAGTTGAAAATAATATGAACGAATTAATTCAACCAAAAAAAGAACATTTGATTGAAACTGAAAAAGTAAAAAAGTAAATAAACAGACAGTATGCCTCAAATCAACCAAAGAAAACATTTGATTGAAACCAAAACAACAAATATATAGAAGGACCAATGTCAACATTTTAAATATTAGAGAAGCACATAGAATCATCCCAATAGAAGAAGCTGATAAATCACATGGTTAACAATTAAAGACAAAATTCCAAGAACTTTTATGAAAGTTCAGTTCTATAATACTAAGAAACCAACGCATATCTGAAAAGAGCAAAATGCCCATTATCTGCTTCCAATCATTTACTGCCCAAACTAATTGATGACATAACACTAGAAACTTCTATGGAAGATTCAAAATTGTTTAAAGTCGTGAATTAAGATAATAAAGGTTAGGA
Source organism: Camellia lanceoleosa (assembly GCA_025200525.1). Taxonomy (NCBI): domain Eukaryota; kingdom Viridiplantae; phylum Streptophyta; class Magnoliopsida; order Ericales; family Theaceae; genus Camellia; species Camellia lanceoleosa. The sequence continues at coordinate 111,744,396 of CM045760.1, read as the reverse complement.
AAAATGAACATACCTTAAGGTTCTGCATTCAAACTCTTTGCTGTGAGCTAACCATAGTTCCCAAATGTTTCATAAAGCCCACTTATCCCAGATAGCCTTTTCACATCTTTAAACATTTGAGATACTATTCAATTTGTTTGGTTTCTGTTTTCTAAAAATTGAGTTTTTTGCTTTTCGTGTTCTTTGTTTTTAATGAATATTTTTAAAATTTTAAGCATTTTTTTTAAAACTTTTTTAGATACACCTTACTTAGATGTATCTAAAAAGTAAAATATTTGTGAAAACATATTTTAAAAAATTAATAAATACACAAAAATATGAAAAATATACTGAATTTTCATATTTTTTTGTATTTATGGTATTTAGTGAATTTTTTAAAGATTTTTTTCACAAAAATTATATTTTTTAAGTGTATTTATGTTAGGTGTGTCTAAAAATTTTTTAAAAATTGCTTAAAATATTAAAAAAAATTTGTAAAAACAAAAAAATACGGAAAATAAGAAGTAGAATTTTTTGAAAAAGTGAATTCTAAAAAATGAAAACAAACAGAGTGATTAGTGCTTTCTAAAAGTTAAGAGGCTATACAATGATTAAATACTAAATCACTAATGGAGTATGATAATCTTGGCGATGTTGATATATATATACTAGTTAGAACCAGACACGCCATGAGCGTGGGGGTCGCACTGTTTTTAGCTAAGAATAAGACGCTTACAATATAATTAAGGTGCCTTGAGCTACTAAATATCTTATATCCAATTCATAAAGAATAAAATAAAATAAAAAAATTGATGCTACCGGTATCTAGTGAGTAGCATCCTAAAATATTGCCAATAACACAGTCAATTTTCCATAGTCATTATGTATCAAAATAATTTTAAGATGCAAAAGAGATGAATCATAGCTAGCATAACCAATTATGGCAATGTCTGGTACATCAGACAAGATAAAATCTAAGGATTCAACTAGAAGAATTACTAAAAGTTACAGAATTAACAAATATACATGGTGAGAGGTCCAACATGACGTACTTTAAGAGTCGGTTCAAGAGTGATTCTACACCACCAATGCTGCTGCAAACCTACTCTAGTCAATTTTTCTAAATTGAATTACTTCACATCTCAATGAGCAAAAGGAAATAAACAGTTCATATTGCCATACTTACTCCACTTAATCCATAGGTAGCCTCTCTTCATAGCTTTGCATCTTCAATCACTACTAGCAAAGATACAATTCAAAATCCCTTCATCAAGCTGGAAGGTAGCATCCCAAAAGGTCCCAAAATTTTGTACATAATGAATTGTGGCATGAAAATTGCAACTACATGGCTATTCCTCTAGAAGACAACTCAAAAGCTATGAAAATCAAGACTAAACTATGAATGATTGATACATTGGCTATATAATCTCAATTATGGAAATGACTGAGATCCCATTCAAATGGATAACTCAAAAAGACCACATGATAATGATTGACTGCTACTCAAGGAATTGCTTTTTGCCTTTAAGAAGGTGGAGAAAAATGGCTATTGTCAATTCATTCTATTGCAGTCTATCCACTCATTGCTATGTACATTCCTAAATGTAAAAGACAATGAAAACTCCCACACCATTGTTTCAAACTAAACAACCACGCATTCATTTTAAATAATTAAACCCACAATTTTTATCAACTTGAATTCTAACTTATTTTATTTTCTTAACAAGAGAAAAAAAATAAAATAACATTCTTAATTAACATTTGAATCGGCAATTGAATTTAACTCCAACAATCAAACAATGGTCACTTGTCCAAAAACACTTGTCAAAAACAAATTCTGAAATTAACTCAAAAAAGTGGAACCAAACATATCGCCAAACAATGGTCACTGATTTATTATGTTTTCTTAATCTTTTTGTATTTGTATCTATGCTCATGGAATGAGACATGGCCAGCCGAACAATGGTCACTGATTTATTATGCTTTTTTAATCTTTTTGTATTTGTATCTACACTTATGGAATGAGACATGGCCAAACAATTGAAATTCTGGTTCAAAAGTGTTAGAAAATTCATCATATTTTGGATCTTGTTTCTTTGTTTGGTTTATTTCTTGTCAAGTGGATCATAAGTCAATAATATTAATGGAAGCTTTTGAATGTCTAAGAATCTGTTTCGAATTCCCGGTGGATTTGAAGGCCCAATCACAATAGTAACTCTCTACTTAAACTTTGAATAAAATAAATTGGAGCCTTTATTTTTGTGTTTTTTTTTTTGTTGTTCTGAAGATACTTGAACATCTTGCAAGTGTATGAACATCATAACAAAAGCATTTTTTTTTTTTTTTAACATGACAGTATGGTTTTACCTGCTATAAAATACCCAAGGACTGAATTTATTTATTTATTTTTTATGGTTTTGTATTTGTATCTATGCTGAGAGAAGAGATATGGTAACACAATTGAATTTTTGGTTTAGACAAATTCACAAGCACTTGGTGGACAATTTATGGAGGCAGACACATGCGAATATCTTGTGTAGACATATTGTCAAACACACAGTAGGCAGATTTTGAAGGGAATGCACCATGAATAAAACAAGAGCATGAATCTATGGCAAAAAACCAAACAAAATACAGCATTGAAGATAGGATTAGACAAAGAAAAACATACCAGGTATTTTGTTTGTTGCAGATGACACCAACGATAGAAGCAAGTGTTGTTCAGAGACGAAATTTGAGATCATCCATCGACATTGACAGAGCAATTGCGAGAGTTGAGAGAACAGATGTTGTAAACCCTAAACAAAAATACTCCCTTCAGTGAAGACAAAGGTCATAGGATCCAAAACCCAAGAGAAGAGAAGAGAAGAGAACAGAAGAGGGGTGATTTAGTTATCAAAAACATAGTGTGGAGACAAAGAGTTAGGGCTCTTTTGATATATTTGATTGTTTTTAACTTAATATTTTTGCTAGTGTTTGGCACTAGAGTTTTTATTTTCCCGCCTACTTTTTTTTAGGTCATACCTTTCACAACAGCAATTATGTGTCGTATAAAGTGAAATATTTTCAACGGTTAGTAGTTGTGTGCCGTGTATATTTAATGTATTAACAGCATGCTCTATGCATATCATCAAAAATTTTATTACGACTTGCATTTATTGTAGATTATTTACGACATGCAAAAAAAAAAGAGTCGTAAAATTGAAAAATTACGACTTGCATTAATTGTATGTTGTTGATGTGGTAAAAACTCAGTTTTGTTGTAGTGTTTTTAAAAAATTTCTACACATTAGATATGCTTTAAAGACACTTTGGAAACACACGCATTACAAACTTGAAAAAGTAATTTGAAATCAATGATAAAAGAGAAACAATATAAAATTTTCATAATGTTGTGTCCAAGCTCTTAGCATAATGCCTTAGTTACTTATTTAGGTTAATTTTATCTTTTTTTCAATTTATTGTTGTTAATTAGCTTGATTGATAATTGTTGGCAGATAGTCAGCTATGCAATGAGCATTGTTGATAATGAAATGTATAAAAGAGTTTCACAAAGAAACCCATATATTACAGATATGAACCATTTGCCTCTATTCTACAGCAGGATTTAAACTCCACAATTGACCCCAACTTCCCTCTGGAATCAAAACACCACCACAGTTTGCATTATCAATGCCTTGAGACATATATTTAGTTGGGTTTTCTGGGAATCAAGCTGGGCTTGAACTTGCAACATACTTGCTAGAGAATTATAAACTTAGTTGTATATCATTTCGAGATGTTAGAAGGACTTAGAGTGGACTCATAGTGTAGTGGGGATTCAATTGCATGGATCTCTAGGACATTCATTATTTTGTTTTAGCTTGTTATGTCGATTTTGTGCATACATTGTGGTTGGATTTTATTTAGAATTATTTTATTTTGTGGGCGGTTTGTGTTCCATTTAGTATATAATTTTGGAAGTTGGTTATGGTTAGTTTTACTATTTATACTTGTGACATGTCACTGGATTGGATTTTGATTTATTTATTTTTGGGCTATCATCACATTTATTCTTTGTGATTTTGAGTTCATGTTTACGCTTACGTGTGTCTTAGGTTAAGTCTCTGTGGGCCACGGCCGATCATATCTGGATTTGGGGTGTGCTACAATCTCACATTTCCTTTAAAGTAATTATTGAAGACAAATGAAAAACAAAAATAATACACCAGCAGATTACATAAAAATCACATCACTCTTGTGCCTGAATAAGAGTATACTGGGAAACACTAAAGTGTCCCTATGTATGCAATTCCTAAAGAAATTCACAACCTCTTACTTGCACAACCAATTCCAAACTTTGACTTGTTCTATGCTAACACAAATGGACTAAACTAAACATGGAAATTCAACAAGTCAACTTGACAAACTAAAATGGATTGACATCTCAGTTTTGAGATCATAACCACAAAAGATAAAGGAAGTTGCAAAACAAACTTCTGCAACTAAAGCTTCACTCTCAGATGAATTGAAATATTCAGTAAGAATGGACAACATTTTTTCACAATTTAAATGAAGCATATCTCCCAAATATCATTTAATGAAGGATATGACTGACAAAGATGACGAAATTATCAACTGCAAGTCTGCTAAATTACAACATCAAATGAAATATTTACATACTTGCCCTTCCACCATGCACAACAAACCCTAGAGACTCAAAATAAAACCTTTTCAACCCTCTTCTAGAATTTCACCCAATAATACAAACACACTAAGCAAAAACAAAAATCTCAAAGGTTAGAGCAACCAAAAAAACTTATCTAAGTTTAATTGGAATTTGGAATACAATCTATAAAATACAAAGTAATGATTCCATACTTCTAAATTCTAATTACCACCACCAAGCAATGATATATATATATGAAGCACGGACACTTCTCTGAGGGCTGTGTATCAGTGTCGAACATGTGTCAGACACAGACACACGTCGGACACGTGTCTGAGACGCAGCAGAGAGTGTCGGATTTTTATTTTTTTATTTCTTTTTTGCAGCTGGACACGTGACGGACACGTTTGGATACATTGCGGACACGTTCGGGGGTCAATTTCATAATTCATGAAACTTCTGTGAGGGTCAATTTGTAAAAAGCAAAAACAAAACAATATCTACCCTAAATTGACAGAGAACAGAAGAGAAAGAGAGAACAAAGAGAAGACACGTCCCTCGTCGGTGGCCGGTCGTTACTCGTCACTCGTCGGTGGTCGTCACTCGTCGTTCGTCGGTCGTCACTTGTTGATGGTCATCGGTGCAACTTCGCTGCTCTTCTTCTCCGATCTTTCTCCCTGTCTTAGTCCCTGTCTCTCTCTCTCTCTCTTCTCCTCTGTTTTGAACTTTTTTTTTTTTTCGTTTCTTATTTATTATTTTTTTTCTTTTATATGGTCAACGGAATGGGAGTGTAACATCTGTCTCTCTCTCTCTCTGTTATTTTTTTCCTGATTTTATTTTATATTTTCTTCTCTCTCTACCTCTATTATTTGAAGTATATAATTTTTTTTTTTTGTTGATTAGTTTTGTTAATTTTAATAATATGTGTTTTATTAATTTTATTATAGAAACCAATTTTTAATAGTGTTATTTTATATTTTTTAATTACCTTTTAATAATTTTTTTTTATAATTTTATGACATATAATAAATAAATTTAATTATATATATTGAACGTGTCCCTAACGTGTCGTGTTCCCTATTTTTTGAAAATTTGCGTGTCCGCTTGTCCGTGTCATGTCACATGTCCGTGTCCGTGCTTCATAGATCACACAAGTACTGCGAAAACTGTTATAGGTAATATTCTATTTACTAAAGTATCATCTCAATCATAAATTGATGGCAACTCATCTCTATTATCTATCAAGGAAATATGATGGCCTCTTGACATAGTGGCCTGCCTCTATCTGATTATATTTTATTCACATTGTCCTCACTTTTTACTTTTTCCTTTCCAAATCCCTATCAAAACCCATGATCCAAACACCGGCTAAATATTTGGGGAAGCCATTTTGGCACCCTAAGAAAATACTTGGGCAAAACCTCTTAAAATTCTTTTAAAAGAAAATGTAATTTATTTACAACATGAAATATTTTTCTAGAATTTAAAAAACAAGCACCCAGCATTTTGTTGCATTTAGATATAATAATCAACTTCAAATGCTTTTGAAATGGCCAACAACCATCGAAACATCTTTCTTAGTAAGTATTCCTCTACCACACAACTAATCTTTAGTATAACATCTTCCATTTCAATTCCTATACCGTATCCCAATCTCTATCTCCCAACTCCAGTTATACTAGCAAACTAAGTACCAAAACAATAGACATCAAATCAATTTCCAGCCATCAAAACCAAATTGCAAGTCTTCTGTTTTCCAATCAAGTAGCCATCGCAAACTAATGCAATTGGATAAAAAGCATAACTCTCATACAAAGAATCAAAAACAATAAAAGAACACTTTGATTGTCAAGTTTGAAATGAACCTACATTCATCTAAAACAAGCTACAACTATTCAGTTCCAATTGTTCAATTACTCTAAAAATCAATTGAGACAAAGTTACAAAAAAGACAACTTACATATAAGAGCTATGCGAACCCAAGTTTGCCAGCTTCAGAGAGCTCCACAACACCTGAAAAGGCATTTTTCTCTGAATCTCCCAACTATGAACTCTGATATTCCCATGGCAGCCCAAAATCTAAGCTTTTGGCGTTGGCATTCTCTTAGCCTTCTTGTTTCTCTTCTCCGATAAAGCCTTTCCAAAGAACTCCACAATCCACTCCTGTGATTCGAGAAGCATCTCGGTCCACTTCATCTCCATGTCCCTTTGCATCGCCTCGACTTCCCTCGCCAACTCCATCTTCATCCTCTCCATCCTCATAAACCTACCTATAGCGATCCCGGGTTTATCCCTTGTTGTACAGTGATCCGGACGTGTGTCCGTGGGTGTTGGTAGTTGAGTATTATATTGTTTATACCCCTTTCCTACCTTGTATTTGAGTTATAGGATGTGTTGGGCCAGTTGGAGACAGGTTGGTTGAACTTAGAACCAAAGTTAAGTCGCCAGTTTTGACCTTTACGCCGAGCGAGGTTAGGTGACGCCGAGCGGGATTAGAGCGCTCGAGCGGAGAAATCACCCTCCCAGTTAGCTGCTGCAAAATTTTCTGGAAGGTTGCATCCAGCGCTCGAGGGGGAATTCGAGCGCACGAGCGAGGGACTTCGGTGGTGCGCTCGAGCGGAGGTTTTAGCGCCGAAGGGTACTTTTGGCTTGTCCGCCGAAAGGAGAACAGAGCGCCGAGCGAAGACTGGGTTTAAGTTAGAAGTTTTGACATTTTAAAATCCCCTTTCACTTTTCTTTCTCTCTCCTACTTTCCAAGAACTCCATTCTTGAGCCTCTCACTCTAGAACTCTACCTTCTCTCTTGGTATTGATCTAATAGGAGTGATTTGCTCACCTTTGGCCTTTACAAAAGTTGCGTGGATCGTCGAGGGCTTCCATTTAATCTGAAATTTTGGGATTTGGAGCACGTTGATTGTTGGGTCTTCATCTCCGCTTGGGGCTCGAATTTCGAGGTAGGGATATCCTACCTCCTTATGGTCTTTGTCTTTAAATTTTAGCATTTGGATATGTTGGGGTTGTTGCGTAATTTTTGAGAAACTTTGGGGCCTTTTGTGCAATTTTACAAAAGTTGGGGTTTTGTTTAGAAATGAGCTGTATGCATGTTTGGCATAGGAAAGGAGTAAATGACGATTGTAAATGAAAATGGAGCCTTAGGGTTGTTTTGTGAATTATGGTATTTTGCTAATTGGTTTAATTAATTAATGTATATAATTAATTAAAGAGAACGAGGAATTGGATTGAATATGTGGAAATTGAGAATGCACGGGTTAAAGGGTGTAGTTGAATCGTATTACTCACCGATTGAAATATGGTTATATTATCCATTTGTGCATTTATTTCGCTTAGAAATAATCGCTGGCTACCGGTGGAGGGTAGTGTTGATTGTTGTAGACACGCATGCTGATTAGGCAAATTAAACCTAATCGAGTGGAAATGTCATAGAGTATGACGAGGGATCGAATACATTGATTTTATGTATTGATTGAATGCGTATGTGGTTATGTGTTTATATGCATTGTTTGTGTTTGTGTATGGGAGGAGATAGGGGATGTACTCCACGGTTTAGGGGAAGATGGG